>CM046296.1:26082962-26585203 GCA_025267735.1 Mactra quadrangularis | reverse complement strand
ATTGTTTACCTATTTTTTTGCTACGTGCATGTACATATAGTACATATAGAGAGTCTACGGAGCGGAGACAAGGGCACGTAACTCGCCCCAAAACCGGTCCTAGCCGGGTCGGTTCGACACCCAGGTCGCCGGGTTGGCGTTCTGGGTTGGACCCGAGCCAGAAAACGGAACTAGGTCACCATTGTTTACCTATTTTTTTGCTACGTGCATGTACATATAGTACATATAGAGAGTCTACGGAGCGGAGACAAGGGCACGTAACTCGCCCCAAAACCGGTCCTAGCCGGGTCGGTTCGACACCCAGGTCGCCGGGTCGGCGTTCTGGGTTGGACCCGAGCCAGAAACCGGAAGTAGGTCACCATTGTTTACCTATTTTTTTGCTACGTACATGTACATATAGTACATATAGAGAGTCTACGGAGCGGAGACAAGGGCACGTAACTCGCCCCAAAATCGGTCCTAGCCGGGTCGGTTCGACACCCAGGTCGCCGGGTCGGCGTTCTGGGTTGGACACGAGCCAGAAACCGGAACTAGGTCACCATTGTTTACCTATTTTTTTTGCTACGTGCATGTACATATAGTACATATAGAGAGTCTACGGAGCGGAGACAAGGGCACGTAACTCGCCCCAAAACCGGTCCTAGCCGGGTCGGTTCGACACCCAGGTCGCCGGGTCGGCGTTCTGGGTTGGACCCGAGCCAGAAACCGGAAGTAGGTCACCATTGTTTACCTATTTTTTTGCTACGTGCATGTACATATAGTACATATAGAGAGTCTACGGAGCGGAGACAAGGGCACGTAACTCGCCCCAAAACCGGTCCTAGCCGGGTCGGTTCGACACCCAGGTCGCCGGGTCGGCGTTCTGGGTTGGACCCGAGCCAGAAACCGGAACTAGGTCACCATTGTTTACCTATTTTTTTGCTACGTACATGTACATATAGTACATATAGAGAGTCTAAGGAGCGGAGACAAGGGCACGTAACTCGCCCCAAAACCGGTCCTAGCCGGGTCGGTTCGACACCCAGGTCGCCGGGTCGGCGTTCTGGGTTGGACCCGAGCCAGAAACCGGAAGTAGGTCACCATTGTTTACCTATTTTTTTGCTACGTACATGTACATATAGTACATATAGAGAGTCTACGGAGCGGAGACAAGGGCACGTAACTCGCCCCAAAACCGGTCCTAGCCGGGTCGGTTCGACACCCAGGTCGCCGGGTCGGCGTTCTGGGTTGGACCCGAGCCAGAAACCGGAACTAGGTCACCATTGTTTACCTATTTTTTTTGCTACGTGCATGTACATATAGTACATATAGAGAGTCTACGGAGCGGAGACAAGGGCACGTAACTCGCCCCAAAACCGGTCCTAGCCGGGTCGGTTCGACACCCAGGTCGCCGGGCCGGCGTTCTGGGTTGGACCCGAGCCAGAAACCGGAAGTAGGTCACCATTGTTTACCGATTTTTTTGCTACGTGCATGTACATATAGTACATATAGAAAGTCTACGGTGCGGAGACAAGGGCACGTAACTCGCCCCAAAACCGGTCCTAGCCGGGTCGGTTCGACACCCAGGTCGCCGGGTCGGCGTTCTGGGTTGGACCCGAGCCAGAAACCGGAAGTAGGTCACCATTGTTTACCTATTTTTTTGCTACGTACATGTTCATACAGTACATATAGAGAGTCTACGGAGCGGAGACAAGGGCACGTAACTCGCCCCAAAACCGGTCCTAGCCGGGTCGGTTCGACACCCAGGTCGCCGGGTCGGCGTTCTGGGTTGGACCCGAGCCAGAAACCGGAACTAGGTCACCATTGTTTACCTATTTTTTTGCTACGTACATGTACATATAGTACATATAGAGAGTCTACGGAGCGGAGACAAGGGCACGTAACTCGCCCCAAAACCGGTCCTAGCCGGGTCGGTTCGACACCCAGGTCGCCGGGTCGGCGTTCTGGGTTGGACCCGAGCCAGAAACCGGAACAAGGTCACCATTGTTTACCTATTTTTTTGATACGTACATGTACATATAGTACATATAGAGAGTCTACGGAGCGGAGACAAGGGCACGTAACTCGCCCCAAAACCGGTCCTAGCCGGGTCGGTTCGACACCCAGGTCGCCGGGTCGGCGTTCTGGGTTGGACCCGAGCCAGAAACCGGAAGTAGGTCACCATTGTTTACCTATTTTTTTGCTACGTACATGTACATATAGTACATATAGAGAGTCTACGGAGCGGAGACAAGGGCACGTAACTCGCCCCAAAACCAGTCCTAGCCGGGTCGGTTCGACACCCAGGTCGCCGGGTCGGCGTTCTGGGTTGGACCCGAGCCAGAAACCGGAACTAAGTCACCATTGTTTACCTATTTTTTTTGCTACGTGCATGTACATATAGTACATATAGAGAGTCTACGGAGCGGAGACAAGGGCACGTAACTCGCCCCAAAACCGGTCCTAGCCGGGTCGGTTCGACACCCAGGTCGCCGGGCCGGCGTTCTGGGTTGGACCCGAGCCAGAAACCGGAAGTAGGTCACCATTGTTTACCGATTTTTTTGCTACGTGCATGTACATATAGTACATATAGAAAGTCTACGGTGCGGAGACAAGGGCACGTAACTCGCCCCAAAACCGGTCCTAGCCGGGTCGGTTCGACACCCAGGTCGCCGGGTCGGCGTTCTGGGTTGGACCCGAGCCAGAAACCGGAAGTAGGTCACCATTGTTTACCTATTTTTTTGCTACGTACATGTTCATACAGTACATATAGAGAGTCTACGGAGCGGAGACAAGGGCACGTAACTCGCCCCAAAACCGGTCCTAGCCGGGTCGGTTCGACACCCAGGTCGCCGGGTCGGCGTTCTGGGTTGGACCCGAGCCAGAAACCGGAACTAGGTCACCATTGTTTACCTATTTTTTTGCTACGTGCATGTACATATAGTACATATAGAGAGTCTACGGAGCGGAGACAAGGGCAGGTAACTCGCCCCAAAACCGGTCCTAGCCGGGTCGGTTCGACATCCAGGTCGCCGGGTCGGCGTTCTGGGTTGGACCCGAGCCAGAAACCGGAAGTAGGTCACTATTGTTTACCTTTTTTTTGCTACGTACATGTACATATAGTACATATAGAGAGTCTACGGAGCGGAGACAAGGGCACGTAACTCGCCCCAAAACCGGTCCTAGCCGGGTCGGTTCCACACCCAGGTCGCCGGGTCGGCGTTCTGGGTTGGACCCAAGCCAGACACCGGAACTAGGTCACCATTGTTTACCTATTTTTTTGCTACGTGCATGTACATATAGTACATATAGAGAATCTACGGAGCGGAGACAAGGGCACGTAACTCGCCCCAAAATTGGTCCTAGCCGGGTCGTTTCGACACCCAGGTCGCCGCGTCGGCGTTCTGGGTTGGACTCGAGCCAGAAACCGGAAGTAGGTCACCATTGTTTACCTATTTTTTTGCTACGTACATGTACATATAGTACATATAGAGAGTCTACGGAGCGGAGACAAGGGCACGTAACTCGCCCCAAAACCGGTCCTAGCCGGGTCGGTTCGACACCCAGGTCGCCGGGTCGGACCCGAGCCAGAAAGCGGAACTAGGTCACCATTGTTTACCTATTTTTTTGCTACGTACATGTACATATAGTACATATAGAGAGTCTACGGAGCGGAGACAAGGGCACGTAACTCGCCCCATAACCGGTCCTAGCCGGGTCGGTTCGACACCCAGGTCGCCGGGTGGGCGTTCTGGGTTGGACCCGAGCCAGAAACCGGAACTAGGTCACCATTGTTTACCTATTTTTTTGCTACGTACATGTACATATAGTACATATAGAGAGTCTACGGAGCGGAGACAAGGGCACGTAACTCGCCCCAAAACCGGTCCTAGCCGGGTCGGTTCGACACCCAGGTCGGCGGGTCGGCGTTCTGGGTTGGACCCGAGCCAGAAACCGGAACTAGGTCACCATTGTTTACCTATTTTTTTGCTACGTACATGTACATATAGTACATATAGAGAGTCTACGGAGCGGAGACAAGGGCACGTAACTCGCCCCAAAACCGGTCCTAGCCGGGTCGGTTCGACACCCAGGTCGCCGGGTCGGCGTTCTGGGTTGGACCCGAGCCAGAAACCGGAAGTAGGTCACCATTGTTTACCTATTATTTTGCTACGTGCATGTACATATAGTACATATAGATAGTCTACGGAGCGGAGACAAGGGCACGTAACTCGCCCCAAAACCGGTCCTAGCCGGGTTGGTTCGACACCCAGGTCGCCGGGTCGGCGTTCTGGGTTGGACCCGAGCCAGAAACCGGAACAAGGTCACCATTGTTTACCTATTTTTTTGCTACGTACATGTACATATAGTACATATAGAGAGTCTACGGAGCGGAGACAAGGGCACGTAACTCGCCCCAAAACCGGTCCTAGCCGGGTTGGTTCGACACCCAGGTCGCCGGGTCGGCGTTCTGGGTTGGACCCGAGCCAGAAACCGGAACTAGGTCACCATTGTTTACCTATTTTTTTGCTACGTGCATGTACATATAGTACATATAGAGAGTCTACGGAGCGGAGACAAGGGCACGTAACTCGCCCCTAAACCGGTCCTAGCCGGGTCGGTTTGACACCCAGGTCGCCGGGTCGGCGTTCTGGGTTGGACCCGAGCCAGAAACCGGAACTAGGTCACCATTGTTTACCTATTTTTTTGCTACGTGCATGTACATATAGTACATATAGAGAGTCTACGGAGCGGAGACAAAGGCACGTAACTCGCCCCAAAACCGGTCCTAGCCGGGTCGGTTCGACACCCAGGTCGCCGGGTCGGCGTTCTGGGTTGGACCCGAGCCAGAAACCAGAACTAGGTCACCATTGTTTACCTATTTTTTTGCTACGTACATGTACATATAGTACATATAGAGAGTCAACGGAGCGGAGACAAGTGCACGTAACTCGCCCCAAAACCGGTCCTAGCCGGGTCGATTCGACACCCAGGTCGCCGGGTCGGCGTTCTGGGTTGGACCCGAGCCAGAAACCGGAACTAGGTCACCATTGTTTACCTATTTTTTTGCTACGTGCCTGTACATATAGTACATATAGAGAGTCTACGGAGCGGAGACAAGGGCACGTTACTCGCCCCAAAACGGGTCCTAGCCGGGTCGGTTCGACACCCAGGTCGCCGGGTCGGCGTTCTGGGTTGGACCCGAGCCAGAAACCGGAAGTAGGTCACCATTGTTTACCTATTTTTTTGCTACGTGCATGTACATATAGTACATATAGAGAGTCTACGGAGCGGAGACAAGGGCACGTAACTCGCCCCAAAACCGGTCCTAGCCGGGTCGGTTCGACACCCAGGTCGCCGGGTCGGCGTTCTGGGTTGGACCCGAGCCAGAAAACGGAACTAGGTCACCATTGTTTACCTATTTTTTTGCTACGTGCATGTACATATAGTACATATAGAGAGTCTACGGAGCGGAGACAAGGGCACGTAACTCGCCCCAAAACCGGTCCTAGCCGGGTCGGTTCGACACCCAGGTCGCCGGGTCGGCGTTCTGGGTTGGACCCGAGCCAGAAACAGGAAGTAGGTCACCATTGTTTACCTATTTTTTTGCTACGTGCATGTACATATAGTACATATAGAGAGTCTACGGAGCGGAGACAAGGGCACGTAACTCGCCCCAAAACCGGTCCTAGCCGGGTCGGTTCGACACCCAGGTCGCCGGGTCGGCGTTCTGGGTTGGACCCGAGCCAGAATCTGGAACTAGGTCACCATTGTTTACCTATTTTTTTGCTACGTACATGTACATATAGTACATATAGAGGGTCTACGGAGCGGAGACAAGGGCACGTAACTCGCCCCAAAACCGGTCCTAGCCGGGTCGGTTCGACACCCAGGTCGCCGGGTCGGCGTTCTGGGTTGGACCCGAGCCAGAAACCGGAAGTAGGTCACCATTGTTTACCTATTTTTTTGCTACGTGCATGTACATATAGTACATATAGAGAGTCTACGGAGCGGAGACAAGGGCAGGTAACTCGCCCCAAAACCGGTCCTAGCCGGGTCGGTTCGACATCCAGGTCGCCGGGTCGGCGTTCTGGGTTGGACCCGAGCCAGAAACCGGAAGTAGGTCACTATTGTTTACCTTTTTTTTGCTACGTACATGTACATATAGTACATATAGAGAGTCTACGGAGCGGAGACAAGGGCACGTAACTCGCCCCAAAACCGGTCCTAGCCGGGTCGGTTCGACACCCAGGTCGCCGGGTCGGCGTTCTGGGTTGGACCCAAGCCAGACACCGGAACTAGGTCACCATTGTTTACCTATTTTTTTGCTACGTGCATGTACATATAGTACATATAGAGAATCTACGGAGCGGAGACAAGGGCACGTAACTCGCCCCAAAATTGGTCCTAGCCGGGTCGTTTCGACACCCAGGTCGCCGCGTCGGCGTTCTGGGTTGGACCCGAGCCAGAAACCGGAAGTAGGTCACCATTGTTAACCTATTTTTTTGCTACGTACATGTACATATAGTACATATAGAGAGTCTACGGAGCGGAGACAAGGGCACGTAACTCGCCCCAAAACCGGTCCTAGCCGGGTCGGTTCGACACCCAGGTCGCCGGGTCGGCGTTCTGGGTTGGACCCGAGCCAGAAACCGGAACTAGGTCACCATTGTTTACCTATTTTTTTGCTACGTACATGTACATATAGTACATATAGAGAGTCTACGGAGCGGAGACAAGGGCACGTAACTCGCCCCAAAACCGGTCCTAGCCGGTTCGGTTCGACACCCAGGTCGCCGGGTCGGCGTTCTGGGTTGGACCCGAGCCAGAAACCGGAAGTAGGTCACCATTGTTTACCTATTTTTTTGCTACGTGCATGTACATATAGTACATATAGAGTGTCTACGGAGCGGAGACAAGGGCACGTAACTCGCCCCAAAACCGGTCCTAGCCGGGTCGGTTCGACACCCGGGTCGCCGGGTCGGCGTTCTGGGTTGGACTCGAGCCAGAAACCGGAACTAGGTCACCATTGTTTACCTATTTTTTTGCTACGTACATGTACATATAGTACATATAGAGAGTCTACGGAGCGGAGACAAGGGCACGTAACTCGCCCCAAAACCGGTCCTAGCCGGGTCGGTTCGACACCCAGGTCGCCGGGTCGGACCCGAGCCAGAAACCGGAACTAGGTCACCATTGTTTACCTTTTTTTTTGCTACGTACATGTACATATAGTATAGATAGAAAGTCTACGGAGCGGAGACAAGGGCACGTAACTCGCCCCAAAACCGGTCCTAGCCGGGTCGGTTCGACACCCAGGTCGCCGGGTCGGCGTTCTGGGTTGGACCCGAGCCAGAAACCGGAACTAGGTCACCATTGTTTACCTATTTTTTTGCTACGTACATGTACATATAGTAAATATAGAGAGTCTACGGAGCGGAGACAAGGGCACGTAACTCGCCCAAAAACCGGTCCTAGCCGGGTCGGTTCGACACCCAGGTCGCCGGGTCGGCGTTCTTGGTTGGACCCGAGCCAGAAACCGGAAGTAGGTCACCATTGTTTACCTATTTTTTTGCTACGTGCATGTACATATAGTACATATAGAGAGTCTTCGGAGCGGAGACAAGGGCACGTAACTCGCCCCAAAACCGTTCCTAGCCGGGTCGGTTCGACACCCAGGTCGCCGGATCGGCGTTCTGGGTTGGACCCGAGCCAGAAACCGGAACTAGGTCACCATTGTTTACCGATTTTTTTGCTACGTGCATGTACATATAGTACATATAGAAAGTCTACGGTGCGGAGACAAGGGCACGTAACTCGCCCCAAAACCGGTCCTAGCCGGGTCGGTTCGACACCCAGGTCGCCGGGTCGGCGTTCTGGGTTGGACCCGAGCCAGAAACCGGAAGTAGGTCACCATTGTTTACCTATTTTTTTGCTACGTACATGTTCATACAGTACATATAGAGAGTCTACGGTGCGGAGACAAGGGCACGTAACTCGCCCCAAAACCGGTCCTAGCCGGGTCGGTTCGACACCCAGGTCGCCGGGTCGGCGTTCTGGGTTGGACCCGAGCCAGAAACCGGAACTAGGTCACCATTGTTTACCTATTTTTTTGCTACGTACATGTACATATAGTACATATAGAGAGTCTACGGAGCGGAGACAAGGGCACGTAACTCGCCCCAAAACCGGTCCTAGCCGGGTCGGTTCGACACCCAGGTCGCCGGGTCGGCGTTCTGGGTTGGACCCGAGCCAGAAACCGGAACAAGGTCACCATTGTTTACCTATTTTTTTGCTACGTACATGTACATATAGTACATATAGAGAGTCTACGGAGCGGAGACAAGGGCACGTAACTCGCCCCAAAACCGGTCCTAGCCGGGTCGGTTCGACACCCAGGTCGCCGGGTCGGCGTTCTGGGTTGGACCCGAGCCAGAAACAGGAAGTAGGTCACCATTGTTTACCTATTTTTTTGCTACGTGCATGTACATATAGTACATATAGAGAGTCTACGGAGCGGAGACAAGGGCACGTAACTCGCCCCAAAATTGGTCCTAGCCGGGTCGTTTCGACACCCAGGTCGCCGCGTCGGCGTTCTGGGTTGGACCCGAGCCAGAAACCGGAAGTAGGTCACCATTGTTTACCTATTTTTTTGCTACGTACATGTACATATAGTACATATAGAGAGTCTACGGAGCGGAGACAAGGGCACGTAACTCGCCCCAAAACCGGTCCTAGCCGGGTCGGTTCGACACCCAGGTCGCCGGGTCGGCGTTCTGGGTTGGACCCGAGCCAGAAACCGGAACTAGGTCACCATTGTTTACCTATTTTTTTGCTACGTACATGTACATATAGTACATATAGAGAGTCTACGGAGCGGAGACAAGGGCACGTAACTCGCCCCAAAACCGGTCCTAGCCGGTTCGGTTCGACACCCAGGTCGCCGGGTCGGCGTTCTGGGTTGGACCCGAGCCAGAAACCGGAAGTAGGTCACCATTGTTTACCTATTTTTTTGCTACGTGCATGTACATATAGTACATATAGAGTGTCTACGGAGCGGAGACAAGGGCACGTAACTCGCCCCAAAACCGGTCCTAGCCGGGTCGGTTCGACACCCGGGTCGCCGGGTCGGCGTTCTGGGTTGGACTCGAGCCAGAAACCGGAACTAGGTCACCATTGTTTACCTATTTTTTTGCTACGTACATGTACATATAGTACATATAGAGAGTCTACGGAGCGGAGACAAGGGCACGTAACTCGCCCCAAAACCGGTCCTAGCCGGGTCGGTTCGACACCCAGGTCGCCGGGTCGGACCCGAGCCAGAAACCGGAACTAGGTCACCATTGTTTACCTTTTTTTTTGCTACGTACATGTACATATAGTATAGATAGAAAGTCTACGGAGCGGAGACAAGGGCACGTAACTCGCCCCAAAACCGGTCCTAGCCGGGTCGGTTCGACACCCAGGTCGCCGGGTCGGCGTTCTGGGTTGGACCCGAGCCAGAAACCGGAACTAGGTCACCATTGTTTACCTATTTTTTTGCTACGTACATGTACATATAGTAAATATAGAGAGTCTACGGAGCGGAGACAAGGGCACGTAACTCGCCCCAAAACCGGTCCTAGCCGGGTCGGTTCGACACCCAGGTCGCCGGGTCGGCGTTCTTGGTTGGACCCGAGCCAGAAACCGGAAGTAGGTCACCATTGTTTACCTATTTTTTTGCTACGTGCATGTACATATAGTACATATAGAGAGTCTTCGGAGCGGAGACAAGGGCACGTAACTCGCCCCAAAACCGGTCCTAGCCGGGTCGGTTCGACACCCAGGTCGCCGGGTCGGCGTTCTGGGTTGGACCCGAGCCAGAAACCGGAAGTAGGTCACCATTGTTTACCTATTTTTTTGCTACGTACATGTTCATACAGTACATATAGAGAGTCTACGGTGCGGAGACAAGGGCACGTAACTCGCCCCAAAACCGGTCCTAGCCGGGTCGGTTCGACACCCAGGTCGCCGGGTCGGCGTTCTGGGTTGGACCCGAGCCAGAAACCGGAACTAGGTCACCATTGTTTACCTATTTTTTTGCTACGTACATGTACATATAGTACATATAGAGAGTCTACGGAGCGGAGACAAGGGCACGTAACTCGCCCCAAAACCGGTCCTAGCCGGGTCGGTTCGACACCCAGGTCGCCGGGTCGGCGTTCTGGGTTGGACCCGAGCCAGAAACCGGAACTAGGTCACCATTGTTTACCTATTTTTTTGCTACGTACATGTACATATAGTACATATAGAGAGTCTACGGAGCGGAGACAAGGGCACGTAACTCGCCCCAAAACCGGTCCTAGCCGGGTCGGTTCGACACCCAGGTCGCCGGGTCGGCGTTCTGGGTTGGACCCGAGCCAGAAACCGGAACAAGGTCACCATTGTTTACCTATTTTTTTGCTACGTACATGTACATATAGTACATATAGAGAGTCTACGGAGCGGAGACAAGGGCACGTAACTCGCCCCAAAACCGGTCCTAGCCGGGTTGGTTCGACACCCAGGTCGCCGGGTCGGCGTTCTGGGTTGGACCCGAGCCAGAAACCGGAACTAGGTCACCATTGTTTACCTATTTTTTTGCTACGTGCATGTACATATAGTACATATAGAGAGTCTACGGAGCGGAGACAAGGGCACGTAACTCGCCCCTAAACCGGTCCTAGCCGGGTCGGTTCGACACCCAGGTCGCCGGGTCGGCGTTCTGGGTTGGACCCGAGCCAGAAACCGGAACTAGGTCACCATTGTTTACCTATTTTTTTGCTACGTGCATGTACATATAGTACATATAGAGAGTCTACGGAGCGGAGACAAGGGCACGTAACTCGCCCCAAAACCGGTCCTAGCCGGGTCGGTTCGACACCCAGGTCGCCGGGTCGGCGTTCTGGGTTGGACCCGAGCCAGAAACCGGAAGTAGGTCACCATTGTTTACCTATTTTTTTGCTACGTACATGTACATATAGTACATATAGAGAGTCTACGGAGCGGAGACAAGTGCACGTAACTCGCCCCAAAACCGGTCCTAGCCGGGTCGGTTCGACACCCAGGTCGCCGGGTCGGCGTTCTGGGTTGGACCCGAGCCAGAAACCGGAACTAGGTCACCATTGTTTACCTATTTTTTTGCTACGTGCCTGTACATATAGTACATATAGAGAGTCTACGGAGCGGAGACAAGGGCACGTTACTCGCCCCAAAACCGGTCCTAGCCGGGTCGGTTCGACACCCAGGTCGCCGGGTCGGCGTTCTGGGTTGGACCCGAGCCAGAAACCGGAAGTAGGTCACCATTGTTTACCTATTTTTTTGCTACGTGCATGTACATATAGTACATATAGAGAGTCTACGGAGCGGAGACAAGGGCACGTAACTCGCCCCAAAACCGGTCCTAGCCGGGTCGGTTCGACACCCAGGTCGCCGGGTCGGCGTTCTGGGTTGGACCCGAGCCAGAAACCGGAACTAGGTCACCATTGTTTACCTATTTTTTGGCTACGTGCATGTACATATAGTACATATAGAGAGTCTACGGAGCGGAGACAAGGGCACGTAACTCGCCCCAAAACCGGTCCTAGCCGGGTCGGTTCGACACCCAGGTCGCCGGGTCGGCGTTCTGGGTTGGACCCGAGCCAGAAACCGGAAGTAGGTCACCATTGTTTACCTATTTTTTTGCTACGTACATGTACATATAGTACATATAGAGAGTCTACGGAGCGGAGACAAGGGCACGTAACTCGCCCCAAAATCGGTCCTAGCCGGGTCGGTTCGACACCCAGGTCGCCGGGTCGGCGTTCTGGGTTGGACCCGAGCCAGAAACCGGAACTAGGTCACCATTGTTTACCTATTTTTTTTGCTACGTGCATGTACATATAGTACATATAGAGAGTCTACGGAGCGGAGACAAGGGCACGTAACTCGCCCCAAAACCGGTCCTAGCCGGGTCGGTTCGACACCCAGGTCGCCGGGTCGGCGTTCTGGGTTGGACCCGAGCCAGAAACCGGAAGTAGGTCACCATTGTTTACCTATTTTTTTGCTACGTGCATGTACATATAGTACATATAGAGAGTCTACGGAGCGGAGACAAGGGCACGTAACTCGCCCCAAAACCGGTCCTAGCCGGGTCGGTTCGACACCCAGGTCGCCGGGTCGGCGTTCTGGGTTGGACCCGAGCCAGAAACCGGAACTAGGTCACCATTGTTTACCTATTTTTTTGCTACGTACATGTACATATAGTACATATAGAGAGTCTACGGAGCGGAGACAAGGGCACGTTACTCGCCCCAAAACCGGTCCTAGCATGGTCGGTTCGACACCCAGGTCGCCGGGTCGGCGTTCTGGGTTGGACCCGAGCCAGAAACCGGAAGTAGGTCACCATTGTTTACCTATTTTTTTGCTACGTACATGTACATATAGTACATATAGAGAGTCTACGGAACGGAGACAAGGGCACGTAACTAGCCCCAAAACCGGTCCTAGCCGGGTCGGTTCGACACCCAGGTCGCCGGGTCGGCGTTCTGGGTTGGACCCGAGCCAGAAACCGGAACTAGGTCACCATTGTTTACCTATTTTTTTTGCTACGTGCATGTACATATAGTACATATAGAGAGTCTACGGAGCGGAGACAAGGGCACGTAACTCGCCCCAAAACCGGTCCTAGCCAGGTCGGTTCGACACCCAGGTCGCCGGGCCGGCGTTCTGGGTTGGACCCGAGCCAGAAACCGGAAGTAGGTCACCATTGTTTACCGATTTTTTTGCTACGTGCATGTACATATAGTACATATAGAGAGTCTACGGTGCGGAGACAAGGGCACGTAACTCGCCCCAAAACCGGTCCTAGCCGGGTCGGTTCGACACCCAGGTCGCCGGGTCGGCGTTCTGGGTTGGACCCGAGCCAGAAACCGGAAGTAGGTCACCATTGTTTACCTATTTTTTTGCTACGTACATGTTCATATAATACATATAGAGAGTCTACGGAGCGGAGACAAGGGCACGTAACTCGCCCCAAAACCGGTCCTAGCCGGGTCGGTTCGACACCCAGGTCGCCGGGTCGGCCTTCTGGGTTGGACCCGAGCCAGAAACCGGAACAAGGTCACCATTGTTTACCTATTTTTTTGCTACGTACATGTACATATAGTACATATAGAGAGTCTACGGAGCGGAGACAAGGGCACGTAACTCGCCCCAAAACCGGTCCTAGCCGGGTCGGTTCGACACCCAGGTCGCCGGGTCGGCGTTCTGGGTTGGACCCGAGCCAGAAACCGGAACTAGGTCACAATTGTTTACCTATTTTTTTGCTACGTGCATATACATATAGTACATATAGAGAGTCTACGGAGCGGAGACAAGGGCACGTAACTCGCCCCAAAACCGGTCCTAGCCGGGTCGGTTCGACACCCAGGTCGCCGGGTCGGCGTTCTGGGTTGGACCCGAGCCAGAAACCGGAAGTAGGTCACCATTGTTTACCTATTTTTTTGCTACGTACATGTACATATAGTACATATAGAGAGTCTACGGAGCGGAGACAAGGGCACGTAACTCGCCCCAAAACCGGTCCTAGCCGGGTCGGTTTGACACCCAGGTCGCCGGGTCGGCGTTCTGGGTTGGACCCGAGCCAGATACCGGAACTAGGTCACCATTGTTTACCTATTTTTTTGCTACGTGCATGTACATATAGTACATATAGAGAGTCTACGGAGCGGAGACAAGGGCACGTAACTCGCCCCAAAACCGGTCCTAGCCGGGTCGGTTCGACACCCAGGTCGCCGGGTCGGCGTTCTGGGTTGGACCCGAGCCAGAAACCGGAAGTAGGTCACCATTGTTTACCTGTTTTTTTGCTACGTACATGTACATATAGTACATATAGAGAGTCTACGGAGCGGAGACAAGGGCACGTAACTCTCCCCAAAACCGGTCCTAGCCGGGTCGGTTCGACACCCAGGTCGCCGGGTCGGCGTTCTGGGTTGGACCCGAGCCAGAAACCGGAACAAGGTCACCATTGTTTACCTATTTTTTTGCTACGTACATGTACATATAGTACATATAGAGAGTCTACGGAGCGGAGACAAGGGCACGTAACTCGCCCCAAAACCGGTCCTAGCCGGGTCGGTTCGACACCCAGGTCGCCGGGTCGGCGTTCTGGGTTGGACCCGAGCCAGAAACAGGAAGTAGGTCACCATTGTTTACCTATTTTTTTGCTACGTGCATGTACATATAGTACATATAGAGAGTCTACGGAGCGGAGACAAGGGCACGTAACTCGCCCCAAAACCGGCCCTAGCCGGGTCGGTTTGACACCCAGGTCGCCGGGTCGGCGTTCTGGGTTGGACCCGAGCCAGAAACTGGAAATAGGTCACCATTGTTTACCTATTTTTTTGCTACGTACATGTACATATAGTACATATAGAGGGTCTACGGAGCGGAGACAAGGGCACGTAACTCGCCCCAAAACCGGTCCTAGCCGGGTCGGTTCGACACCCAGGTCGCCGGGTCGGCGTTCTAGGTTGGACCCGAGCCAGAAACCGGAACTAGGTCACCATTGTTTACCTATTTTTTTGCTACGTGCATGTACATATAGTACATATAGAGAGTCTACGGAGCGGAGACAAGGGCAGGTAACTCGCCCCAAAACCGGTCCTAGCCGGGTCGGTTCGACATCCAGGTCGCCGGGTCGGCGTTCTGGGTTGGACCCGAGCCAGAAACCGGAAGTAGGTCACTATTGTTTACCTTTTTTTTGCTACGTACATGTACATATAGTACATATAGAGAGTCTACGGAGCGGAGACAAGGGCACGTAACTCGCCCCAAAACCGGTCCTAGCCGGGTCGGTTCGACACCCAGGTCGCCGGGTCGGCGTTCTGGGTTGGACCCATGCCAGACACCGGAACTAGGTCACCATTGTTTACCTATTTTTTTGCTACGTACATGTACATATAGTACATATAGAGAGTCTACGGAGCGGAGACAAGGGCACGTAACTCGCCCCAAAACCGGTCCTAGCCGGGTCGGTTCGACACCCAGGTCGCCGGGTCGGCGTTCTGGGTTGGACCAGAGCCAGAAACCGGAAGTAGGTCACCATTGTTTACCTATTTTTTTGCTACGTGCATGTACATATAGTACATATAGAGAATCTACGGAACGGAGACAAGGGCACGTAACTCGCCCCAAAATTGGTCCTAGCCGGGTCGTTTCGACACCCAGGTCGCCGCGTCGGCGTTCTGGGTTGGACCCGAGCCAGAAACCGGAAGTAGGTCACCATTGTTTACCTATTTTTTTGCTACGTACATGTACATATAGTACATATAGAGAGTCTACGGAGCGGAGACAAGGGCACGTAACTCGCCCCAAAACCGGTCCTAGCCGGGTCGGTTCGACACCCAGGTCGCCGGGTCGGCGTTCTGGGTTGGACCCGAGCCAGAAACCGGAACTAGGTCACCATTGTTTACCTATTTTTTTGCTACGTACATGTACATATAGTACATATAGAGAGTCTACGGAGCGGAGACAAGGGCACGTAACTCGCCCCAAAACCGGTCCTAGCCGGGTTGGTTCGACACCCAGGTCGCCGGGTCGGCGTTCTGGGTTGGACCCGAGCCAGAAACCGGAACTAGGTCACCATTGTTTACCTATTTTTTTGCTACGTGCATGTACATATAGTACATATAGAGAGTCTACGGAGCGGAGACAAGGGCACGTAACTCGCCCCTAAACCGGTCCTAGCCGGGTCGGTTCGACACCCAGGTCGCCGGGTCGGCGTTCTGGGTTGGACCCGAGCCAGAAACCGGAACTAGGTCACCATTGTTTACCTATTTTTTTGCTACGTGCATGTACATATAGTACATATAGAGAGTCTACGGAGCGGAGACAAGGGCACGTAACTCGCCCCAAAACCGGTCCTAGCCGGGTCGGTTCGACACCCAGGTCGCCGGGTCGGCGTTCTGGGTTGGACCCGAGCCAGAAACCGGAAGTAGGTCACCATTGTTTACCTATTTTTTTGCTACGTACATGTACATATAGTACATATAGAGAGTCTACGGAGCGGAGACAAGTGCACGTAACTCGCCCCAAAACCGGTCCTAGCCGGGTCGGTTCGACACCCAGGTCGCCGGGTCGGCGTTCTGGGTTGGACCCGAGCCAGAAACCGGAACTAGGTCACCATTGTTTACCTACTTTTTTGCTACGTGCCTGTACATATAGTACATATAGAGAGTCTACGGAGCGGAGACAAGGGCACGTTACTCGCCCCAAAACCGGTCCTAGCCGGGTCGGTTCGACACCCAGGTCGCCGGGTCGGCGTTCTGGGTTGGACCCGAGCCAGAAACCGGAAGTAGGTCACCATTGTTTACCTATTTTTTTGCTACGTGCATGTACATATAGTACATATAGAGAGTCTACGGAGCGGAGACAAGGGCACGTAACTCGCCCCAAAACCGGTCCTAGCCGGGTCGGTTCGACACCCAGGTCGCCGGGTCGGCGTTCTGGGTTGGACCCGAGCCAGAAACCGGAACTAGGTCACCATTGTTTACCTATTTTTTTGCTACGTACATGTACATATAGTACATATAGAGAATCTACGGAGCGGAGACAAGGGCACGTAACTCGCCCTAAAACCGGTCCTAGCCGGGTCGGTTCGACACCCAGGTCGCCGGGTCGGCGTTCTGGGTTGGACCCGAGCCAGAAACCGGAAGTAGGTCACCATTGTTTACCTATTTTTTTGCTACGTACATGTACATATAGTACATATAGAGAGTCTACGGAGCGGAGACAAGGGCACGTAACTCGCCCCAAAATCGGTCCTAGCCGGGTCGGTTCGACACCCAGGTCGCCGGGTCGGCGTTCTGGGTTGGACCCGAGCCAGAAACCGGAACTAGGTCACCATTGTTTACCTATTTTTTTTGCTACGTGCATGTACATATAGTACATATAGAGAGTCTACGGAGCGGAGACAAGGGCACGTAACTCGCCCCAAAACCGGTCCTAGCCGGGTCGGTTCGACACCCAGGTCGCCGGGTCGGCGTTCTGGGTTGGACCCGAGCCAGAAACCGGAAGTAGGTCACCATTGTTTACCTATTTTTTTGCTACGTGCATGTACATATAGTACATATAGAGAGTCTACGGAGCGGAGACAAGGGCACGTAACTCGCCCCAAAACCGGTCCTAGCCGGGTCGGTTCGACACCCAGGTCGCCGGGTCGGCGTTCTGGGTTGGACCCGAGCCAGAAACCGGAACTAGGTCACCATTGTTTACCTATTTTTTTGCTACGTACATGTACATATAGTACATATAGAGAGTCTACGGAGCGGAGACAAGGGCACGTTACTCGCCCCAAAACCGGTCCTAGCATGGTCGGTTCGACACCCAGGTCGCCGGGTCGGCGTTCTGGGTTGGACCCGAGCCAGAAACCGGAAGTAGGTCACCATTGTTTACCTATTTTTTTGCTACGTACATGTACATATAGTACATATAGAGAGTCTACGGAACGGAGACAAGGGCACGTAACTAGCCCCAAAACCGGTCCTAGCCGGGTCGGTTCGACACCCAGGTCGCCGGGTCGGCGTTCTGGGTTGGACCCGAGCCAGAAACCGGAACTAGGTCACCATTGTTTACCTATTTTTTTTGCTACGTGCATGTACATATAGTACATATAGAGAGTCTACGGAGCGGAGACAAGGGCACGTAACTCGCCCCAAAACCGGTCCTAGCCAGGTCGGTTCGACACCCAGGTCGCCGGGCCGGCGTTCTGGGTTGGACCCGAGCCAGAAACCGGAAGTAGGTCACCATTGTTTACCGATTTTTTTGCTACGTGCATGTACATATAGTACATATAGAGAGTCTACGGTGCGGAGACAAGGGCACGTAACTCGCCCCAAAACCGGTCCTAGCCGGGTCGGTTCGACACCCAGGTCGCCGGGTCGGCGTTCTGGGTTGGACCCGAGCCAGAAACCGGAAGTAGGTCACCATTGTTTACCTATTTTTTTGCTACGTACATGTTCATATAATACATATAGAGAGTCTACGGAGCGGAGACAAGGGCACGTAACTCGCCCCAAAACCGGTCCTAGCCGGGTCGGTTCGACACCCAGGTCGCCGGGTCGGCCTTCTGGGTTGGACCCGAGCCAGAAACCGGAACAAGGTCACCATTGTTTACCTATTTTTTTGCTACGTACATGTACATATAGTACATATAGAGAGTCTACGGAGCGGAGACAAGGGCACGTAACTCGCCCCAAAACCGGTCCTAGCCGGGTCGGTTCGACACCCAGGTCGCCGGGTCGGCGTTCTGGGTTGGACCCGAGCCAGAAACCGGAACTAGGTCACAATTGTTTACCTATTTTTTTGCTACGTGCATATACATATAGTACATATAGAGAGTCTACGGAGCGGAGACAAGGGCACGTAACTCGCCCCAAAACCGGTCCTAGCCGGGTCGGTTCGACACCCAGGTCGCCGGGTCGGCGTTCTGGGTTGGACCCGAGCCAGAAACCGGAAGTAGGTCACCATTGTTTACCTATTTTTTTGCTACGTACATGTACATATAGTACATATAGAGAGTCTACGGAGCGGAGACAAGGGCACGTAACTCGCCCCAAAACCGGTCCTAGCCGGGTCGGTTTGACACCCAGGTCGCCGGGTCGGCGTTCTGGGTTGGACCCGAGCCAGATACCGGAACTAGGTCACCATTGTTTACCTATTTTTTTGCTACGTGCATGTACATATAGTACATATAGAGAGTCTACGGAGCGGAGACAAGGGCACGTAACTCGCCCCAAAACCGGTCCTAGCCGGGTCGGTTCGACACCCAGGTCGCCGGGTCGGCGTTCTGGGTTGGACCCGAGCCAGAAACCGGAAGTAGGTCACCATTGTTTACCTGTTTTTTTGCTACGTACATGTACATATAGTACATATAGAGAGTCTACGGAGCGGAGACAAGGGCACGTAACTCTCCCCAAAACCGGTCCTAGCCGGGTCGGTTCGACACCCAGGTCGCCGGGTCGGCGTTCTGGGTTGGACCCGAGCCAGAAACCGGAACAAGGTCACCATTGTTTACCTATTTTTTTGCTACGTACATGTACATATAGTACATATAGAGAGTCTACGGAGCGGAGACAAGGGCACGTAACTCGCCCCAAAACCGGTCCTAGCCGGGTCGGTTCGACACCCAGGTCGCCGGGTCGGCGTTCTGGGTTGGACCCGAGCCAGAAACAGGAAGTAGGTCACCATTGTTTACCTATTTTTTTGCTACGTGCATGTACATATAGTACATATAGAGAGTCTACGGAGCGGAGACAAGGGCACGTAACTCGCCCCAAAACCGGCCCTAGCCGGGTCGGTTTGACACCCAGGTCGCCGGGTCGGCGTTCTGGGTTGGACCCGAGCCAGAAACTGGAAATAGGTCACCATTGTTTACCTATTTTTTTGCTACGTACATGTACATATAGTACATATAGAGGGTCTACGGAGCGGAGACAAGGGCACGTAACTCGCCCCAAAACCGGTCCTAGCCGGGTCGGTTCGACACCCAGGTCGCCGGGTCGGCGTTCTAGGTTGGACCCGAGCCAGAAACCGGAACTAGGTCACCATTGTTTACCTATTTTTTTGCTACGTGCATGTACATATAGTACATATAGAGAGTCTACGGAGCGGAGACAAGGGCAGGTAACTCGCCCCAAAACCGGTCCTAGCCGGGTCGGTTCGACATCCAGGTCGCCGGGTCGGCGTTCTGGGTTGGACCCGAGCCAGAAACCGGAAGTAGGTCACTATTGTTTACCTTTTTTTTGCTACGTACATGTACATATAGTACATATAGAGAGTCTACGGAGCGGAGACAAGGGCACGTAACTCGCCCCAAAACCGGTCCTAGCCGGGTCGGTTCGACACCCAGGTCGCCGGGTCGGCGTTCTGGGTTGGACCCATGCCAGACACCGGAACTAGGTCACCATTGTTTACCTATTTTTTTGCTACGTACATGTACATATAGTACATATAGAGAGTCTACGGAGCGGAGACAAGGGCACGTAACTCGCCCCAAAACCGGTCCTAGCCGGGTCGGTTCGACACCCAGGTCGCCGGGTCGGCGTTCTGGGTTGGACCAGAGCCAGAAACCGGAAGTAGGTCACCATTGTTTACCTATTTTTTTGCTACGTGCATGTACATATAGTACATATAGAGAATCTACGGAACGGAGACAAGGGCACGTAACTCGCCCCAAAATTGGTCCTAGCCGGGTCGTTTCGACACCCAGGTCGCCGCGTCGGCGTTCTGGGTTGGACCCGAGCCAGAAACCGGAAGTAGGTCACCATTGTTTACCTATTTTTTTGCTACGTACATGTACATATAGTACATATAGAGAGTCTACGGAGCGGAGACAAGGGCACGTAACTCGCCCCAAAACCGGTCCTAGCCGGGTCGGTTCGACACCCAGGTCGCCGGGTCGGCGTTCTGGGTTGGACCCGAGCCAGAAACCGGAACTAGGTCACCATTGTTTACCTATTTTTTTGCTACGTACATGTACATATAGTACATATAGAGAGTCTACGGAGCGGAGACAAGGGCACGTAACTCGCCCCAAAACCGGTCCTAGCCGGTTCGGTTCGACACCCAGGTCGCCGGGTCGGCGTTCTGGGTTGGACCCGAGCCAGAAACCGGAAGTAGGTCACCATTGTTTACCTATTTTTTTGCTACGTGCATGTACATATAGTACATATAGAGTGTCTACGGAGCGGAGACAAGGGCACGTAACTCGCCCCAAACCGGTCCTAGCCGGGTCGGTTCGACACCCGGGTCGCCGGGTCGGCGTTCTGGGTTGGACTCGAGCCAGAAACCGGAACTAGGTCACCATTGTTTACCTATTTTTTTGCTACGTACATGTACATATAGTACATATAGAGAGTCTACGGAGCGGAGACAAGGGCACGTAACTCGCCCCAAAACCGGTCCTAGCCGGGTCGGTTCGACACCCAGGTCGCCGGGTCGGACCCGAGCCAGAAACCGGAACTAGGTCACCATTGTTTACCTTTTTTTTTGCTACGTACATGTACATATATTATAGATAGAGAGTCTACGGAGCGGAGACAAGGGCACGTAACTCGCCCCAAAACCGGTCCTAGCCGGGTCGATTTGACACCCAGGTCGCCGGGTCGGCGTTCTGGGTTGGACCCGAGCCAGAAACCGGAAGTAGGTCACAATTGTTTACCTATTTTTTTGCTACGTGCATATACATATAGTACATATAGAGAGTCTACGGAGCGGAGACAAGGGCACGTAACTCGCCCCAAAACCGGTCCTAGCCGGGTCGGTTCGACACCCAGGTCGCCGGGTCGGCGTTCTGGGTTGGACCCGAGCCAGAAACCGGAAGTAGGTCACCATTGTTTACCTATTTTTTTGCTACGTACATGTACATATAGTACATATAGAGAGTCTACGGAGCGGAGACAAGGGCACGTAACTCGCCCCAAAACCGGTCCTAGCCGGGTCGGTTTGACACCCAGGTCGCCGGGTCGGCGTTCTGGGTTGGACCCGAGCCAGATACCGGAACTAGGTCACCATTGTTTACCTATTTTTTTGCTACGTGCATGTACATATAGTACATATAGAGAGTCTACGGAGCGGAGACAAGGGCACGTAACTCGCCCCAAAACCGGTCCTAGCCGGGTCGGTTCGACACCCAGGTCGCCGGGTCGGCGTTCTGGGTTGGACCCGAGCCAGAAACCGGAAGTAGGTCACCATTGTTTACCTGTTTTTTTGCTACGTACATGTACATATAGTACATATAGAGAGTCTACGGAGCGGAGACAAGGGCACGTAACTCTCCCCAAAACCGGTCCTAGCCGGGTCGGTTCGACACCCAGGTCGCCGGGTCGGCGTTCTGGGTTGGACCAGAGCCAGAAACCGGAACTAGGTCACCATTGTTTACCTATTTTTTTGCTACGTACATGTACATATAGTACATATAGAGAGTCTACGGAGCGGAGACAAGGGCACGTAACTCGCCCCAAAACCGGTCCTAGCCGGGTCGGTTCGACACCCAGGTCGCCGGGTCGGCGTTCTGGGTTGGACCCGAGCCAGAAACAGGAAGTAGGTCACCATTGTTTACCTATTTTTTTGCTACGTGCATGTACATATAGTACATATAGAGAGTCTACGGAGCGGAGACAAGGGCACGTAACTCGCCCCAAAACCGGTCCTAGCCGGGTCGGTTTGACACCCAGGTCGCCGGGTCGGCGTTCTGGGTTGGACCCGAGCCAGAAACTGGAACTAGGTCACCATTGTTTACCTATTTTTTTGCTACGTACATGTACATATAGTACATATAGAGGGTCTACGGAGCGGAGACAAGGGCACGTAACTCGCCCCAAAACCGGTCCTAGCCGGGTCGGTTCGACACCCAGGTCGCCGGGTCGGCGTTCTAGGTTGGACCCGAGCCAGAAACCGGAACTAGGTCACCTTTGTTTACCTATTTTTTTGCTACGTGCATGTACATATAGTACATATAGAGAGTCTACGGAGCGGAGACAAGGGCACGTAACTCGCCCCAAAACCGGTCCTAGCCGGGTCGGTTCGACATCCAGGTCGCCGGGTCGGCGTTCTGGGTTGGACCCGAGCCAGAAACCGGAAGTAGGTCACTATTGTTTACCTTTTTTTTGCTACGTACATGTACATATAGTACATATAGAGAGTCTACGGAGCGGAGACAAGGGCACGTAACTCGCCCCAAAACCGGTCCTAGCCGGGTCGGTTCGACACCCAGGTCGCCGGGTCGGCGTTCTGGGTTGGACCAGAGCCAGAAACCGGAAGTAGGTCACCATTGTTTACCTATTTTTTTGCTACGTGCATGTACATATAGTACATATAGAGAATCTACGGAACGGAGACAAGGGCACGTAACTCGCCCCAAAATTGGTCCTAGCCGGGTCGTTTCGACACCCAGGTCGCCGCGTCGGCGTTCTGGGTTGGACCCGAGCCAGAAACCGGAAGTAGGTCACCATTGTTTACCTATTTTTTTGCTACGTACATGTACATATAGTACATATAGAGAGTCTACGGAGCGGAGACAAGGGCACGTAACTCGCCCCAAAACCGGTCCTAGCCGGGTCGGTTCGACACCCAGGTCGCCGGGTCGGCGTTCTGGGTTGGACCCGAGCCAGAAACCGGAACTAGGTCACCATTGTTTACCTATTTTTTTGCTACGTACATGTACATATAGTACATATAGAGAGTCTACGGAGCGGAGACAAGGGCACGTAACTCGCCCCAAAACCGGTCCTAGCCGGTTCGGTTCGACACCCAGGTCGCCGGGTCGGCGTTCTGGGTTGGACCCGAGCCAGAAACCGGAAGTAGGTCACCATTGTTTACCTATTTTTTTGCTACGTGCATGTACATATAGTACATATAGAGTGTCTACGGAGCGGAGACAAGGGCACGTAACTCGCCCCAAAACCGGTCCTAGCCGGGTCGGTTCGACACCCGGGTCGCCGGGTCGGCGTTCTGGGTTGGACTCGAGCCAGAAACCGGAACTAGGTCACCATTGTTTACCTATTTTTTTGCTACGTACATGTACATATAGTACATATAGAGAGTCTACGGAGCGGAGACAAGGGCACGTAACTCGCCCCAAAACCGGTCCTAGCCGGGTCGGTTCGACACCCAGGTCGCCGGGTCGGACCCGAGCCAGAAACCGGAACTAGGTCACCATTGTTTACCTTTTTTTTTGCTACGTACATGTACATATAGTATAGATAGAGAGTCTACGGAGCGGAGACAAGGGCACGTAACTCGCCCCAAAACCGGTCCTAGCCGGGTCGATTTGACACCCAGGTCGCCGGGTCGGCGTTCTGGGTTGGACCCGAGCCAGAAACCGGAACTAGGTCACCATTGTTTACCTATTTTTTTGCTACGTACATGTACATATAGTAAATATAGAGAGTCTACGGAGCGGAGACAAGGGCACGTAACTCGCCCCAAAACCGGTCCTAGCCGGGTCGGTTCGACACCCAGGTCGCCGGGTCGGCGTTCTGGGTTGGACCCGAGCCAGAAACCGGAAGTAGGTCACCATTGTTTACCTATTTTTTTGCTACGTGCATGTACATATAGTACATATAGAGAGTCTTCGGAGCGGAGACAAGGGCACGTAAATCGCCCCAAAACCGGTCCTAGCCGGGTCGGTTCGACACCCAGGTCGCCGGATCGGCGTTCTGGGTTGGACCCGAGCCAGAAACCGGAACTAGGTCACCATTGTTTACCTATTTTTTTGCTACGTGCATGTACATATAGTACATATAGAGAGTCTACGGAGCGGAGACAAGGGCACGTAACTCGCCCCAAAACCGGTCCTAGCCGGGTCGGTTCGACACCCAGGTCGCCGGGTCGGCGTTCTGGGTTGGACCCGAGCCAGAAACCGGAAGTAGGTCACCATTGTTTACCTATTTTTTTGCTACGTACATGTACATATAGTACATATAGAGAGTCTACGGAGCGGAGACAAGTGCACGTAACTCGCCCCAAAACCGGTCCTAGCCGGGTCGGTTCGACACCCAGGTCGCCGGGTCGGCGTTCTGGGTTGGACCCGAGCCAGAAACCGGAACTAGGTCACCATTGTTTACCTATTTTTTTGCTACGTGCCTGTACATATAGTACATATAGAGAGTCTACGGAGCGGAGACAAGGGCACGTTACTCGCCCCAAAACCGGTCCTAGCCGGGTCGGTTCGACACCCAGATCGCCGGGTCGGCGTTCTGGGTTGGACCCGAGCCAGAAACCGGAAGTAGGTCACCATTGTTTACCTATTTTTTTGCTACGTACATGTACATATAGTACATATAGAGAGTCTACGGAGCGGAGACAAGGGCACGTAACTCGCCCCAAAACCGGTCCTAGCCGGGTCGGTTCGACACCCAGGTCGCCGGGTCGGCGTTCTGGGTTGGACCCGAGCCAGAAACCGGAACTAGGTCACCATTGTTTACCTATTTTTTTGCTACGTGCATGTACATATAGTACATATAGAGAGTCTACGGAGCGGAGACAAGGGCACGTAACTCGCCCCAAAACCGGTCCTAGCCGGGTCGGTTCGACACCCAGGTCGCCGGGTCGGCGTTCTGGGTTGGACCCGAGCCAGAAACCGGAAGTAGGTCACCATTGTTTACCTATTTTTTTGCTACGTGCATGTACATATAGTACATATAGAGAGTCTACGGAGCGGAGACAAGGGCACGTAACTCGCCCCAAAACCGGTCCTAGCCGGGTCGGTTCGACACCCAGGTCACCGGGTCGGCGTTCTGGGTTGGACCCGAGCCAGAAACCGGAACTAGGTCACCATTGTTTACCTATTTTTTTGCTACGTACATGTACATATAGTACATATAGAGAGTCTACGGAGCGGAGACAAGGGCACGTAACTCGCCCCAAAACCGGTCCTAGCATGGTCGGTTCGACACCCAGGTCGCCGGGTCGGCGTTCTGGGTTGGACCCGAGCCAGAAACCGGAAGTAGGTCACCATTGTTTACCTATTTTTTTGCTACGTACATGTACATTTAGTACATATAGAGAGTCTACGGAGCGGAGACAAGGGCACGTAACTCGCCCCAAAACCGGTCCTAGCCGGGTCGGTTCGACACCCAGGTCGCCGGGTCGGCGTTCTGGGTTGGACCCGAGCCAGAAACCGGAACTAGGTCACCATTGTTTACCTATTTTTTTTGCTACGTGCATGTACATATAGTACATATAGAGAGTCTACGGAGCGGAGACAAGGGCACGTAACTCGCCCCAAAACCGGTCCTAGCCGGGTCGGTTCGACACCCAGGTCGCCGGGCCGGCGTTCTGGGTTGGACCCGAGCCAGAAACCGGAAGTAGGTCACCATTGTTTACCTATTTTTTTGCTACGTACATGTACATATAGTAAATATAGAGAGTCTACGGAGCGGAGACAAGGGCACGTAACTCGCCCCAAAACCGGTCCTAGCCGGGTCGGTTCGACACCCAGGTCGCCGGGTCGGCGTTCTGGGTTGGACCCGAGCCAGAAACCGGAAGTAGGTCACCATTGTTTACCTATTTTTTTGCTACGTGCATGTACATATAGTACATATAGAGAGTCTTCGGAGCGGAGACAAGGGCACGTAAATCGCCCCAAAACCGGTCCTAGCCGGGTCGGTTCGACACCCAGGTCGCCGGATCGGCGTTCTGGGTTGGACCCGAGCCAGAAACCGGAACTAGGTCACCATTGTTTACCTATTTTTTTGCTACGTACATGTACATATAGTACATATAGAGAGTCTACGGAGCGGAGACAAGGGCACGTAACTCGCCCCAAAACCGGTCCTAGCCGGGTCGGTTCGACACCCAGGTCGCCGGGTCGGCGTTCTGGGTTGGACCCGAGCCAGAAACCGGAACTAGGTCACCATTGTTTACCTATTTTTTTGCTACGTACATGTACATATAGTACATATAGAGAGTCTACGGAGCGGAGACAAGGGCACGTAACTCGCTCCAAAACCGGTCCTAGCCGGGTCGGTTCGACACCCAGGTCGCCGGGTCGGCGTTCTGGGTTGGACCCGAGCCAGAAACCGGAACTAGGTCACCATTGTTTACCTATTTTTTTGCTACGTACATGTACATATAGTACATATAGAGAGTCTACGGAGCGGAGACAAGGGCACGTAACTCGCCCCAAAACCGGTCCTAGCCGGGTCGGTTCGACACCCAGGTCGCCGGGTCGGCGTTCTGGGTTGGACCCGAGCCAGAAACCGGAAGTAGGTCACCATTGTTTACCTATTATTTTGCTACGTGCATGTACATATAGTACATATAGAGAGTCTACGGAGCGGAGACAAGGGCACGTAACTCGCCCCAAAACCGGTCCTAGCCGGGTTGGTTCGACACCCAGGTCGCCGGGTCGGCGTTCTGGGTTGGACCCGAGCCAGAAACCGGAACAAGGTCACCATTGTTTACCTATTTTTTTGCTACGTACATGTACATATAGTACATATAGAGAGTCTACGGAGCGGAGACAAGGGCACGTTACTCGCCCCAAAACCGGTCCTAGCCGGGTCGGTTCGACACCCAGATCGCCGGGTCGGCGTTCTGGGTTGGACCCGAGCCAGAAACCGGAAGTAGGTCACCATTGTTTACCTATTTTTTTGCTACGTGCATGTACATATAGTACATATAGAGAGTCTACGGAGCGGAGACAAGGGCACGTAACTCGCCCCAAAACCGGTCCTAGCCGGGTCGGTTCGACACCCAGGTCGCCGGGTCGGCGTTCTGGGTTGGACCCGAGCCAGAAACCGGAACTAGGTCACCATTGTTTACCTATTTTTTTGCTACGTGCATGTACATATAGTACATATAGAGAGTCTACGGAGCGGAGACAAGGGCACGTAACTCGCCCCAAAACCGGTCCTAGCCGGGTCGGTTCGACACCCAGGTCGCCGGGTCGGCGTTCTGGGTTGGACCCGAGCCAGAAACCGGAAGTAGGTCACCATTGTTTACCTATTTTTTTGCTACGTACATGTACATATAGTACATATAGAGAGTCTACGGAGCGGAGACAAGGGCACGTAACTCGCCCCAAAATCGGTCCTAGCCGGGTCGGTTCGACACCCAGGTCGCCGGGTCGGCGTTCTGGGTTGGACCCGAGCCAGAAACCGGAACTAGGTCACCATTGTTTACCTATTTTTTTTGCTACGTGCATGTACATATAGTACATATAGAGAGTCTACGGAGCGGAGACAAGGGCACGTAACTCGCCCCAAAACCGGTCCTAGCCGGGTTGGTTCGACACCCAGGTCGCCGGGTCGGCGTTCTGGGTTGGACCCGAGCCAGAAACCGGAAGTAGGTCACCATTGTTTACCTATTTTTTTGCTACGTGCATGTACATATAGTACATATAGAGAGTCTACGGAGCGGAGACAAGGGCACGTAACTCGCCCCAAAACCGGTCCTAGCCGGGTCGGTTCGACACCCAGGTCGCCGGGTCGGCGTTCTGGGTTGGACCCGAGCCAGAAACCGGAACTAGGTCACCATTGTTTACCTATTTTTTTGCTACGTACATGTACATATAGTACATATAGAGAGTCTACGGAGCGGAGACAAGGGCACGTAACTCGCCCCAAAACCGGTCCTAGCATGGTCGGTTCGACACCCAGGTCGTCGGGTCGGCGTTCTGGGTTGGACCCGAGCCAAAAACCGGAAGTAGGTCACCATTGTTTACCTATTTTTTTGCTACGTACATGTACATTTAGTACATATAGAGAGTCTACGGAGCGGAGACAAGGGCACGTAACTCGCCCCAAAACCGGTCCTAGCCGGGTCGGTTCGACACCCAGGTCGCCGGGTCGGCGTTCTGGGTTGGACCCGAGCCAGAAACCGGAACTAGGTCACCATTGTTTACCTATTTTTTTTGCTACGTGCATGTACATATAGTACATATAGAGAGTCTACGGAGCGGAGACAAGGGCACGTAACTCGCCCCAAAACCGGTCCTAGCCGGGTCGGTTCGACACCCAGGTCGCCGGGCCGGCGTTCTGGGTTGGACCCGAGCCAGAAACCGGAAGTAGGTCACCATTGTTTACCGATTTTTTTGCTACGTGCATGTACATATAGTACATATAGAGAGTCTACGGAGCGGAGACAAGGGCACGTAACTCGCCCCAAAACCGGTCCTAGCCGGGTCGGTTCGACACCCAGGTCGCCGGGTCGGCGTTCTGGGTTGGACCCGAGCCAGAAACCGGAAGTAGGTCACCATTGTTTACCCCTTTTTTTTTGCTACGTACATGTTCATATAGTACATATAGAGAGTCTACGGAGCGGAGACAAGGGCACGTAACTCGCCCCAAAACCGGTCCTAGCCGGGTCGGTTCGACACCCAGGTCGCCGGGTCGGCGTTCTGGGTTGGACCCGAGCCAGAAACCGGAACTAGGTCACCATTGTTTACCTATTTTTTTGCTACGTACATGTACATATAGTACATATAGAGAGTCTACGGAGCGGAGACAAGGGCACGTAACTCGCCCCAAAACCGGTCCTAGTCGGGTCGGTTCGACACCCAGGTCGCCGGGTCGGCGTTCTGGGTTGGACCCGAGCCAGAAACCGGAACAAGGTCACCATTGTTTACCTATTTTTTTGCTACGTACATGTACATATAGTACATATAGAGAGTCTACGGAGCGGAAACAAGGGCACGTAACTCGCCCCAAAACCGGTCCTAGCCGGGTCGGTTCGACACCCAGGTCGCCGGGTCGGCGTTCTGGGTTGGACCCGAGCCAGAAACCGGAAGTAGGTCACAATTGTTTACCTATTTTTTTGCTACGTGCATATACATATAGTACATATAGAGAGTCTACGGAGCGGAGACAAGGGCACGTAACTCGCCCCAAAACCGGTCCTAGCCGGGTCGGTTCGACACCCAGGTCGCCGGGTCGGCGTTCTGGGTTGGACCCGAGCCAGAAACCGGAAGTAGGTCACCATTGTTTACCTATTTTTTTGCTACGTACATGTACATATAGTACATATAGAGAGTCTACGGAGCGGAGACAAGGGCACGTAACTCGCCCCAAAACCGGTCCTAGCCGGGTCGGTTTGACACCCAGGTCGCCGGGTCGGCGTTCTGGGTTGGACCCGAGCCAGATACCGGAACTAGGTCACCATTGTTTACCTATTTTTTTGCTACGTGCATGTACATATAGTACATATAGAGAGTCTACGGAGCGGAGACAAGGGCACGTAACTCGCCCCAAAACCGGTCCTAGCCGGGTCGGTTCGACACCCAGGTCGCCGGGTCGGCGTTCTGGGTTGGACCCGAGCCAGAAACCGGAACTAGGTCACCATTGTTTACCTGTTTTTTTGCTACGTACATGTACATATAGTACATATAGAGAGTCTACGGAGCGGAGACAAGGGCACGTAACTCGCCCCAAAACCGGTCCTAGCCGGGTCGGTTCGACACCCAGGTCGCCGGGTCGGCGTTCTGGGTTGGACCCGAGCCAGAAACCGGAACTAGGTCACCATTGTTTACCTATTTTTTTGCTACGTACATGTACATATAGTACATATAGAGAATCTACGGAGCGGAGACAAGGGCACGTAACTCGCCCTAAAACCGGTCCTAGCCGGGTCGGTTCGACACCCAGGTCGCCGGGTCGGCGTTCTGGGTTGGACCCGAGCCAGAAACCGGAACTAGGTCACCATTGTTTACCTATTTTTTTGCTACGTGCATGTACATATAGTACATATAGAGAGTCTACGGAGCGGAGACAAGGGCACGTAACTCGCCCCAAAACCGGTCCTAGCCGGGTCGGTTCGACACCCAGGTCGCCGGGTCGGCGTTCTGGGTTGGACCCGAGCCAGAAACCGGAACTAGGTCACCATTGTTTACCTATTTTTTTGCTACGTACATGTACATATAGTACATATAGAGAGTCTACGGAGCGGAGACAAGGGCACGTAACTCGCCCCAAAACCGGTCCTAGCCGGTTCGGTTCGACACCCAGGTCGCCGGGTCGGCGTTCTGGGTTGGACCCGAGCCAGAAACCGGAACTAGGTCACCATTGTTTACCTATTTTTTTGCTACGTACATGTACATATAGTACATATAGAGAGTCTACGGAGCGGAGACAAGGGCACGTAACTCGCCCCAAAACCGGTCCTAGCATGGTCGGTTCGACACCCAGGTCGTCGGGTCGGCGTTCTGGGTTGGACCCGAGCCAAAAACCGGAAGTCGGTCACCATTGTTTACCTATTTTTTTGCTACGTACATGTACATTTAGTACATATAGAGAGTCTACGGAGCGGAGACAAGGGCACGTAACTCGCCCCAAAACCGGTCCTAGCCGGGTCGGTTCGACACCCAGGTCGCCGGGTCGGCGTTCTGGGTTGGACCCGAGCCAGAAACCGGAACTAGGTCACCATTGTTTACCTATTTTTTTTGCTACGTGCATGTACATATAGTACATATAGAGAGTCTACGGAGCGGAGACAAGGGCACGTAACTCGCCCCAAAACCGGTCCTAGCCGGGTCGGTTCGACACCCAGGTCGCCGGGCCGGCGTTCTGGGTTGGACCCGAGCCAGAAACCGGAAGTAGGTCACCATTGTTTACCGATTTTTTTGCTACGTGCATGTACATATAGTACATATAGAGAGTCTACGGAGCGGAGACAAGGGCACGTAACTCGCCCCAAAACCGGTCCTAGCCGGGTCGGTTCGACACCCAGGTCGCCGGGTCGGCGTTCTGGGTTGGACCCGAGCCAGAAACCGGAAGTAGGTCACCATTGTTTACCTATTTTTTTGCTACGTACATGTTCATATAGTACATATAGAGAGTCTACGGAGCGGAGACAAGGGCACGTAACTCGCCCCAAAACCGGTCCTAGCCGGGTCGGTTCGACACCCAGGTCGCCGGGTCGGCGTTCTGGGTTGGACCCGAGCCAGAAACCGGAACTAGGTCACCATTGTTTACCTATTTTTTTGCTACGTACATGTACATATAGTACATATAGAGAGTCTACGGAGCGGAGACAAGGGCACGTAACTCGCCCCAAAACCGGTCCTAGTCGGGTCGGTTCGACACCCAGGTCGCCGGGTCGGCGTTCTGGGTTGGACCCGAGCCAGAAACCGGAACAAGGTCACCATTGTTTACCTATTTTTTTGCTACGTACATGTACATATAGTACATATAGAGAGTCTACGGAGCGGAAACAAGGGCACGTAACTCGCCCCAAAACCGGTCCTAGCCGGGTCGGTTCGACACCCAGGTCGCCGGGTCGGCGTTCTGGGTTGGACCCGAGCCAGAAACCGGAAGTAGGTCACAATTGTTTACCTATTTTTTTGCTACGTGCATATACATATAGTACATATAGAGAGTCTACGGAGCGGAGACAAGGGCACGTAACTCGCCCCAAAACCGGTCCTAGCCGGGTCGGTTCGACACCCAGGTCGCCGGGTCGGCGTTCTGGGTTGGACCCGAGCCAGAAACCGGAAGTAGGTCACCATTGTTTACCTATTTTTTTGCTACGTACATGTACATATAGTACATATAGAGAGTCTACGGAGCGGAGACAAGGGCACGTAACTCGCCCCAAAACCGGTCCTAGCCGGGTCGGTTTGACACCCAGGTCGCCGGGTCGGCGTTCTGGGTTGGACCCGAGCCAGATACCGGAACTAGGTCACCATTGTTTACCTATTTTTTTGCTACGTGCATGTACATATAGTACATATAGAGAGTCTACGGAGCGGAGACAAGGGCACGTAACTCGCCCCAAAACCGGTCCTAGCCGGGTCGGTTCGACACCCAGGTCGCCGGGTCGGCGTTCTGGGTTGGACCCGAGCCAGAAACCGGAACTAGGTCACCATTGTTTACCTGTTTTTTTGCTACGTACATGTACATATAGTACATATAGAGAGTCTACGGAGCGGAGACAAGGGCACGTAACTCGCCCCAAAACCGGTCCTAGCCGGGTCGGTTCGACACCCAGGTCGCCGGGTCGGCGTTCTGGGTTGGACCCGAGCCAGAAACCGGAACTAGGTCACCATTGTTTACCTATTTTTTTGCTACGTACATGTACATATAGTACATATAGAGAGTCTACGGAGCGGAGACAAGGGCACGTAAGTCGCCCTAAAACCGGTCCTAGCCGGGTCGGTTCGACACCCAGGTCGCCGGGTCGGCGTTCTGGGTTGGACCCGAGCCAGAAACCGGAACTAGGTCACCATTGTTTACCTATTTTTTTGCTACGTGCATGTACATATAGTACATATAGAGAGTCTACGGAGCGGAGACAAGGGCACGTAACTCGCCCCAAAACCGGTCCTAGCCGGGTCGGTTCGACACCCAGGTCGCCGGGTCGGCGTTCTGGGTTGGACCCGAGCCAGAAACCGGAACTAGGTCACCATTGTTTACCTATTTTTTTGCTACGTACATGTACATATAGTACATATAGAGAGTCTACGGAGCGGAGACAAGGGCACGTAACTCGCCCCAAAACCGGTCCTAGCCGGTTCGGTTCGACACCCAGGTCGCCGGGTCGGCGTTCTGGGTTGGACCCGAGCCAGAAACCGGAACTAGGTCACTATTGTTTACCTATTTTTTTGCAACGTACATGTACATAAAGTACATATAGAGAGTCTACGGAGCGGAGACAAGGGCACGTAACTCGCCCCAAAACCGGTCCTAGCCGGGTCGGTTCGACACCCGGGCCGCCGGGTCGGCGTTCTGGGTTGGGTCCGAGCCAGAAACCGGAACTAGGTCACCATTGTTTACCTATTTTTTACTATGTGCATGTACATATAGTACATATACAGAGTCTATGGAGCGGAGACAAGGGCCCGTATCTCGCCCCAAAATCGGTCCTAGCCGGGTCGATTTGACACCCGGGCCGCCGGGTCGGCGTTTTGGGTTGGGTCCGAGCCAGAAACCGGAACTAGGTCACCATTGTTTACCTATTTTTTTACTATGTGCATGTACATATAGTACATATACAGAGTCTATGGAGCGGAGACAAGGGCCCGTAACTCGCCCCAAAACCGGTCCTAGCCGGGTCGGTTCGACACCCGGGCAGGCGGGTCGGCGTTCTGGGTTGGGTCCGAGCCAGAAACCGGAACTAGGTCACCATTGTTTACCTATTTTTTTACTATGTGCATGTACATATAGTACATATACAAAGTCTATGGAGCGGAGACAAGGGCCCGTAACTCGCCCCAAAACCGGTCCTAGCCGGGTCGCTTCGACACCCGGGCCGCCGGGTCGGCGTTCTGGGTTGGGTCCGAGCCAGAAACCGGAACTAGGTCACCATTGTTTACCTATTTTTTTACTATGTGCATGTACATATAGTACATATACAGAGTCTATGGAGCGGAGACAAGGGCCCGTAACTCGCCCCAAAACCGGTCCTAGCCGGGTCGTTTCGACACCCGGGCCGCCGGGTCGGCGTTCTGGGTTGGGTCCGAGCCAGAAACCGGAACTAGGTCACCATTGTTTACCTATTTTTTTAATATGTGCATGTACATATAGTACATATACAGAGTCTATGGAGCGGAGACAAGGGCCCGTAACTCGCCCCAAAACCGGTCCTAGCCGGGTCGCTTCGACACCCGGGCCGCCGGGTCGGCGTTCTGGGTTGGGTCCGAGCCAGAAACCGGAACTAGGTCACCATTGTTTACCTATTTTTTTACTATGTGCATGTACATATAGTACATATACAGAGTCTATGGAGCGGAGACAAGGGCCCGTAAATCGCCCCAAAACCGGTCCTAGCCGGGTCGGTTCGACACCCGGGCCGCCGGGTCGGCGTTCTGGTTTGGGTCCGAGCCAGAAACCGGAACTAGGTCACCATTGTTTACCTATGTTTTTACTATGTGCATGTACATATAGTACATATACAGAGTCTATGGAGCGGAGACAAGGGCCCGTAACTCGCCCCAAAACCGGTCCTAGCCGGGTCGGTTCGACACCCGGGCGCCAGGATGGCGTTCTGGGTTGGATCCGAGCCAGAAACCGGAACAAGGTCACCATTGTTTACCTATTTTTTTACTATGTGCATGTACATATAGTACATATACAGAGTCTATGGAGCGGAGAAAAGGACCCGAAACTCGCCCCAAAACCGGTCCTAGCCGGGTCGGTTCGACACCCGGGCCGCCGGGTCGGCGTTCTGGGTTGGGTCCGAGCCATAAACCGGAACTAGGTCACAATTGTTTACCTATTTTTTTACTATGTGCATGTACATATAGTACATATACAGAGTCTATGGAGCGTAGACAAGGGCCCGTAACTCGCCCCAAAACCGGTCCTAGCCGGGTCGGTTCGACACCCGGGCCGCCGGGACGGCGTTCTGGGTTGGGTCCGCGCCAGAAACCGGAACAAGGTCACCATTGTTTACCTATTTTTTTACTATGTGCATGTACATATAGTACATATACAGAGTCTATGGAGCGGAGACAAGGGCCCGTAACTCGCCCCAAAACCGGTCCTAGCCGGGTCGGTTCGACACCCGGGCCGCAGGGTCGGCGTTCTGGGTTGGGTCCGAGCCAGAAACCGGAACTAGGTCACCATTGTTTACCTATTTTTTTACTATGTGCATGTACATATAGTACATATACAGATTCTATGGAGCGGAGACAAGGGCCCGTAACTCGCCCCAAAACCGGTCCTAGCCGGGTCGGTTCGACACCCGGGCCGCCGGGTCGGCGTTCTGGGTTGGGTCCGAGCCAGAAACCGGAACTAGGTCACCATTGTTTACCTATTTTTTTACTATGTGCATGTACATATAGTATATATACAGAGTCTATGGAGCTGAGACAAGGGCCCGTAACTCGCCCAAAACCGGTCCTAGCCGGGTCGGTTCGTCACCCGGGCCGCCGGGTCGGCGTTCTGGGTTGGGTCCGAGCCAGAAACCGGAACTAGGTTTACCTATTTTTTTACTATGTGCATGTACATATAGTACATATACAGAGTCTATGGAGCGTATACAAGGGCCCGTTACTCGCCCCAAAACGGGTCCTAATCGGGTCGGTTCGACACCCAGGCCGCCGGGTCGGCGTTCTGTGTTGGGTCCGAGCCAGAAACCGGAACTAGGTCACCATTGTTTACCTATTTTTTTACTATGTGCATGTACATATAGTACATATACAGAGTCTATGGAGCGTAGACAAGGGCCCGTAACTCGCCCCAAAATGGGTCCTAGCCGGGTCGGTTCGACACCCAGGCCGCCGGGTCGGCGTTCTGGGTTCGGTCCGAGCCAGAAACCGGAACTAGGTCACCATTGTTTACCTATTTTTTAAATATGTGCATGTACATATAGTACATATACAGAGTCTATGGAGCGTAGACAAGGGCCCGTAACTCGCCCAAAAACGGGTCCTAGCCGGGTCGGTTCGACACCCAGGCCGCCGGGTCGGCGTTCTGGGTTGGGTCCGAGCCAGAAACCAGAACTAGGTCACCATTGTTTACCTATTTTTTTACTATGTGCATATACATATAGTACATATACAGAGTCTATGGAGCGTAGACAAGGGCCCGTAACTCGCCCCAAAACGGGTCCTAGCCGGGTCGGTTCGACACCCAGGCCGCCGGGTCGGCGTTCTGGGTTGGGTCCGAGCCAGAAACCGGAACTAGGTCACCATTGTTTACCTATTTTTTTACTATGTGCATGTACATATAGTACATATACAGAGTCTATGGAGCGTAGACAAGGGCCCGTAACTCGCCCCAAAACGGGTCCTAGCCGGGTCGGTTCGACACCCAGGCCGCCGGGTCGGCGTTCTGGGTTGGGTCCGAGCCAGAAACCGGAACTAGGTCACCATTGTTTACCTATTTTTTTACTATGTGCATGTACATATAGTACATATACAGAGTCTATGGAGCGTAGACAAGGGCCCGTAACTCGCCCCAAAACGGGTCCTAGCCGGGTCGGTTCGACACCCAGGCCGCTGGGTCGGCGTTCTGGGTTGGGTCCGAGCCAGAAACCGGAACTAGGTCACCATTGTTTACCTATTTTTTTACTATGTGCATGTACATATAGTACATATACATAGTCTATGGAGCGTAGACAAGGGCCCGTAACTCGCCCCAAAACGGGTCCTAGCCGGGTCGGTTCGACACCCAGGCCGCCGGGTCGGCGTTCTGGGTTGGGTCCGAGCCAGAAACCAGAACTAGGTCACCATTGTTTACCTATTTTTTTACTATGTGCATGTACATATAGTACATATACAGAGTCTATGGAGCGTAGACAAGGGCCCGTAACTCCCCCCAAAACGGGTCCTAGCCGGGTCGGTTCGGCACCCAGGCCGCCGGGTCTGCGTTCTGGGTTGGGTCCGAGCCAGAAACCGGAACTAGGTCACCATTGTTTACCTATTTTTTTACTATGTGCATGTACATATAGTACATATACAGAGTCTATGGAGCGTAGACAAGGGCCCGTAACTCGCCCCAAAACGGGTCCTAGCCGGGTCGGTTCGACACCCAGGCACGCATCTATTGGTCAAATCCATGGTCCGAACTAGGATTCGAACCTACGACCTCTCGAGTTGACACACACAGCAGTATAACTCTCCCTAAAAAATAAATATGCTATCACTGAGTTGTGGCAACGGTCATCGTGTTACAACAACGATTAGTGTACTTCATCTTATACAAATAATAATTTTGCCCAATCTTATTTTCCACTGAATATTTACAGTACTCTACTTATATAAATCTTTTATCATACTTGCGTTTTCTACGATCACTGAAGTAGCGACGTAACTCCTTTGAATAAAAATACGACGTAATTTGTATTTTAAGTGAGCCACTTCCATCGGGGACATGCTGAACAAAATCTGAACAAATAAATAAATGTATGTACAAAACATATTATTGGGTATTCTATTTAGGTATTTTTTATAAATGGTGGGGGGGGAGATGTACATACTGTATTTATATGGTGGTTTAAACCAATAACATTGTTTCAATCTGCCTATTTTACCCTTCTTGCCGCAGATCGTTCGTGTTTACCCATTCTTGCGTGCCTTGAAATTAAGAAAAACGTTAGTTAATACGGAAGACTAAACATTGCTTAACGGATAGACGTATAGATAAATGTACATATCTATTATAAATAATCTCACCGCTTTAACCGTTTCTGGTTTTGTCACCGATGTGTCTGTATATTTATGTAATTAATTCCAATAAACAGTATTTGTATAATATATAATTATCATAATATGTCTGTGATCTAAATATAAACATTAAATAGTCATAGAATAAATTGTTGTTGTTTTATTTGTTTTCATTCACTTGGTATTTTCCATCAGTATTAAGATGGCGCTCAATGGAATCTCCGTTTTAATCCAGTAACTACTGAACTATTTTGTTGTTTGTTTATTTATTTATTGTAGTTAACGCCGTATCAACACAATTTATGTCATTTCAGGGCGTCCAGCGCACCTAACCTAGCTTTCCTGGACCATTGTCTATAACCGGTACTCACCTACCCTCCCACAATGGAGGAAAATCGACATTATTGTCAAATTTTCATGGACGGGTATAACCTCCCCGGTGGGATTCGAACCCGCACCCCCTCGGGCACGAGTATCCAAATCCCGGCGCGCTACCAACTGCGATATCGACCCGGGTTTGTTGTTTGTGAAATAACAGTACAGCAGCAACTTCAACAGAAAACCTTTTCTGCAAGAAACGATGTTAGTACGGCACTAGAGCAGTAAACCATTAGTGCTACTATTTAATTGGCTATAGTGCCGGAAATTGGTCCGAAGAGAATACATGTATAGAGAATTTAGTTCAATCGCCACATGAGCAAAAATTAGGGTCGGATTTTTATAAAAATTTGAATTCTGTAGTACCCGGATCGATAGCTCAGTTGAAAGCGCGCCGGGATTTGAAATCTCGTATCCCGAAGGGTGTACGGGTTCGAATCCCATCCGGGGAGGTCATACCCTTCCATGAAAATTTGATAATAATGTCAATTTTCCTCCATTGATTAGGTGATATTGAGAAGATTTTGGCTCTGCGGAAGGGTAGGTGAGTACTAGTTATAGACAAGGGTCCAGGAAAGCTAGATTAGGTGCGCTGGACGCCATAAATGACATAAAAAGTGTTGACACGGCATTAAACCCAGTAAAAACAAACAGAATTCTGTTGTTGAAGATGTTCTAGGTACTGCAATTCAAAGCCGCATGGTTAAAATTGATGATAAAACGGATGTTCAATTTTGAATTCTAGAAAAGGTAATATAACTAATGACAGGGGCGGATCAAGGATTTTTGTCTGGCGGGGTCAAAACTTTTTCTAGGGGGTCCAAACTTTCGAACCACAACATTATTATACACGGTTGCCAGAATAACACAACATATTGAATTGATAATAATAAAACTATTAGAATTTTGTTAAGCATAAAGGGTGAGCGAAGCGAGTCTGGAAAAGTTTCTGAATTCTAAATAAAAATGGCTTACAGTTAAAAATACACTTATGCAAAGGTACATTTTAAATTTCAAGGATGGTCCGGAGCCCCCCTTCGCTGGATCCGCCTATGAATGAGCAATCTATACGACATTTGTTGAGGAAAAAATATTGCATAGTGAGTATAATGATCTCCTTGTTGCTTTTTTGTTGGGTTAAACGCCGTAGCTACACGTCGTTTGTGTCATATCAAGGCTGACAGTTACCGTTTCTAGAAAGGTTAAAACTCTGGATTTAGCTGTTAACAAACTACTAAGCACATACTTTCGTCCGTGACTGACATACAAAATTAAGAATCATTGGTAGGATGGGGAATGGCTGTAGAAACCATATCATGACCAAACTCCACCAATGTATGTTCTGCCTGGGAATCGAACCCACGACCCCTCTATCAATGTTATTGTCATATCTTATAATTCGCATGTATGTATTTCTTCCTGTCCCAGAAAAGCACATCATTCGTAGAATTGAGACGTGCTGAGAATGAAAGATTATAATATTAAGTTATTCTCGATAGATGAAAAATATAGTAAAATATGGCTAGAATATGGAATGTATCATATATCGTTATCCTAATACCAAACCAAAATATGAGAGAATTCAATGAAGACAATGCAGAAACGTTGTGTAGACAGTGTCAGTTGCCAAAATTGAGAGAGTGTAACACGATACATATCTTGTGCCAGTGCCAGTGTCAATCTTTATCAGACTGGGTCAGTCTGTCCGTCTGCGTCTGTCTGTCTTTGTCAGTCTGTTTGTCATGGGTCTGTCTGTCTGTCTGGACCTGTCTGTCTGCGTCTGTTTGGGTCTGCAGTGTCAGTCTGTTTGTCTGGGTCAGTCTGTCCGTCTGGGTTTGTCTGTCTATCTGCGTCTGTCTGCGTCTGTCTGGGTCTGTCTGCGTCTGTCTCTGTCTGTCTGTTTGGGTTTTAGTTACATAACGTACTATGCACATATATGCTCAAAAACACAATTGCCAAACGGTCCCTTTTATCACGTACGAGTTATAACTATACTTTTATTATATGTTATATGTTATCAAATTAATGATTTGATATAGGCCTTGTTTTTTTTTTCAAACGGAGAGTCATATTGGCCCGAAGCCGAAGGCCAATGTTCAATATGACTGTCCGGAGGAAAAAAAACAACAGGGCCTATTTCAAATAACTTATTTAATGACAATTTTATTAAATAACAACTTACGGACAGCAGTTTTTGATGTTTGCCCTGTTACAGATATTTTGTTGCTCCAAAAAACTACATAGTAGGAACGACAGAAACTTCAGTAAGATCAAATAAATTGAAAATGATGTAATGTTATATTTCGAAATTACAGCAGGAAAATGTACGAGTTCAAATCCCACTTCGGGCGGTTATACCCTTCCACGGAAATTTGACAATAAAGTCACCCATTTATAAGGTATACGGAGAAATGTCCGGCCTTGTGGAAGGGTAGTGAGTATTGTTAATAGACAAGGGTCCAGGAAAGCTAGGTAAGGTGCGCTGGTTACCGTAAAACGAGCCAGACTGTGTTGACACGGCGATAAACCCAGTATGTATAATACAGCAACCAGAGGCGGATATAGGACGACATTATACGCTTTTTGAAGAATAATGCGACATAAAAAATATTAAAACTACACAAGAAATACATTTATTGACAGGAACATTTTGGAAATCACAGCGGGGGGGGGGGGGGGGTCCGGAGCCCCTGACCCCCCGTTAGATCCGCTTTTACATCAAGACAACAGTTAGATCTATATTAACGCTGTATTTTTCAACAATGTACCTCTGGCTGGAGCAGCCGAGTAAGATTGATCTTGTTGTTGTTACTGTTGTTACTGTGAATTTATTTTGTAATGGCAGTTTTTAGTGTGTGTTTCATGCTTACACACGCTCATCGACTTTACAGCTATTACCCCTGGTCGTTGGGCTACTGATTACTATCTATCAATCTCCCTGGGGAGTCTTTTTACTGATTAGTGCAACCGACAAATTGGCGCAACGGTACTAAACCACCCTCGCTGATACCTTTTTACACCTGGGTCGAGTGAATCAATCGTAGGTAAATTTCTTGCTCAATGAAATTAGCAGTGCCCCTTGTAGGATTCAAACCTAGGACCTCTAGATCTCTAAGTGTGTGTCCTATCACTGGGCTTCTGCTCCTAGCTTAATGTTTTTTTTATTCATTAAATGACCAGTTATTTAGACCAGTGATGTATCAGGAACAAACTTTTACTAAGCACTATTAAACTTCCTTTAATTCCTTTATGGTCAAACCCATGTCGCACACCCTCTCCGTAACAACGGTTACTGAGAGCCGAAAAATGGAGCACAATTGTATAAGAACTCAATTTTTGGTTGAAATTGAACAACGAATGCATTTTCGTGAACGTTTGCAGTGGCGTATCCAGGCATACTCCCTGTACGACCGGGCGTACAAATCGAAATTAAACCTCAAAAATAGAAAAGGCTTAAAATGAGAAAAATGCAATAAAAGTACTGCCTCACCCGGGTAAGGGTTGTTTTTTCAGACCTTCGCTTCTTTAGGAAGTGCAACACAGACACACACAAAAAGTTTCAGTAAAACTTGTGTAGATCTACGTTAATTTTTAACCACAGTTTGCGAAGGTAAGTTTTTGTCGCGAGATAATCTATTACGTTCTTTTGATACGTCAGTCATCTATGACGTATATCACTGTCGACTGTTTTCCCGGAACGACATCATTAGGCTATGACATATAGCATGCGTGTCTGTGGTTTCCCCGGAATGAGGACTTTATCGCAGACTGTGTGGAGATCTATAGAGGTTTTCAGGCATGTCTCGACACAGACCAAGCCACCTTCGCAAGAGAGTGCTCGAAGTGGAAGACATGGTGGACCGATCCCGCACTGGCCAATGACCGCCCGGAAGCACCAGCCTCCCTTAGTGAAAGTGTTCGTTTGGCCAACGAGATCCTGTACCCAAATGTCCGGCGCTATATTATTAGTAATGCCTGAGTCAACGGCCACCGCAGAGAGGTCCTTCTCTACTATGCGCAGAGTGAAAACCTACCTCAGAAGTACCATGGGTACCGAGCGCATGTCAGGATTGGGGCAGATGAACATTTATCGCGACATGCAGATCAGCTCGGAAAATATTGTTGACAAGTTTGCCGAAAAGAAAACGCAGGCTTGCGTTTGTGTTTAAAGTTTAAACTTCGTAAAAGTTTGTGTCTGCTGGCCTGTTAAAGAGTGGTCCATTGGAAACAATTTATAAATATCAGTTTTCAGACGATTAATCATTTCACTCTATACACATTACCAACTGACGATGGGATACGAATCGTTGAATCGGACTCGATGCGTACTTGACGGAAACACAAGTTCTCAAAATAGGCGTGCCGCGAATGTGATCGGGTGTTTCCGCCAAGTACGACGAAAGTCCGATACACGATTTATCCCACCGTCAGTGAGTAATGTGTTTATTACTTGTCTTTATTTTGTATCTAAGAGTTAAAAATACACTTTAGAACATAAACTTAGCCCGATCGTAAGCTGTTTCGTATTTTATCTGATCGGATTTAGTTTTTCTTTAAGCAGATTAGGCATATCGGAAAGCTAATAACGCGTCAAAAGAATGTATGCCGTCATGCTTAGGTTCCGTTTTCCACACTAGAAAAAACAAGGGGGAATACCCGATATCAGAGAGAGGCATATAAAAAAAGAAAAATATTAACATTTTTATAGCTTTTCATTGGTAATTGAGAATTTTTTCTAGTAAATATGTACCTCATAAAACTGTCTGATAGTTGCCAGAAATGCTCTAAATCGCATCTCCAGCGATGTAGAATTCAAAAATTTTCCGGGGGTGGGCATGCCCCCGAAACCCCCCTAGATAAATTGTGAGTACATTCAATTTTCGTCTAGCTACGCCCCTGGTTTGGAGTTATTCACTTCACTTCGACTAAAGTTAATAAACCGAAGTTATGCCACGGGCCAAATAAAGGAAACATGCCGACCCTTTCCGAGTGCACTACAAATGATCAAATAGACTGACTTAAAATATTTAGGTTTTTCTAAGCGGTATGTGTGCATAAAACAGTATGATTTATTTCTTTTAATTGGAGTTCCGACTTACGTCGATTTGAGCGCGTAAAAAAACGTGTTTGGGTAAACATTAAAAATGAAACAATCCGTTTCTGAGGTAGGCAATATCCAAATAAAAGTTGTATAATTCAATTCAACAAAATAAGCATGAAGGATAATCCACCCGCACCCCCTGGTCACTCTTGTTTGTAATGGTAGAACTTTTAGCCACTCGTCCAACAGGACACTCATAAAACTTATCAATATAAATATATTTTATTGTCATCCTGATCATCCCCTGTCGTAGATTAGTTCATTGTATTATTGACATCAAAAATATTTCATTTAATTCGTCTGTGAAATACTATGAATTTTTTAACTTGGCGAGTCGATTTAACAAAAGTATAGTCTGGATGTCAAAGAAAGGATGGATTAATAATTCAGAAATGTTTTTTATATTTTCTGAATAAAACAATTGAGATATTCGGAACTACCTCGGAAAACCGCTCGGCTGATCGTCAGTTTACGGAATCACCCGAGCGGTTTTCCGAATGCTGCTACACAAGCTACACAACCGTGTGGACTTATGTGTAACCCCCCAAAACGGGCAAATCCAAAACCGGTTTTGTGCTTATTTGAGTAATCACATGGAGTAAATGATTGAATCTGATTGGCTGAAATTTTGTCGCTCTATACACACAGCCCGAGGTTTTCTTCAATGGAGAATGTGTGGAATATTTAGATTTCCTTTGCGCAGTTAATTTAATTTCTTATATCGATGTTTTTTGGAATAATATGTGGATTTAGGTAAGTCTTTATATTTGTTTTATCCGATATTTAACCGTATAGAGAGAAAGAGAGCGGTAAACTGCTAATCTTGAACGTCAAAGTTGCCAAACTCCTCACAGTGCTTACGTCACGCTTTGTTATTGATTTGATAAAGGGAGATAACCGCTGCGGGGAGTTTGCAAAGTTGCGTCCACGCGACTTCCTTGGACCTGCTCCTCGACCTCGTGTCATTGCCATGCAACTGAATGGAGAGAGAGGTTGGGGGGGGGGGGTCATTCCCATGTTCTTGTTTACCATGTTGTCTAAGAGCTTCATAGGCTGTGTATCTAACGTGCAATTCTCTTTTATTTATAACGGAATCTGTAATGTTGTTCAAAATTAGTTGTAAATTGAACCATGTCCATAATTCTTTACATGTGATTTTTTTATTTACCCCCTGAGACTGGTTTTCTAGGTCAAAAGACCTTACTCTAAGTCTTAGATTAGAGTCTTGTAGCTCTGCAACTTCAAGATGGCTCAAGGAATAAATTTCAAAATTGAACTGCATATTGAAACTGTGATAGTTTATTTGGGTCTAAACCCCAAATCAGGCTGTCATCACTTTGATTTTGGAATCGAACCTGGCTCTCCATGGTGGTGAGACACTATTGCCTTGCTAAATTGTTAATCAAACAGCAAGGCTGTTGGATATGTGTATGTAATCACCTACAATCACCAATAACAGGGGTAGATCCAGGATTTTTCTAGGGGGGTCCGAACTTATTCTAACTTTCGAACACAACCACATTATAAGAAATACACTAATGAACAGGTAAATTTTGGAATATTTATGGGGTGTCCTGATCCCCCTTACCCCCCTATCCTCCTTTGACTAAACTACATTGTATGAACAAATAGTTGATATGAATTATAGAAATTATGTATTTTTTACAGATCTGAAACTGTATATCGTCTGACATACTGCAAATGTATTCAAACTAAATGGTTGATAGTAATTTATGATTTATGGTGTACATACTGGTGAACATACAAGACAGTGTCAGTCTTATGTGAGTATTTGTTAGTTTTAATTAATTGTTCTTTCTTTCTCATAAGCACTCCCCCCCCAGCTAGCTCAGTCAGTAGCATACAAGTCTCTATCCAAGTGGTCTTGGGTTTGATTCCCAGAAGGGACATATTTTCGCGGAGTTTGGTTATAAATAGGGCTGCAACAATTCGATTCGATACATCGAAACTCGACTGCAAGGGCGCTGATTCGAATTTCGATTCGATACTGACCTTTAAGTGTATCTACATAAGTTTTAAGCATAAAAGCAAAGGCGCACCTAAAAGACACTAACTCCCCGCAGCGGTTATTTTCCTTTATTAAATCAAGTTGCAAGGCGTATATTAAGAGCTGCATATTCTGATACAATTTTTCATGTTGTATACATTGTTACGATTTAGTTGATATTCATGACCTATATATTCGTACCCAGTCTATTTCGTACTTAAAGAATCAATCTAAATTTAGCAGATTTTTGGGTTTCATGTGAATTTAATTTGAGAAACACGTTTATTTTATCAATAAAAATAGTTTTAAACTCAAATAAATGTATAAATGCATATTTGGAGAAAATTATACTAATAAATGAATCGAATCGAAAAAAATCAAATCGAAAGAAAAAATATCTAATCGCATCGAATCGACTTTCCGGTGAATCGTTGAGCACTGCTCTAGTTATAAAGTAATTTCTCTGGCCATTTGCCCTCCTACCTCTGTTTCTAAATGAGGATGGAAGCTGAAAGTCAATGAAAGAAGTATGTGTCAATAAACTGGTTAAAAGTGATGTGATCTATATGTAGACAATGTGTTGCTATGGGGTTTGATCTTCCCAAAAATATTGATCATAATTTCAAGAAGATTACTTTACATCATTAACTTTTAGTATTCAAACCATAGGCGAATCCAGGGGGGGGGCTCAGGGGGGCAGGAACCCCCTAGAGAATTCCAAAATGTATCGGTTCATGACTATAAAGTGGGGGTCTCTACCCTGACCTTAATGCTTAACACAGATATAATGGTTATGTAGTTTTTAGCCAGGTTTTTCAATGAAAAAAATGGTCTTATGATTTGGGCTAAGACTGGTAGGTGGATGTGCAGTCAAGCGTCTATTGTCTTTAACAATTGTGTTAAAGTTTTTAATTTAGCATAGTATATTTCTGCCACTCATTGACAGATCTTTATGGAACTTCATGCCATGATTACATACCATCTGCTGAAAAGAATTATACAGTAACCGCAACTCTACCTGGCTTAATTATGGAGTGTTTCCCATTAAATTTTTGAGTTTAAGTTATCAAATTGTTGGATATCTGTGCCATTTATGGTTAGATGTGTATGAAATTTTATACAATGATTACATACCGTCTGTTGAAAAGAGTTCGACCGTAACCGTGACTCTACCTGACTTAATTATAATGGATTATTTCCCTTTGAATTTATTGCATTAAAATCTTCAAATTGTTGGAATACTTTGCCATTTATTGTTCTAGATGTTTACAAAATTTCATACAATGATTACATACCATCTGTTGAAAAGATTTTGACGGTAACTGCACTTGGCTTGATTATGGATTATTTCCCTTTGATTTTTTTCATTAAAGTTTTCAAATTGTTGTATATCTTTGCCATTTATGGTTAAATATTTTTGAAATTTAAAACAATGATTACATACCATCTGTTGGAAAGAATAAGACAGTTACTGCAATTCTACCTAGCTTAATTATTGATTATTTCCCTTTGAAATTTTCTGGTTTAAGTTTTCATATTGTTGGATATCTGTGCCATGTATGGTTAGATAATTAGGAAATTTCATTCAATGATTACCATTCATTTTAAATAAGCGGGTGCATTTTGGAGGTATGAAAGACAGGAAAATCAGTGTTCTAGAATTCTTTATCTAGCATTTTAATCGAAGAATATAACCTGTAAACTACAACTTTCTGAAATATTTTGATCATGACATCAGTAATTGTTGTCATATGCTTATTTGAAGTATGACTGTCAGGGGTACAAATTTTTCCATGAAATGTTCGTTATGCTAACTTTCAATGGTCGCTTACCATATATAGTTGGTATATTACACATTTAAGAATTTTCCCTAATATAAACAAAGTGTCAATCTTCAGAAAATTATGAAAGATGTTCGTACTGACTAATAATATTCAATTGCCATATGCTAGATCAAACTCAGTACAATCTGGTTCAAAGAAAATTGTAATCGATATGAGTGTAATAAATCATAATTTTATGTCTGGATATTCCCAGTTTATAATTCCACTTAAATATTACACTGGAACATTAAAAGGATAGTGTGTTATTGAAGAATTACTCTTCTATGGGATTTTTCACAAGATTTTTTTCAAAAATGCTACCAAAATGTCGCCGAAATGTTCGTTACCAAAAGTATGTAATTTGTTTTCTCAATCTTTCTATATATAGGTTCACATTGCTTTTGCTCTGTTTAAGCCATTGACGATTTATATTTCTGAATTCCTGCCCTTGATTTCACAAGAAAAGAAAAAAACAACATGAAATGTCTGTTACTAATCTTGACATGTTCGTTACTGATCATTCATTGATGTATCACTGCAAATAGAATACTGCCATGAATAGGATTTGTACTCTGCTAAGACGTGTAATTATTTCCCTTCTAGTTTTACTCTCCGATACATTTTTCTGAAACTGACTAAAGACAGGATGAGACAATTTAATTGGTTGGGCTTACAAAAATATAAAACGAAATGAAGGTGTCGTATAATAAATTATTTATACGATTTCAAAAGAAACCATGCTTAAGCTAACTTTAGATATTGGTAAAAAGTGAAAATAAGGAACGAATTATATACTTAAATTGAAGAAACAACTTAATTTTATGTTAGACTGGTATGGTGAATCGTTAATGCTGCTGACATGTTCGTTACATTGTCGTAACGAACATGTCATACTTTTGTCATGGCTTATGTTTTGAACATATACTATGCATCCAATAAATCATACAATATACACAAATGTATTCAAATTTCACTCCAATATCAAATGATTTAGCACAACAAAATTGAGAAAATCAATTTAAGCAAATTTGTGGCGTAAAGATAATAACCTTACTGCCGTATTTCGAGATCTGCGTTTATTTTCTTTAAAGCGGCAGTTTACCTTCTCAGTAAGCTTTATCGGGAGTGATATCGTCAAGTTTAATGAAATCATGTACAAAGAGATTTAAAAACCGAACTTAAACCCCCAAAAACACCCAGTATGTAAATTTCAGTCACGAACATGTCAGTAACGGACACTTCAAATTAGGAGCTTTTACTTGATTATCTTTCATTAATTTCAAAAGAATATATAGTTAACATGTTATTTTGAGATAATATGCAGCATTGCTCTTTTCTAGGCAAGTTAAACGTCTTTCTAATAGTATTGTATTTTAGAAACTTTAGGTAACAAACATGTCAATTTAAAATCAATTTAGGGCGAGTAATAACTTTAAACTTGTATATTGTCTAAAATACTTAAATTCTTAACAAGAATTGAAGCATAATGTAATATTATAAGACTATCGTCTATGAAATTAACCAAACCGATACAATTTGATGTGTTATTCTTTGAAATGCTGCCATGTAAAAACTTAGTAACGTACATTTCCGGAAAATTTGATTTCTAAAAACCAGACTTTCAATGAGGTTGAAAGTCAATTAACAATCGAAAGTTGTTTGGAAATACATTTGGCTTATGACTATAAGCTTTCAGTTACTAAATAACCTTAACAAAATTGGACTAAATTTCTTTGTTTAATTTCTACGCATGTTTAAAGACACAGCATATTGATTGGCGACAGTAATGAACATGTCAAAAATCAACTTTATTCATTGAAATTTTCGCAAGTTTTATGAGATAATACTTTTTATAAACCATGCAGTTGAAGGTCTACTGCTATAGCATATTTTAGGTTGATTATCTAAACTTTATATCATAAGGGACAGAGAGAATAGACCGGCGACACCACTTGCACCCGCTTATTGAAAATGAATGTACATACCATTTGTTGAAAAGAATAAGACAGTAACCGCAACTCTACCTGGTTAAATAATGGATGATTTCCCATTGAAATTTTTGTTTTAAGTTTTCAAATTGTATAAATCTTAGCCATTTATGGTCAAATATTTATGAACTTTAAAACAAAGATTACATATAAAATCATATAATAGAATATAAGACAGTTACCGCAACTCAAACTTGCTGAATTATGGATTATTTCCCTTTGAAATTTTTGCATTAAACTCATGAAATTTTTGCGCTACTTCCTGTTTGTCGCATATTTTTAGATTTTGGCGGGGGTATCACTAGTGAGCATTAGCTCACAGATTTACTTGTTATTTTTATTTTTATCAATTGTTTGTTTTCAGGATATTTACAATATGATGTCTTTTCAAGCAGTGTTAAACTTTTTTAAGGAATGCTACTCACTGGATGATTGGGGGAAGAAATTGGAAGACCAGTTTGCTTGGACCAGTTAGCTTGGACCAGCATAGTTACAGAGAAGAAAATACGCTAAGATCTTTATTCTTACTTTTAGTTTATACTGCAAAGTCAATACAGTGCCATTTAACATAACCTTTACACTTGTAAAAGAGCTGATTTTTTTCAGATATATTTCTACATAAGGGTAGCTATAATAGATTATAACATTTTGAACTGAGAGTAATAATACTTAATACAATTGTAATTATTATATTTCAATATGTATCTAAAGATATGTTTTTAATTTTAAAGTATTTGTGAAAATTTAAAAAGCAAATCCCGCATTACTAAAAATGTAAAGGTAATTATGGATGGCACTGTACTGTCTTTATGTAGTGACATAATTATGTTGACCCCTTTTTTCAAAATTACAAACTGTTCTTTAAACGTCATTATTTATAAAGTATATCTACTTTAATTTGTCACCTGATCTTTACACTAAATAGAAAATTAATGAATATACTTAGTTCAGACTTTAAAATGAAAAATGATAGATAGTTATAAAAAATGAAAGAAGATTTGAGCAGTTAGTGTGATTAGTTCAACATAAAGCATACATAACATTACTTTTTTAAGCCGCCCAGCTTGCTCAGTTGGTAGCACGCAAGTCTACTGATCAAGAGGTTGTGGGTTAGATTTCCGGGTGGGGCATGCTTTTCATGGAGCTTGGTCATGATATTTTTTCTTTGGTCATTCTCCCTCCTACCAATGATTCTTAATTATGTAGAGCAGTTGTCAGTCACGGACAAAATTATGTGCTTAGTAGTTGGTTAACAGCTAAATCCAGAGATTTATCCTTTCCAGGAATAGTGAGTAGGTTGACTGACCACCATTATATGACTTACACAATGTGTTGCTATGGCGTTAAACCCAACAAAAACATACAAACAAAAGAAAAGATTTAGAAAGAAGTTAAAGATTGAGTAGTTAATGTGATTACTTTCAACATAAAACATTTTCATACTTAAAGGTTATCATGTTTCTTGCCAACTTCAAAATTCTAGAATCTTGTTTTCTTGGGTTTATAACAATGAAGGTAAATGCACTCATTTAGGCAGATTAATAGAATGATCTTTTGTAATAGGGTTTTAACAGAAAACTGTCAAAAATTAAAACCATGATTTGCATCAGGTGTTTGAGTGTTTGGGGTTGGGATCAATTACATTAAAGTTTTTTATTTACTGTATATTTCTGCAAATAATTGTCAGATTTATTGTTTTCAACAAAAAATTACAGCATAGTTTTGCATAACTTGGGCCCGCAGATTGGCAGTCAGTTGGGAAGGTGGGCTGTCAGTTTGGTGGGTGGGCTTCTTATTTCATTAACAGTTGCCTTCAAGATTTTTATTTACCATACATTGCTGCCATTTATTGACAGATCTTGATAAAACTTCATACAATGATAACATACAATTTGATGTACAGAATTAGAAAGTAACCACAACTCTACCTGACTTTATTATGGATAGTTTCCCTTTGTAATTTTTGTGTTAAAGTTTTTTAATATGTTGGATATCTCCACCATTTAAGGTCATATTATAAAAATCTGTCTTAAATCTGGTTTCCACATTGTATTTCTTGTTCTAAGAATTATATTTCTAATGAAGGGAAGTAGTAATATGGACTATTGTTTTCAGTTGAAATGAAACTGAAGTTATCAATCAACACTGTAACTGCTTATCCTTTAAGTTCTGTATTACAAACGATTGAGGTTTACATTACTTACCGGTACTGATTATTAATGCTATGATAATGATGTTATCTGTTATTCTTAGGATTTGTCTCATACTTGATACTCATTGATACTTGGCATTAACTAACTTCAAAATTTCATAACAGAATAATATCATAACTTTATTCATGTATTTTATTTCTCTTTGACATACAAAACCTATGTTGGTATGATAAGCATACACATGAGTTACAAGGAAAAATGATACAAAAGAAAAATACTTCTTTTAATGATTTCTTCATCACTCTAAGGCATACAAAAATGTACCCAATAAGAAAGAATTTCATCAACAATAATTCACATAATTGTTGTGATTTATATCTTTGTTGCTATTAGACTCTCCCAAACAAAACAAATGTTGAGTTTACTTCTTTCTTTGTCACTGTATGACACATATATACTTAAAAGGTAAGTATTTGATCAATCCAAGCATCTATTTCTGATTAGTTCATTTCCATCTTTGTCGCTTTATGACACAAAACTTTTCAATAAGAAAGCCGCTGTATGACACATTTTCCAAAAAGTCAAGTATTTCACCAATCCAAACAATAATTTCCATTCACTTTATTTCTAACTTTGCCACAATATGACACATCAATAAATTTGAAGTTTGGCACTTGTGACTTCTTTCTTTGTCACTGTATGACACTATACTTAAAAGGTAAGTATTTGATCAATCCAAGCATTGATTTCTGATAAGTTCATTTCTGTCTTTGTCGCTTTATGACTCAAAAATATTCTGAAAGAAAGTTTTCAATATTCTTTGTTTTTCTTCTATTTGTGTTGCTGTATAACACATGTATCCAATTGATGAATAGATTGTGCAACTTTAACATACTTTGGAGTAATTGAAACATTATGTCTTGTAATATAACTGAACATACTTATCTATTATTTTTGTTGAAGCTTTTGTAAGTGAATGAAATTGCACGGACTTGTCGTCACACCTTGGCCCAGGAAAGCACCTGTCATTGTTCTGAACACTCAATTTTTACGGGTTGTCAGTAGGTCTTATACCTCCCTGTTGCCTCTAATAGCAATCGGGGGTATATTTTTCGCCGGTCATACGATGACTAAGACAGTACTGGTTGACTTGTCATGTCAATCTCTTACAAATTTAACTAATCAAGAACTTTTTTTGACACTTAAGAAGTTACATTTTTTATTTTTTTTTCATTTCTGTTTGTTGAAAGCTTAAGCTTTAATATTTTTATAGATTTTTTTAATTAAAATGTTTTTTAGACTTTGACACCATAAATTTTTATTTGTAATTTTATTGATATAAAAAATAGAATCGTTAGACTTTTCCAACGTTTTTTTACTGTAAAAAATGATAAAGCCATTTGTAAAGTATTCAGTCCATCAAGACACAATTATAATATTATAATTGAAGTTATTTCCCCTTTTCATTGATAGAAACAATTGCCTAAAGAAAAATCTTTCTGCCAGACAAACGGACATACCTGTTGAGAGTATTACTTTCTATTTCAATCTATCGCTCAAATAGCAAAATAATGAAAATACGAACTTAACAACATACCTAATTGTCAAGTTTCTTTGTCACTGTATGACAAATTCACCAAAAGCAATGCTTTTGATCCAGCAATACGAACATAACTGTTGTGTTTATTTCTTTCTTTGTCAATGTATGACACATACACCAAAAGTTATGCATTTGATTCAGCAATAAAAACATAACAATTGAGTATACTTCTTTCTTTGTCGCTGTATGACACATCCACCAAAAGCAATGCTTTTGATCCAGCAATACAAACATAACTGACACATTTATTTCTTTCTTTGTTGCTATATGGCACGTGCACTCAAAGGTAAGTATTTGATCAGTCTGAACAACTATTCCTGTTTTGTTCAATTCTATCTTTGTTGCTGTTTTACACATATACCTCAAATGATTTTCTTTAATCAATCCTTACATCAATGTTGATTTGTTAATATCTTTTTTGTTTCTGTATGACACAAATACAAACCTCCCAATAGGACAGTTTTCTCTCTTTCTTCTTGTAAGTTCTTATTATGCTCATCCAATTGATGAATATTTGTGCAATTTTAACAAACTTTAGAGTAATTGAAATATTATGCATTGTTATAGAATTGAAACATATTTTTCTATTATTTTTGTTAAATATATTGTAAGTGATTGACATTGCACAGACTTGTCTATGTACTTGGTCCAGGAAAGCACCTGTCATTGTTCTGAACACTCAATTTTTTCGGGTGGTCAGTAGGTCTTATGCCTCCGGGTTGCCTTCAATGGCAATCAGGGGTATATATTTTGCCGGTCATACAATGGCTAAGACATTACTGGTTGACTTGTCTTGTCATCCCTTACAAATTTAATCAATTAAGAACTTTTTTAAAATCTTTTGAGGTTATATTGATTATAATTTTGTTCTTCATCTTTTGTCAATTGCTAAAGCCTTTAGATTTTTATAGATTTTTTACACCATAATTTTTTATTTGTAATATTGTTGATATTAAAAATAGAATCATTTCATATTTCAAACTTCATTATTCTACACTTAATAATAAAATAGCCATTTGTATTGTTTACAGTATATCAAAACACCATTATAATATTATGATTGAAATGATTGTGCAATTTTAACAAACTTTAGAGTAATTGAAATATTATGCATTGTTATAGAATTGAAACATATTTTTCTATTATTTTTGTTAAATATATTGTAAGTGATTGACATTGCACAGACTTGTCTATGTACTTGGTCCAGGAAAGCACCTGTCATTGTTCTGAACACTCAATTTTTTCGGGTGGTCAGTAGGTCTTATGCCTCCGGGTTGCCTTCAATGGCAATCAGGGGTATATATTTTGCCGGTCATACAATGGCTAAGACATTACTGGTTGACTTGTCTTGTCATCCCTTACAAATTTAATCAATTAAGAACTTTTTTAAAATCTTTTGAGGTTATATTGATTAATTTTGTTCTTCACCTTTTGTCAATTGCTAAAGCCTTTAGATTTTTATAGATTTTTTACATCATAATTTTTTATGTGTAATATTGTTGATATTAAAAATAGAATCATTTCATATTTCAAACTTCATTATTCTACACTTAATAATAAAATAGCCATTTGTATTGTTTACAGTACATCAAAACACCATTATAATATTATGATTGAAATGATTTTCCTTTATTGCTTTAAGCAAAATTACCCAAAGAAAAATTGTTAGGCAAGCTTAACAGACATAACTGTTGAGAGTATTTCTTTCTTTTTCAATGTATGACACAAATAGCAAAATAATGAACATTTGACCCTAATAACAGACTTCACTGATATGTTTATTTCTTTCTTTGTCGCTGTATGACACATCCACCAAAAGCAATGCTTTTGATCCAGCAATACAAACTTAACTGACGCTTATATTTCTTTCTTTGTTGCTATATGGCACATGCACTAAAAGGTAAGTATTTGATCAATCTGAACAACTATTTCTGTTTAGTTCAATTCTATCCTTGTTGCTGTATCATACATATACATCAAATGATTTTCTTTAATCAATCCTAACATCAATGTTGATTTGTTAATATCTTTTTGCTTCTGTATGACACAAATACAAACCTCCAATAGGACAGTTTTCTCTCTTTCTTCTTGTAAGTTCTTATTATGCTCATCCAATTGAAAAATATTTGTGCAATTTTTACAAACTTTAGAGTAATTGAAATATTATGCATTGTTATAGAATTGAAACATATTTTTCTATTATTTTTGTTAAATATATTGTAAGTGATTGACATTGCACAGACTTGTCTATGTATTTGGTCCAGGAAAGCACCTGTCATTGTTCTGAACACTCAATTTTTTCGGGTGGTCAGTAGGTCTTATGCCTCCGGGTTGCCTTCAACAGCAATCAGGGGTATATATTTTGCCGGTCATACAATGGCTAAGACAATACTGGTTGACTTGTCTTGTCATCGCTTACAAATTCAATCAATTGAGAATTTTTAAAAAACTTTTTGAGGTTATATTGATTAATTTTGTTTCTTCACCTTTTGTCAATTGCTAAAGGGTTAAGATTTCTATAGATTTTTTTAATTAGATTGTTGTTTTATTTAGACTTTTACACCATAATTGTTTTGTATGTAATATTGTTGATATATAAACTAAAATCATTACATATTTCAAACTTTTTTTATTCTACACTAAAAAATGAAATAGCCATTTGTAATGTATTCAGTGCAAACATATTTTTCTATTATTTTTGTTAAATATATTGTAAGTGATTGACATTGCACAGACATGTCTATGTACTTGGTCCAGGAAAGCACCTGTCATTGTTCTGAACACTCAATTTTTATGGGTGGTCAGTAGGTTTTATGCCTCCTTGTTGCCTCTAATAGCAATCAGGGGTATATTTTTCGCCGGTCATACAATGGCTAAGACATTACTGGTTGACTTGTCTTGTCATCCCTTACAAATTTAATTAATTAAGAATTTTCTAAAATCTTTTGAGGTTATATTGATTAATTTTGTTTCTTCACCTTTTGTCAATTGCTAAAGCGTTAAGATTTTTATAGATTGTTTTAATTAGATTGTTGTTTTATTTAGACTTTTACACCATAAATTTTTATTTGTAATATTGTTGATATTTAAAATTGAATCATTACATATTTCAAACTTTTTTTATTCTCACTAAAAATGAAATAGCCATTTGTATTGTAATCAGTACATCAGAACACCATTATAATATTATGATTGAAATGATTTTTCTTTATCACTTTGAGCAACAATTACCCAAAGAGAAATTGTTCGGCAAGCTCAACAGACATACCTGTTGAAAGTATTTCTTTCTTTTTCAATGTATGACACAAATAGCAAAATAATGAATATTTGATCATATTTACAGACTTCACTGATCAGTTTATTTCTTTCTTTGTCACTGTATGACACATACACCAAAAGTAAAGAATTTGATCCAGCAATACTAACATAACTGTTGAGTTTATTTCTTTCTTTGTCACTGTATGTCACATAACACCAAAAGCAATGCATTTGATCCAGCAATACAAACATAACAGTTTAGTTGATTTTTTTCTTTGTCACTGTATGGCACATACACCAAAAGTTATGCATTTGAATCAGCAATTCAAACATAACTGTTGAGAATATTTCTTTCTTTCTTGCTCTATGGCACATGCACTAAAATATCTGTTTACTTTATTTTGACCTTTGTTGCTGTATGACACACATACCTAAAATATTTGTCTTTAATCGATCCAAACATCAATGTTTGATATGTCAATAAATTTTTTGTTTCTGTATGACACAAATACAAACATCTAATAGGACAGTTTTCTCTCTTTCTTCTTGTAAGTTCTTATAATGCTCATCCAATTGATGAATATTTGTGCAATTTTAACAAACTTTAGAGTAATTGAAATATTATGCATTGTTATAGAATTGAAACATATTTTTCTATTATTTTTGTAAAATATATTGTAAGTGATTGACATTGCACAGACTAGTCTATGTACTTGGTCCAGGAAAGCACCTGTCATTGTTCTGAACACTCAATTTTTCGGGTGGTCAGTAGGTCTTATGCCTCCCAGTTGCCTTCAACCGCAATCAGGGGTATATATTTTGCCGGTCATACAATGGCTAAGACATTACTGGTTGACTTGTCTTGTCATCCCTTACAAATTTAATCAATAAAGAATTTTTTTTAAATCTTTTGAGGTTATATTGATTAATTTTGTTTTTTCACCTTTTTCAATTGCTAAACCCTTAAGATTTTTATAGATTTTTTTAATTAGATTGTTGTTTTATTTAGACTTTTACACCATAAATTTTTATTTGTAATATTGTTGATATTTAGAATAGAATCATTACATATTTCAAACTTTTTTTATTCTCACTAAAAAATGAAATTGCCATTTGTATTGTATTCAGTACATCAAAACAGCATTATAATATTAAGATTGAAATGATTTCTCTTTATCACTTTAAGCAACAATTACCAAAGTGAAATTGTTCGGCAAGCTCAACAGACAAACCTGTTGAGAGTATTTCTTTCTTTTTCAATGTATGACACAAATAGCAAAATAATGAACATTTGATCCTATTAACAGACTTCACTGATATGCTTATTTCTTTCTTTGTCGCTGTATGACACATCCACCAAAAGCAATGCTTTTAATACAGCAATACAAACATAACTGATGCATATATTTCTTTCTTTGTTGCTATATGGCACATGCACTAAAAGGTAAGTATTTGATCAATCTGAACAACTATTTCTGTTTAGTTCCATTCTATCCTTGTTGCTGTATTACACACATACCTCAAATGATTTTCTTTAATCAATCCTTAAATCAATGTTGATTTGTAAATATCTTTTTTGTTTCTGTATGACACAAATACAAACATCCTATAGGACAGTTTTCTCTCTTTCTTCTTGTAGGTTTTTATTATGCTCATCCAATTGATGAATATTTGTGCAATTTTTACAAACTTTAGAGTAATTGAAATATTATGCATTGTTATAGAATTGAAACATATTTTTCTATTACTTTTGTTAAATATATTGTAAGTGATTGACATTGCACAGACTTGTCTATGTACTTGGTCCAGGAAAGCACCTGTCATTGTTCTGAACACTCAATTTTTTCGGGTGGTCAGTAGGTCTTATGCCTCCGGGTTGCCTTCAATGGCAATCAGGGGTATATATTTCGCCGGTCATACAATGGCTAAGACATTACTGGTTGACTTGTCTTGTCATCCCTTACAAATTTAATTAATTAAGAATTTTTTAAATCTTTTGAGGTTATATTGATTAATTTTGTTTCTTCACCATTTTCAATTGTTAAAGCGTTAAGATTTTTATAGATTTTTCTTATTCGATTGTTGTTTTATTAAGACTTTTACCCCATAAATTTTATTTTGTAATATTGCTGATATTTAAAATAGATTAATTTCATATTTCTAACTTCTTTATTCTACACTAAAAATGCAATAGCCATTTGTATTGTATTCAGTGCATCAAAACACCATTATGATATTATGATTGAAATGATTTTTCTTTATCCCTTTAAGCATAAATTACCCAAAGAGAAATTGTTCGGCAAGCTCAACAGACAAACCTGTTGAGAATATTTCTTTCTTTTTCAATGTATGACACATATAGCAAAATAATGAACTTTCGACCCTATTAACAGACTTCTCTGATATGTTTCTTTCTTTCTTTGTCGCTGTAGGACAAATCCACCAAAAGCAATGCTTTTGATCCAGCAATACAAACATAACTGGTGCATATATTTCTTTTTTTGTTGCTATATGGCACATGCACTAAAAGGTAAGTATTTGATCAATCTGAACAACTATTTCTGTTTAGTTCCATTCTATCCTTGTTGCTGTTTTACACATATACCTCAAATGATTTTCTTAAATCAATCCTTACGTCAATGTTTGATAAGTCAATATCTTTTTTGTTTCTGTATGACACAAATACAAACATCCAATAGGACAGTTTTCTCTCTTTCTTCTTGTAAGTTTTATTATGCTCATCCTATTGATGAATTTTTGTGCAATTTTAACAAACTTTAGAGTAATTGAAATATTATGCATTGTTAAAGAATTGAAACATATTTTTCTATTATTTTTGTTAAATATATTGTAAGTGATTGACATTGCACAGACTTGTCTATGTACTTGGTCCAGGAAAGCACCTGTCATTGTTCTGAACACTCAATTTTTTCGGGTGGTCAGTAGGTCTTATGCCTCCGCATTGCCCTCAACAGCAATCAGGGGTACATATTTTGCCGGTCATACAATGGCTAAGACATTACTGGTTGACTTGTCTTGTCATCTCTTACAAATTTAATTAATTAAGAATTTTTTAAATCTTTTGAGGTTATATTGATTAATTTTGTTTCTTCACCATTTTCAATTGCTAAAGGGTTAAGATGTTTATAGATTTTTTTAATTAAATTGTTGTTTTATTTAGACTTTTACATCATAAATTTTTATTTGTAATATTGTTGATATTTAAAATAGAATAATTTCATATTTCTAACTTCTTTATTCTACAATTAAAAACTGAAATAGCCATTTATATTGTATTCAGTACATCAAAACACCATTATAATATTATGATTGAAATGATTTCCCTTTATCGCTTAAAGCAACAGTTACCCAAAGAGAAATCTTACAGCAAGCTCAACTGACATAACTGTTGAGAGTATTTCTTCCTTTTTCAATGTATGACACAAATAGAAAAAAATGAACATTTGATCCTATTTACAGACTTCATTGATAAGTTTATTTCTTTCTTTGTCGCTGTATGACACATACACCTAAAGCAATGCTTTTGATCCAGCAATACAAACATAACTGATGCATATATTTCTTTCTTTGTTGCTATATGGCACATGCACTAAAAGGTGGGTATTTGATCAATCTGAACATTTATTCCTGTTTAGTTCAATTCTATCCTTGTTGCTGTATTACACACATACCTCAAATGATTTTCTTTAATCAATCCTAACATCAATGTTGATTTGTTAATATCTTTTTTGTTTCTGTATGAAACAAATACAAACATCCAGTAGGACAGTTTTCTTTCTTTCTTCTTGTAAGTTCTTATTATGCTCATCCAATTGATGAATATTTGTGTAATTTTAACAAACTTTAGAGTAATTGAAATATTATGCATTGTTTTAGAATTGAAACATATTTTTCTATTATTTTTGTTAAATATATTGTAAGTGATTGACATTGCACAGACTTGTCTATGTACTTGGTCCAGGAAAGCACCTGTCATTGTTCTGAACACTCAATTTTTTCGGGTGGTCAGTAGGTCTTATGCCTCCGGGTTGCCTTCAACGGCAATCAGGGGTATATATTTTGCCGGTCATACAATGGCTAAGACATTACTGGTTGACTTGTCTTGTCATCTCTTACACATTTAATTAATTTAGAATTTTTTAAAATCTTTTGAGGTTATATTGATTAATTTTGATTCTTCACCTTTTTTTCAATTGCTAAAGCGTTAGGATTTTTATTGATTTTTTTAATTAGATTGTTGTTTTATTTAGACTTTTACACCATAAATTTTTATTTGTAATATTGTTGATATTTAAAATAGAATCTTTTCATATTTCAAACTTCTTTCTTCTGCACTAAAAATGCAATAGCCATTTGTATTGTAATCAGTACATCAAAACACCATTATAATATTATGATTGAAATGATTTCTCTTTATCACTTTAAGCAACCATTACCCAAAGAGAAATGGTTAGGCAAGCTCAACAGACAAACCTGTTGAGAATATTTATTTCTTTTTCAATGTATGACACAAATAGCAAAATAATGAACATTCGACCCTATTAACAGACTTCTCTGATATGTATATTTCTTTCTTTGTTGCTGTATGACACATCCACCAAAAGCAATGCATTTAATCCAGCAATACAAACATATAACTGATGCATATATTTCTTTCTTTGTTGCTATATGGCACATGCACTAAAAGGTAAGTATTTGATCAATCTGAACAACTATTTCTGTTTAGTTCAATTCTGTCTTTGTTGCTGTTTTACACATATACCTCAAATGAGTTTCTTTAATCAATCCTAACATCAATGTTTGATATGTCAATATCTTTTTTGTTTCTTTATGACACAAATACAAACATCCAATAGGACAGTTTTCTCTTTATATTCTTGTAGCTTCTTAGTATGCTCACCCAATTGATGAATATTTGTGCAATTTTAACAAACTTTAGAGTAATTGAAATATTATGTAATCATGTTATAGAATTTAAGCATTTTTGGATTATTTTTGTTGAAGGTTTGTAAGTGAAGGACATTGCACGGACTTGTCGTCACACCTTGGCCCAGGAAAGCACCTGTCATTGTTCTGAACACTCAATTTTTACGGGTGGTCAGTCGGTCTTATACCTCCCTGTTGCCTCTAATAGCAATCGGGGGTATATTTTTCGCCGGTCGTACGATGGCTAAGACAGTACTGGTTGACTTGTCTTGTCATCTCTTACAAATTCAACTAATTTTTGATTTTTGTCTCAAAATTTTGTTTTATTTAGATTTTTTCACCAATAAGTTTTGTCAACTTAGATTTTTTTCTTTCTCATTAAAACTATTGAAATAGCTAATTGTGATGAATTTTATCTATCAAAACTACATGATATTTTATCATAATTTAAAGAATTTCCCTTTTTCACTTTTAGAAACAAATTACCAGAAAAAAAGCTTTTGGCCAGCAAGACAGACATAACTGTTGAGATTATTTCTTTATTTTTATGGTATAACATAAATAGCAAAATCATGAACATTTGATCCTGACACAGACATTATATTAATTATGTCTTTCTCTGTTGATACATATATCCAAGGGAAAGCATTTGATCTGCCCAAATAAACATAAATGTGGAAACATTTCTGTTTCTGTCTATGTTTTGACTCGTGAATACATCCAAGGTATAACATTTGGTCCGCCAAGATAAAAGTTACTGTTGGAACATTTCTTTCTCTGTCACTGTATGACTCATATATCAAACACAGAAGTTTTTGATTCCCACAAGCAATTATTACTGTTGCATATATTTCTTTTCTAGTCATAGTATGATACATTCTTCCAAAAGGAAAGCTTTTGATTAGCTCAAGCAAACATAACTATTGGAACATTTCTGTCTCTCCTGTATCACACATATATCCAAAAGAAAAGCATTTGATCCACTGAAACAAACATAAATGAAAGAACATTTCTTTCTCTGTTACTGTATGATATTTATTTCCAAAAGGAAAGCATTTGATTTGCCAAGCAATCATAACTATAGGAAAATTTCTGTCTCTGTCTCTGAATGACACATATATCAAAAAGGAACACATTTGATCCACCCTAGCAATTATTACTATTGCATACATGTATATTTCTTTCCTTATCACCGTATGACACATACCCATGTATCCAAAAGAAAAGCATTTGTTCCGCATAAGTGAAAATTACTGTGGGAACATTTCTTTCTCTGTCACTGTATCACACATTTATCCGAAAGAAAAGCATTTGATTGCACAAGCATGCATAACTGTGGAAACATTTCTTTCTCTATCATTGTTAAACTCATACATCCATAGGAAACCATTTGATCCACTAGAGCAAACATAAATGTGATAAATGTGGGAACATTTCTGTCTCTTTCACTGTGTCACACATATATCCAAAAGGAAAGCAATTGATCTACCCAAGCAAACATAAATGTTGGAATATTCTTTCTCTGTTTCTGTATGATATTTATATCCAAAAGGAAAGCTTTTGATCTGCAAAAGCAAACATAACTGTGGGAACATTTCTTTCCTTGTCACTGTTTGACAATACATGTATATCCAAAAGAAAAGCATTTGATTTGCCCTAGCAAAAATTGCTGTGCATTTATTTCTGTCACTGTCACTTTTTGACATATATACCTATTAGGAAAGAATTTGATCCACCCAAGCAAATATAACTGCGCATCTTTTTCTTTCTGTGCACTGTTTGACACATATATTTAAGAGCAAAATATTTGATCAGCCCAAGCAAGCATAACTGTTGGGGACCTTTCTGTCTTTGTCACAGTTTGTCACACATAAAAATATCAAACGATCGTGGGTTCAATTCCCAGATGGGACATACTTTCATGAAGCTTGGTCATGAAATTATTTCTTTGGCCATTCTCCCTCTTACCAATGATTTTAATTATGTAGCGCAGTTGTCAATCACTGACGAAAGTAAGTGCTTAGTAGTTGCTGAACATCTGATTCTAGAAATTTAGCCTTTCCAGGTGGAGTGAGTAGGTAGACTGACCGCCGTTATATGGCATATACAATGTGTTGCTATGGCATTGAACCCATTAAACAAACAAACAAAACTAGTTAATTTTGTTTCATAAAATTTTGTCAATAGCTGCAGATGATGAATGATTTAATCCTTGCATTATTTCACCTGTAATAGTTTGTAGTACAGAATCTCAAGGATAAACTCTTACAGTGTTGGTTGATAACTGTAGTTCAATCTGATTAAAACCTGATCTAAAATTTTTCGCTCCCCTACTCGCTAATTTAGATCTGGCTGTTTTCAAACAAGGGACAATGCTCCATGAAAGTAAGCTATTCTGTACAAACCGACAGTAAATAAAATTTGTATTTGTATTTTGTATTTGTATTTGCCGGGAATCAAACCCACAACCCTTTGATCAGAAGACCAATGGCTACCAACTGAGCTAGCAAGGCGTCTTCTTGGCTTTATAGACATTTGCATGTGATTAACACTTAATAAGACACATTGCCATAATTATCTTTTGTTTGAAAAACTGGCAACAAAACTTTGTTCAGAAAAATTGTGCTAAATTTCATGACCAAGCTCCACAGGAGAATGCCCCATCTGGTAATCGAACCGATAATCCCTCAATCAGAAGACTTTAACCATCGGGGTTCTTAGCATAGTATCACACAGACTAAGTATGGTTTAAATATGTTGTTTTTGTTTTTCAGGATGTGCATCAAATGTAACCCAGACATGTAATAATTGTTGAATTGGTCATAATGGTATGGAACAGTTTATTGGGTCAAGCGATGTTTACTTGTTCGGAATATTCAAAGCAGGTTAAACTTTTGAGCATTTTATGAACATTTGTGTAATATTTTTCAAGCCATTGTTGTATATCATGGGCCATGTGGATGACCAGTATACTATCATTTTTTGTTAATATCCTTGCTATATTCCTCCGAAGGGAAGAAAGATAAATACATATATTTAATAAGATACTCTTAATTGAAATTTTGGGCTTAAAAAAGCCTTCTTCAGCAATTTTTAGAATGAAAAACTTTTGACGTTCTCATTATGAGCTGTTTTTAAAACCCGAAGTTGCAAAGCAAAACCGGATGTAACGTCAAAATTTTTATTGTGATGTTAAGCGCCAAAAAATGAATTGAGCACACACAAAAAAAATACCTGGATTTGTAGCATTAGTACATATAAGTTCTTAGTCTGCTTAGCCCAAAGGAAAACTAGACATATTTACATATTACTAAATAATGTTTAGTCCAACAAAATTAACCTGAGCTTGACCTTTATGTAAAAATACATTAAACTCATTATTTTTGTCTGTTTTTTGTCTTTGTTTGTAAATCGCGCTTTATCGGAAGCTTTCAGCAAAATAGGCGTAATACAATAAAGTTAGTTTTCATAAGAATAAATACTAGAGACTGTGTCACAATATTGCAGTGTGCTATCATTTAAAGTAATGAGTCATGGATTGAAGTTTAATGATATTCCATGTTTAGGCTCAGGTTAATATTGTCGAACTTCTAAAGATGTTAAGTGCATGTTTGTACAATTGAAAGGTATATCAGGGGCGGATCCAGGATTTTTTCTCAGGGGGGGGGGGGAGGGGAGGTCAAACTTTTTCTAGGGATGTTCCAAACTTTCCGGCCTAGTGAAAGGGTAGTTTGGCACTGGTTATAGACATCCAAAAAAGCTAGGTTAGGTGCAATGGATGCCGCTATATTACCTTTACTATGTGTTGCTACAGCGTTAAACTTAACAAAACTAGGCATCAATTTTATTGGAAACTGTTTAAGATATAAGTTAACCATAATCTCTGAACAGATTTCTTGGAAAATTTAGCAATAATACAGGTAATAATAATAGTCTGGCACTTTTTGACACATTGTCATGGAAACATCTGATTGAATTTTCATACAAAAATGATAATAATTGGTGCATGAATGTTGAAAGTGTGGTACAATAAAAAATAGATGAGGAAGTTTTGGTTGAGTCTTAATCAGTCTTTGAATTTAGCCTGTGGATCAAGGACCAAGTTCATCAAAATTGCATTCCGTCCACTGACTATTAGAATGTGAGTGGTCAGACAGTCCACCAAGTTTTACAGTTATGGATTTATTAATTCATCAAAAACTAGGGCTGTCACGATATACTGGTATACCGGTATATTGCAATACACAGCTGCGGCAATACGTACCGCGGTACGATTTTAACGTACCGGTATTTGGCGATATTTTTTATTTTACTGGTAAATTCTTCCCTACGTGAAAAAGTAGATAAACGTCAGTTTTTCTGTTGTTCATTCAATTTAATCTTAAGTTACAAAAATTTAACCAATTTGGGCATGTCACAGTCCTAAATGACCGTAAATACTTAAAAAGGCTAGATTCTATCTGTAGCTGCATGTAAAATTTGCATTGTTTCTGTTAAATACAGCGGAGGCACAACAAATCTAAATGCCCACAATATATCGTGGTATCTATCGCGATACGGTACCAGCGTATTGCAGTAAATCGCAATACGCTTATGGTGTATCGTGACAGCACTATCAAAAACCATATAGTTAATAAGAAATATCACACATTAACAAAAAACGGTAATATTTCTGTTCACTTGTATATCCACTATTTTGTTTGATAAATTTTGTAATATATTTTGATAAATCATTAAAATTAACAGCAAATTTTAGCAAACTAATTAGCCTCTCTCCACCTATGTGTAAATGGGTACCTGTTGGAGTCATACACTGTATGCCCTGTCTGCAATCTGCGCTGTGCGTTCAGTTGGTCTGTGACTTGATGATCATGGAAGTTATTGTCACAAGTTGAGTGAATAGTGATACTAGAAGTAGACTTCAAAAACTTCGCTTTATCTTTTTATTGTTTTTTTATACGCCCGTTTTGAAAAAACGGACGTATTATGTTATGATGTTGTCCGTCTGTCCGTCTGTCCGTCTGTCCGTGGACAATTGCTTGTCCGGATGATAACTCAAGAATGAATGTACCTAGGTTCCTCAAATTTTATGTGTGGATAGCCTTTGGGTGGAGGAGGTTCCCTATTGATTTTGAGACCCCAGGGTCAAAGGTCAAGGTCACTGGGACTTAAAATAGGTAAAACTTGTCCGGACAATAACTCAACAACGACTGTACCTAGGTTCACAAAATTTTATGTAAGAGTAGCTCATGTGTCAAAGATGTTCCCTATTGGTTTTGGGGCCCCTGGGTCAAAGGTCAAGGTCACACGGGCCTCATATGGTGAAAAAACTTGTCCTGACAATAACTGAACAACCATTCTACCTAGATTCACCCAATTTTATGAGAGAGTAGCCCTTGTGTCAAGGATGTTTCCTATAGGTTTATGGGGCCCCAGGTTCAAAGGTCAAGGTCACAAGGGCATCATATTGAAAAACCTTGTCTGGACAATAACTCTAAAACCACTGTACCTAGGTTCACAAAATTTTATGTGAAGGTAGCCCATGTGTCAAGGATATGCTCTATTAGTTTTGAGGTCCCTGGATCAAAGGTCAAGGTCACAGGGGCATCATATCAAAAAACATTGTCCGGGTAATAACTCAACAATGACTGTACCTAGGTTCACCAAATTTCATGTGAGAGTAGCCCATGTGTCAAGGATGTGCCTTAATAGTTTTGCTAAAACAGGGTTTAGTTTAAACCTTTAACCAGAAGATATCAAATTACCAAGCAGTAACTTCAAATGTTCAATTAATATGTTAATAAAGTCAAAATGGCAAACAATAAAAAACTTGTCCGGAGAATAACTGAACCACTAATGTACCTAGGTTCACCAAATTTTATGTGAAGGTAGCCCTTGTGTCAAGGATATGCCCTATTGGTTTTGGGGCTCCTGAGTCAAAGGTGAAGGTCACAGGGGCATCATATTGAAAAACCTTGTCCGGACAATAACTCATCAACGACTGTACCTAGGTTCACAAAATTTTATGTGAAGGTAGCCCTTGTGTCAGGGATGTTCCCAATAGCTTTTGGGGTCCCAGGTTTAAAGGTCAAGGTCACAGAGGCATCATATGGAAAAACTTTGTCCAGACAATAACTAAACCACCAATGTACCTTGGTTCACCAAATTGTATGTGAGAGTAGCCCATGTGTCAAGGTAATGCCCTTAAGGTTTTGGGACCCCTGGGTCAAAGGTCAAGGTCACAGTGGCATCATATTGAAAAACATTTTCCAGGTAATAACTCAACAATGACTGTACCTAGGTTCACCAAATTTTATGTGAGAGTAGCCCATGTGTCAAGGGTGTTCTCTTTTGGTTTTGGGGCCCCTGGTTTAAGTTTAAACCTTCAACTAGAAGATATCAAATGACCAAGCAGTGACTTCAAACGTTCAATTAATGTGTTAATAAAGTCAAAATGGCAAACAATGAAAATCTTGTCTAGACAATAACTGAACCACCAATGTACCTATGTTCACCAAATTTTATTTGAGCGTAGCCCATGTATCAAGGATGTTCCCTATTGGTTTTGGGGCCCCTGGGTCAAAGGTCAAGGTCACAGAAGCATCATATTGAAAAACCTTGTCCGGACAATAACTCAACAACCACTGTACCTAGGTTCACAAAATTTTATGTGAAGGTAGCCCTTGTGTCAAGGATGTGCCCTATAGGTTTTTGGGCCCAAGGTTCAAAGGTCAAGATCAGAGGGATCATATGGATTAACTTTGTCCAGACAATAACTTAACCACCAATGTACCTAGGTTCACCAAATTTTATGTGAGAGTAGCCCATGTGTCAAGGATATGCCCTATTGGTTTTGAGGCCCCTGGGTCAAAGGTGAAGGTCACAGGGGCATCATATTGAAAAACCTTGTCAGGACAATAACTTTACAAGGACTGTACCTAGGTTCACCAAATTTCATGTGAGAATAGCCCATTTGTCAAGGATGTGCCTTATCAGTTTTGGGGAAACAAGGTTAAGTTTAAACCTTCAACCAGATGATATCAAATTACCAAGCAGTGACTTCAAATGTTCAATCAATATGTTAATAAAGTCAAAATGGCAAACAATGGAAATAATGCTATATTTAATAAGTAACATGAAATTAGTTCACCAAATTTTATGTGAGGGTAGCCCATGTGTCAAGGATGTTCCCTATTGGTGTTGAGGCCCCTGGGTCAAAGGTGAAGGTCACATCATATGGAAAAACCTTGTCCTGACAATAACTTAACAATGATTGTACCTAGGTCAACAAATTTTATGTGGATCAGCCCATTTGTCAAGGAGTAATGTGCTGATAGCTCTTTTGTAGAGGATGTTCCTTTTTGATTTGGAGACCCCAGGGTCAAAAGTCAAAGTCACTGGGACTTAATTTGTATTGAAACATTTTCTGGACAATAACTCAATAATGATTGTACCTAGGTTCACCGAATTTTATTTAAGGGTAGCCTAAATGTCTGGCATATGCCCCTTTGGTTTTAGGCCCCTGGGTCAAAGGTCAAAGTCACAAGGAAATCATGAGGAAAAACCTTGTCCAACAACCAATTTTATCTAAGATCACCAAATTTTATGTATCAATACACTTTGGGTCAAGGGTGAGAACTTTTGGTTCTGAGGCCCCAGGGTTAAGGTCACTGGAAGTTTGTATGGGAAAACTTTGTGCCGGTGATAACTCAACCATGGTTGTACCTAGGTTCTCAAAATCTTTGCTTTGGATAGCCCTCCAGTTAAGGATGGGACCTATTCTGAGATCCCGGGGTCATTGGTCAAGGTCACAGGGACTTCATATGAGATAGAACACAGCATGGACTGCACACGGGCGTATAATGCCCCGCCCAGCGGAGCTCTTGTTTAACTTGATATTGTATAAAAATATTGTATTTGATGATTGTTTTTTTGTTGACAGATAAGTCCATTTATAAGACATGTAATGATTGAGATCAAAGTAAATGTAGATTATGGGAATAGTCATTAGTTCTGGTGCACTTACATCACATGGTATTAAGATGCATTTTGTAGTCTTGTAATCTAGGTAAGTGTGTTCTTATTAAGTTTTGAGAACTCAATTTCATTCAAAAGAGTTATGTCATATCTGTGTGAGCATGTATAAGCCTGTGAAATAGAATTACTTATGATGGAGAAACCTAGATCACCTGAACGTGACCCTCATAATGAAACAGCCAGATCTAAATTAGCGACAGAATTTGGAATCTCGTGCCCGAGGGGGTGCGGGTTCGAATCCCACCCAGGGAGGTTATACCCTTCCATGAAAATTTGACAATAATGTCGATTTTTCTCCATTGATTAGATAATATGGAGAAGTTTCCGGCCTTGTGGAAGGGTAGGTGAGTACTAGTTATAGACAATGGTCCAGGAAAGCTAGGCTAGGTGCGCTGGACACCGTAAAATGACCTTAATTGTGTTGACATGGCGTTAACTCCTATAAATAAAATAAAATAAATCTAAATTAGCAAGTAGTTGAGCGAAAATTTTAGATCAGGTTATAATCGGATTGGTTTACATGTACATTTACATGCTTGCCTTTTCATGATATTAATATGGTTTCCTTACATCAAATATCAGTGGAACTTGAACATAATTTTGCTTAGGGTATATGGTTAGTAAACAAAATGTTGTTTTTATTGTCAAGTTCATGCAACAGTCAAAGAACAGGGCTTGACATAATTATTATAGGTCGGTTGATTGCACCTGACAACATGTATTTGGGTTTGGGCTACTTATTACTGCAATTTAACATTTTGTTTGGGTAAGTGAAATATATGGCTGGTATTCAAAACAGGTAACCTACATTAGATTTGTTTGGGTTTAATGGGGCATCGACCCAAAAAAACTGCACCTACCTCAAAAATGAATGATGAGTTCTGAAAAATAGAAAGGATTCAAGAACAACATAATACAGTTGATTTACGATTTTTCGACACGCGATTTTTCGAAATTCGCGGTAACTCGACATAGATCTACGGTCCCGACATTTTCTTCTATATGTTTAATGTTAAAATTACGCGATAATTCAACACACCATTTTTCGAAATTTGCGCTAATTCAACAACTTTTTATATAGTCCGCCGAACAAAGAATCAGTTAAAAATTTATGCGATAATTCGACACGGATCTCTGGTCGCAAGTTTTTCACATCTCTGACCATCTAACTTTATCGCTATTGTTAGATATTGATAACATGTCATGATGTGTGCTTTTCACGCCCATGATCTATAGTCAATTATGGATTACATTATTGGCTTGTCTTATGAAAACAAAGATGCAAACATCTATTGTATAACAACAGGCTGTCAACTGATTCCTATATTCCTATATAACTCCTATATTTTGGGTCAGAATCCTATATTTTGAAAAACCTCCTAATTTTCCTATATTCTCCTATATTTTAGAAAATTTTCCTATATTATTTTTAAAAAAATTGTCGCCACGACACGTTCATCTGTACGGTAGACACTTTACGCTCGATGTCAATAAAATAGGCATTTAGGATTTCACAATTGATCAAAAATGAAGTAACAGTTTAACATGTTTTATCATCCTAATTGGAATAGAAAATACGCATCGGAGATTTTATTAAGGACTGTGCTAAAAGTTGTCATTGCTTAACGAAAGGTAGTATAAATGTTAAGTAAATATAATTTCTAGAACAGATGAACTATAGCAAATATAATCATTAATTATTAAAAGGTATTTCATAGTAAGACGGTAAACTACGTGACAACTATTTATATACTGCTTATGGAATGAAGTTTTACATGTACTCACGTAAATAATACAATACAACTAGAGCACAAATGTCAATGTAAGAACACACTAAAACCCAGTTCAAATGCGGCTAATATGTTTCTAGGGTAAATGTAATCAAAAAGCAAAAAATATGCTAGCATTTGCTTACAAACGCTTAAAAAAAAAACAATCAAATGTTCACATACGTAAACCTATAAAGGTAATGTATCTTACTTTTTCAATTCACATAAGTTCCATTGCCTTTTATTTTAAAAGACATGCTGGTTTAGGCACAATTTATGTTTCAAAGCAAAACAATGCTAGCTCTTTTGCTTCAAATATGTTTATTTATCAGAAAAAGACATATTTATTTGATTTTTCTGCAAACATTTCTTTTGTATTTGTTAATCTATTTTACTCATTTATCAAAAGCAGTTCATGACTTATGAGTTCAAAATATCTAGTCCATTTTCATATAACTTTACATATTATCTAGTTCTGTAGAAAGCTGCTGTCAGTTTTATTGCAACAAAATAGTCAATTTGTTTTTCAACGAGGTAGATGCTTTACAATTTGTTTTAAAAGTCTCACTATCTAAATATTTTTTCAACTTGTCCTTCTTTCGGCTGGTGTTCTGTTTTGGACCGGGGCATTAATGCTTGTAATTAAATTTTTTAGATTACATTATTTGCATATTCAAGTGTTTCTTGACTTTCTCCGGTAATATGTCAGGAACTATACCTGCATCATTAAGTTTTAATTTTGGTTTTGATCCTGGTGTGCTGGACGATATTTTGTTTTCATTAATTTTAGTTGTATGGTAATTCCTAACAATCTGAATTCATGTTAAGACTTTTTTATCTCTTACATTAACCACTTGGGAGTTTATATTTGCATAAATCCGAGTGAAATTGCAAATATTTGGACTTAATGCATGTTGTCCATAACTGTTAACATATCTTACATCCAATTTGGGGACACAGGGAAATAATTTTTAATTTTCGCAAATTTTTTGTCTGATTTTGGAAGTTTATGTTTTCATTAAATTATCCCAAATGGCCACTAGTAAAGGTAACATTTGCAGCAAAAAAGTATACTATTTCAAAACTATATTGTAGTTAAAACAAATACCCTATGCAGGGACAATGCAAAATCAACAGTTTTTGTCCCTTTGGATTAAAGTTTTGATCAGAAAGTATGTTCAATGAGGGACAAAACTTTTGTTTGAGGTACATATAAGTTGGATACAATATCTAATGAGAAAAAATCTCCGATACCTTCTGTTTTTAAAAAATGTGGGTCAAAGGACAGTGAAAATTTGAAAATGCCCACTAAGCTGACATTGAGTGTTTAATCATTGACTATTGCAAAATTACGGTGACAGTAAGTGAAAGGTAGTTATTGTGATATTAATTATACATATATATTGAAGCAGAAAATGATACTATTTTATGTTGGAAACTCCTATATTTTGCCTCAAAAAATGTCCAAAACCTCCTATATTTCCTGCAAAAATGTTCCTATATTCCTCCTATATTTTGGAGATGACCTGGTTGACAGCCTGTAAATGTTTCCTATGAATCCTCTGCACAAATTATTATACCCCGCTTCGAAGAAGAGGGGGGTATACTGTTTTACCCTTGTCCGTGCGTGCAACCGTCCATTACAAAATTTCCGTCGCAGTTTTCTCAGCAACTATAACATGCAGCAGCCTAATAATTTGCATATTGCTTCATCCCATAGTCCCATGTGGTGTAAAGCAATTTCATGCTCCTTGCTCATCTACTTCCTGTTAGTCGCATATTTTTAGATTTCGTTAAATGAAAGTTACATTATGATAGTCATATTTCTCACTGCGGGGGTATCACTAGTAAGCATTAGCTCACAGATTTACTTGTTTATCATGCTTGATTTTAATGAAGTATGTGAAGGGAACAATTTTCCTAAGAAATGAAAATAGAATCTCACTTAATTGGAACCGGAGATTTTTTATTCAATATTGGCCTTGTCTATAAAAGGTGTTAGGATTTAAGACTTTTGGTACAATGGTAAACTAGTGATAAACAAATCAGTTGCCTGTTCTATTACCCTGAACGTTCAGTAACATTCTGTAACGTAAGGGTGGGAACAAATCTACCCAATGACAACTCAACCCGAGACAATCCCCCACTAATGGGTTGAGTTGTCCCACCTTCGAGTCGAGTTATTCACGGGTTGAGTTGTCTTCCGGTTGAGTTGTCCCATACTTGTAACGTTCACAAACAGTTGTTACTGAACACGCTGCTGTATGAAAATTCATTTACTTTATTGATCTTGGTATAGAATTAATGTAAAAAAGTAACAATTTTATTTTATCAATATTAGTTAGTTGTAAGCTCAAATGGAAGTATTACTGTACATGTGGTATAAGCTTTACCAAGGAAAAAAGAAAAATTGAATCGAATTGAAAAAATTGAATCAGAAGAAAAAAAACGAATGGTATCAAATCTACTTTCCAGTGAATCGTTGCAGCCATAATTGGAATATCTTGTACACATTCAGTTGTCAATCAGTGAGGTTTTCGTACCAATTTGTTCGTATTTTTTGTTTTACAGAAGCATCCTGGATCATGTGTGTGATATGTACATTAACCCAAGTCTTGAGAGGACAACTAGAGGTCAAGATAGAAAGACATGTAAAGGTATATTTTGATCATCATATTTTGGTTATTGTAGTTGTTTTAATATATGGATTATAAAACATTAGATTCTCAGTTGTCCTGTACAACTCAAACCACGGACAACTTAACCCAAGTAAGGACAACTGGATCTGTTAGTATAGAACCACAAAATTAACCTGAGCTTGACCTTTATGCAAAAATACATTAAACTCGGTATTTATTTTCGATTTTTGTCTTTGGCTGTAAGTCACACACAAAATACACAAATTCAACTATTAATTTTGTTTTCATATAAATAAATGCATTGAAACCGTGCCACAATATTGTGGACTTACATGTTTCGCCATGAAAGAATGTGTTCAAAATTTAAAGTACAATGACATGCCACTTTACAAAATTGATTTATAGTCACAGAGATCATTATAAACATGTGTACAATAATTTACATGCATACGGTAACTCACCATTAATTGTAGGCCTTAGTGAAATTATTATTATAAAGTAGTTCAAGCTCAGGTAAAAATTGTCGCACTATAGAGAAAACTCAACATGTGAACCTTTCAACCCTTAGTATATTTTAGTTATTTGAGTTATTAAACTTATCTTTTTTATTCTGTATTGATTTTAAAGGTAAGTTATTAGTTGACAACAATAAACATGCACTGTATGCATAGTCGGGAATTTCCATATGAAATCTCTGTAAATTCACGAATATATTACTTTAAGGTTTAATAATATGACACAAAGAGGCATAAAACCCTGTTTTGCAATTTAAATGTAATGGGTTCATGCTTTATAAATACTTGTGTACATGTAGGCACACGGATTCCATGTTGTTGTTTTTTTTTTGAATACCTGCCACTAAAGTGTATTGCTTACATAATGAGTATTTTCATTAATAAAAGTCCTTCAGTCTTTAACCATGTCACAAAATTATTATAAAAATATGAATAAAGAAAAAATATGATGATAAAGAGACAACAAATTTTCCTGTAATGATACATAATTGATATTCAGTCAATCAGCTAATTGTAATAAGTAAGTCACAGTGTTGCTAATAATTACTGGTGTCAGCGAATTACAAAAAAAAACCTGTGCAAGAATCGAACCCATAGTATTTTGATTGACAAATCAGTACTATAGGCCTGCGCTACAAACCGTTTGATAATTATAATACAATCTTTCCTTTTCCATCTGTATCTTACAGTGTCACTCATTAAAGCAACGAAAACTTGATGAATGTATACAAACTAAGTCTTAAATGGGTACGGATACTAATGAAGTGCATGTTTAATGTTGTCAAATAATAGTCATGTTGTTAAAAATATTTATGAAATATAAACAAGGATTATTTCCTGGCAGAATTTGAAGGTTTAACACAGTAGCAACACATTGTATAGGTAATATCACGGCAGTCAGCCAACCTACTCTCTGTTCCTGGAAAGGCTAAATCTCTGGATTAGTCTACGCTGAGGTAGTTCCAAATACATTGATAGTTATCTCCCTTTGTTATTTCCAATTTATACATTTATGGTTATGCCCCTTTGTTATTTCAGAACTAGAATGTATTTACTATTTAGTAAAGATATGAATAGTTATGACTATAAGATAATGGATCATTATTCTTCAGACCTCCATCACCAGAACTATAACTACAGAACAGGTACTTTATTTCTCTGTTATATACAGGTCTTGACAAATATTTTGGAACCAACACGTCCTGCAGGATGAGCAGCTTGGAATTTTCACTCATCCTACTGCAATTTGAATTTGTCCTGTACTTTACTGATGATAAGTGCAATTAATTGTGAACTTATATGAAGCAATAACAAACATGTTATTTTTGTGTATGACGCCCATTTCTAGGAATAAAAAGCAATCTAATCAATGTTTTCATATCTCAAGAAATGAAATTTGCTTAATTTGTAAGGTTTCTATAAGACTATGTATTTAAAACTGATTATTTGATTATTTTGGTTAGAAATTTCACGCGATCTGCAGGATGAGCACTGCCAGAAGATCAATTCATCCTGGGTCAATTTTCTCTAGTAATTACAAGTGGATTTAATATTCTATATACTTATAACATAACCTGCTCTTTAACTTTGTTCTGCATCCAATAATAATAATAATTTAACTTTCTCAATTTGAAAATCATTAAACTACATCACACTAAAGATTTAAGTTGTTTAGGTCTGGTTTATGATCAAGATCGATGGACACTTAATGCATTCAAATTAGGCTGGTAAAGTTCAAATTCCCGCAACAGTCACTTTCCCTTTTATCAGTAAGCTACAGTAACAGTTCAAGTAACAACGAATGACGTCTGAGCATGCACAGAAAACAGTAAAAACTATTGACCGTACAGGTGTAGCAGTCTATTTTTTCCCTGGCCGATCTTTACCCAGCCTTTTTTTCCCCAGGGAAAAAAGGCTGGGGGGGGGGGGGAATTGGCCTGTTACACCGGTCAACAGTTTGCGAACGTGGATTGTTGTTAGAATTATAGAAAACAGTTAAAAATATCAAATTACATTTATATAAGGAATCAGGTAATATTGTGTTTTATTAAAATTTTTCAGGATATTAATCTAGTATAATGATTGTAATGGTTGTTAGTGAAGATAATATATAGTATATGATATGATGGTGCATGACTTATAGACAGTACTGTAACTCTGATATATCATGGTTGGTAAATATTTATATTTTTATATTTATTTAAGTCTCTCAAATTCAGTCATCCCTTTAAGCAGAGGTGTTTAATTCCTGTGCTCAACTTGTCCGACTCGTACATTTATGACTTTGGGCTAGTAAATATTTCCAGCCCACTTGCCCGTGGACAAGTAATATTTTTTAGCTGTAAATTTACTGACATAGTAATTCTTGATATTGTAGATGTTTCAATCTCGTCAAAAGTGAACAATTCAATTCAATTATTTATTATTACTTTTAAAAATATACATTTTATATTACAGCTCGCTGTATATTATTTTTAGTATTGAACTTCTGGACAAGTGCATTATGATCCCAGACAAGTTGTGTTTCAGATTTCACTTGTACATGTGACTTGGAATTCCACACCACCGCTTTAAGTTTTGTCAAGCTTTAGTCTGATTTGTTCTATTACATGTATATATAATTGAATGACATCAAATAATGCATATACTGTATGTAAAATAACTTAACAAATAACTTTCTTTATCCTAAAAAATCCAATTAATCCCGTGAGTTTTGATTGTTTGCTTCAAATCCTCCCCACAAAAACTTAATCAAGCTGTAAACTAGGTCATGTGCAGAAAAAAATTGAGCAGATGATTCAGCTTAAACAATTATTATTACACACAAGATTATGTTGACATTTTTGGACAAAGCAATGTATAATAGCTATATTGGCTCTATTTTAATTCCTCCAGGAATCATGAACTTTTAGCAAAGAATTCAAAGGAAACAAGTGTTTGTTTCATTCTGCAGACCATGTGACTTATAGATCTACTGGATATTATTTGGCAACATAAAACATGCACTGTATTCATAGTGGATAATTTCAGTATGAAATCTTTGTAAATCCACAGATATATTACTTTAAGGTTTAGTAATAGAACACTTTGAAGTATGGAAGGACCTCACAATCTAGAGTTAGTGGATTTGATCCCACATAAAATCTAGTTTTTTTAAAACTATACATAATCGGTACATGCTTGAATAATTTTAACTATTAATTTTAATTATATTGGTAAATGATGTATAAAAATCATAATAAAGATATGAATTAAAAAAAAAGTATAATAAAGAGACAAAAATATCATAAAATTGTTTATAATAACATTAAGGCAATTTGTAATAAGTAAGTAATTGTGTAGCAATGTAGCATAATGTAACTAGTATTGGGGAAATTACAAAAAATAAAACCTGTGTGAAAATCGAACTTGGAGGATTTCAATTGACAAGTTAGTACTTTACATCTGTACTATACACTTTTTGAATAATTCAATCTTTACTTTTACAACCATATTTTACTGTTTCACTCATTGAAGTGGCAAAACTTGAGGAATGTATACAAACTAAGCTGTAAATCAATACTGATACTAATAAAGTGCTTGCTTAATGTTGCCAAATGATATAAATCAATTATGTAAACGTGGTGTGTTATTGTACTTATAATGTTGAACTTATCTTTTTATGGAGGAAACACAAAAGTCCAACATACTATGGTACAGTTTAAAAGTAATTATTTTTTATGAAAACAAATGTAATTGATTTGTACTATTAATTGCTATAAATGAAATAATCGATGAAAACTTTTTTTAAATCTATAATATTAGAAAACTTCTGAAAATATTCATTTCTCTCTGTTTTTGACAGTTAGACTCTTCTTTTGTTAGATTGAGATGCCGAACCAAAAACATCAGATTGTATATAGTCACATGATATTCAGAATGGTGTTTTTAGTCAAAATCTTGCAGTAGCCAAAACATAGAACAAAATCAAATAGTGCAAAATATAACTTATAAATTTCAATGCTTGAAAATCAACTTGATTGTTAACCTGCAAATTGTAATTGTTTATTTGAATCCTCTGCACAAATATTTTTGCTGATCATCTAGATTTTTGTTAGATTCAATTTTTGTGCAAAGGAATTGAAATTAACGATTAATATTGAAAGGACCAATTGAGAATTTTAGGGGAAAGAACTATTATTTTATGCACTACATGTAGTCATTCAATTATTTGAGTAGTGAGAGAAATCGGCGAAAAGCATGTGCCTAACTACTTTATTATTTACTGCTGTAGATCATATTATTATTATTATTATGTACCGCATTTGTATAGCGCTCTTTTCATATTGAATATATGTTCAAAAGCGCTTCACAATCATATGCATAATAAGAAATACGAAATAGAATAAAAACGAAAATGAAAAATAAAAAGATTTAGAAATGATAAAATATATAAACATAAACTGAATACTAATATAAAACTAAGAATCACTGATCATTAAAGTGCTCATAGTAGTTTAAAAACAACAACAACAAAATAACAAGTGGATTTTTAACTAAAAAAGATAGTGAATTAGTGATAATGGATTGTTGGTAGAACGGCAGCCAAATAGTCATATGACTATAGACCCTGTATAGATGATGAAATTTGTCAGAACATACAGGTATATGTATAGTCTGACAATATTAACCTGAGCTTGAACTACCTTATAATAATAATTACACACTTCGTTACATTAAATCTCTAGCTTCCAGGTGTATGTGTGGGGGTGGGTGTGCGTGTGTGTGCACCCGGATAGCTCAGTTGGTAGCACGCAAGTCTACTGATCGAGGGGTTGTGGGTTCGATTCCCGGGCAGGGCATACATTTGTGGAGCGTGGTCATGAAATTATTTCTACGGCCATTCTCCCCTTTAAAGATATTACAATGGCAATACCATGTGACTATTGCATCACAAATGCTATGGTTTGAAAGAGAAACCGTGAGTGAAAAATTAGACTTGACTCAGTTTTAAAGAGCAATAAGTTTTTTAATTCTTGTCAGATTCCAATACCTACTTAAAGCTGTGCTGAAAAGTGTAAACTATTTGCTTGGGATCACATCTTCAATGCTAGTATTATATTGTGTGTAAAGTTTGATCTCAATCTGACCTTTATGCAATATTATTCATTACATTGAATACGAATGTAGTAATAATGCTTGATACCATTTGGAGTATATCGTCAAAGCTCGAAGGTAATTAATACTAAGGGATTATTTTTTAAAATATATTAAAGCCTACAATGAGTGTGTATTACATAGTGGCCGAGAGGATTATACGATGTAAATCGATCGTTTATTTTGAATATGTTACATGCCAAACAATCGGAGCTCCTTGGCCATTCGCTACCAATAACCTCGGACATATTTAGACGCCATTTTGGAAGTACCGGTGTTGAAGTAAACACTTACACAATAGTTAAGGCAATGAGTGATGTTTTGTTTTTAGTCCATAAATTTGAAATAACACAGTTCAATGATATCGCTGAACGATATTTGGTTCAATATATAACATAGAAATATGTTTGGCAAAGATCAGTGTGTAAAGTACAAGAACTATTTTGCATAAATGTTAAGTGCTTTGCCTTGAGTAGGTAGTAAAAACCCAAGCCGGCAGGGTAGACCCCCCATGAATCCTTCTGAGATTATTCATTCATGAAAGGTCGAGGTGCTCCGAATACGTGCCGAAGTGTAGAATAGGAGTGGTATTGATTTTCGTCGGGATATGTGTAGATAATTATAAGATGCAAATATGAAAGGTCAGATCGTGGTCAATCTTTACACACAATACTTTTTGTTAACACCCTGGAAAACTATTCCTATTCAGAGTGCTACAGTGACAAGTTGTCCATTTTTAGGACAGGAAAAAATTTGTTACGTTGTTGAGGGTGTTTGCAAAACATTTAAAACTGGTGTTAGAGATGTGTTGCCTAGCAAATAGTATAGCCTTGTGTAAGTATAATATTAATCTGACAATAATTAAAATACTTACAGCTGTTGAAAACACTGAGTTCAGGAAGATTTTTACAGTTTTCTTCCTGAAGCTGTAGCATTTGTAGCTAAGTCACATGGTATTGCCACCGTAGATTTAATGATATCTAATTGGAATAACATGTACAAACTAAGTATAGTTAATTTTATTCAACTGTTAATGGGGCATACATTAATCCCTTGTACTTAAATACCTACTACAAAAATATTTCTGTACTTATGATCGATAAAGTTACTTTTGAATTAATAACTACTGTTGTTATCCATATTTAATATGTCAATTATCAGGATTAATGTATGCGCCTCTGACAGTTGAATAAAATTTAACTAATATTTTTCCTATATAAAACAAGAAGGTGAATCACTAAGGTTTTATTACCAATTTGTCCTTTTTTTTACAGAGTCATCCTGGGAGGTTTGCTGCATGTAGTATATCACCGAGCTTAGACTGCACTCAAACTTGAGACAGAAACATCCTTGATCATATGTAGGTTATGTAGTGATCTACAAGATATAAAGACATGTAAATGTATATTTTTATTATTGTATTTGTTTTAACTGATAGATAAATGAAAGATTAGATTCTCAGCTGTTCTGCTATATCTCAGTACATGGATAACTCAACTTGAAGTAGGGACATCTTGACCTGTAAGTAGAGACAACTCAACATGTAAACAACTCATCCCTTAGTAAACAAATATAAATACATATATTAGATAACATTATATCATTTGGCAACTTTAAACATGCTCTGTATCAGAGCTGCAATGATTCATCGGAAAGTCGATTCAATACTTTTTTATTTGATTTGATTTTTTTTCCGTTTGGATTCATTTATTAATATAATTTACTTAAAATATGCATTGATGTATTTATTTGAGCTTAAAACTAAATAATATTGATAAAAATAAAGTGATACTGAAATTTGATAACACGAAACATGAAAATCTGCTAAATTTGCTTTTTCAAGTATTAGAAATGGATTGGGTACAAATGTTAAGATCGTGAAAATGTATTATTAATGTAAAATGGACTATGTATAGACAACATGAAACAAAAATTGTATCGAAAGATGCAGTTTTTACAGTGTTTTCTCCAGGGTCAAAATTTTGGGGGTCACACATGACCCCCATGTTAAAAAATTGGGGGTCAAATGGAAATATGATGGAGGGGGGGTCAGCACTTATCTGTTCTTTGATTATATGAAATTCCTATAATTTCATTGTAATTCCATTACATTCTATGTTTTTTTTTTGTTTAGAGCTAAGCTATAGAACATGTCTTTTAGTGAAAGAAAGTTAGCTGATGCTTATTGAAGATGGGAGTTAGGAATAGAAACTTGTGATATTTAAAAATAAATCAACGAGCCTAGCAAGGAAGCACATGCTTTAAAACAATGGGTTCATGACAAAAATAATGGGTCCCCCGGATATACAATCAAACATCAAATTTAAAAAAAACATCTAATAGTACAGGGATCAAAGTGATGCACCTTTTCGTGATGTTTTCATAGTTAAGACTGCAGGAAAGTAAAAAATTATGAATTATGTTCCATGCTTATGAGATCCAGTTCAAGGGCAAAACAGTCCTATGTGTCATGTTACATATTTTCATGTTGCATAGGCTTGATTACAGCAGCTTGAGATTGGCCAGAGCTGGGTGTCTTAACTAATGTTGAATGCTTACATGCATTTTATGGTAGTCTTCGAAGTAAGCCTCTCGCCCAACTCTCGAGACGAGTAATATCTCTTCAAAATTTAGGTCAGTAGCAAGTTTCATTTTCCGTGTTCAACCACTGTTGATATCCGAAAATTAAGTAATTAATACTGCGATTCCACTCATTTCCTTATCAAACATTCTTGTATCCAGTGGTTATCAAAATTCTTGATCTAGATTGAGAATGCCTCCTTGACGTTTGCGTAAAAGGCGTTGTTAAACGACGCTGTTACAGATCAGACATCGCGAAATATGACGATATACACTCAGCATCGTTTAGGCGTGCTATTAGATAATGACATAAAGACTGACAAGAGCCGGCTTTACAAGGATGAAAAAGGCTAACGAAAATGCGGGGCGGACGATTACTACCTCCAAATGACAGTGATTTTTTGAGTGCGTCACGGAAGACCCACTAGTCGTCTTTCAGTGCGTCAAAGCTGACAAAAAGTGCGCCAAAAACACGGTCTGAAGAAAACACTGAAGTTCTTAATATACTACTGTACACATAACATAAACCTACACTGTCTTTGCAAAAATACTTAAATTTGAATAAACTAACATTAAAACTTGACTTGCGTGTGCTGAGTGTAAAAACTTCCGATTTGACAGAACAGGTAAAATTCAATCACATGGACCCAATTAGCGATATGGATCGGGGCATATACTATAAAACATATTATATTTGGAACAGAGTTTCCAAGAAATGTAAATTAAAATCTTAATGGAAACTTTAGAGAAATGTTACAGGTGCACTTTTGCTTTTATCGTTATGACTTATGAAGACACCTTTAAAAGTCAGTATCGACGAAAATTGCGGGTCCTAAATCAAAATCGAATCGGCTCTTTCGGAATCGAATTTCGATGTATCGAATCGTTGCAGCCCTACACTGTAGTCGTGAATTTCCATATGAAATCTCCGTAAATTCGCAAATATATTACTTTAAGGTTTACTAATAGAACATGAATAAGCATGCAAGAACTTGGCGTAGTGGTAAAGTGTATGACCTCACATTCTAGAAGTTACGGGTTCGCTCCCAAATAAAACCTATTTTTTTGCGATTTAAACATAACCCATACATGCTTTACAAATACTTATGTACAGATGGCACACGATCTTTAAAAATACCTGCCACATAATGTGTTACACATATAATCAGTCTATAACCATGTCACAAAATAGGACTTTGAAGAAATTATACATTTCTAAATTGATGCAAAAAATTATTAAAATATTCAGTCAATTAGATGAATGTAATAAATAAGTCACTGTGTAGCTAATATGTTACTGGTGTTTGCAAAATTACAAAAAAATAACCAGTGCGGGAATCGACCCTTGGGTATTTTGATTGTTAAGTCAGTACTTTACCTCTGCACTACAAATCTTTGACATAGTCCAATCATTACTTTTCTATTGACTGCCCGGCTAGCTCAGTGGGTAGCACACAAGTCTACTAATTGAGGGGTCGTGGGTTTGATTCCTGGGCGGGACATACTTTCGTAGAGCTTGGTCATGAAATTATTTCTATTGCCATTCTTCCTCCTACCAATGATTCTTAATTATGAAGGGCAGTTATGTGCTTAGTAGTTGGTTAACAGCTAAATCCAGAGATTAAGCCTTTCCGGGAACAGTGTGTAGTTTGACTGATCGCCTTTATATGACCTATACAATGTGTTGCTAAGGCGTTAGACAAAAAAAAACAATATGCAGATATTGATAAACTGCATGTTTATTGTTGCCAAATAATACAATGCTTTTACAATACAAAGTGTCAACAATGAGGTTCTTGGAGTTATATTGTCGATTTAAGTTTTAAGATTTTGTTCATTAAAAGAATGATTAGAAATTTTAATTGAATCAATTGTAAAACTTCAAAGATTACTTGGAATAAAATATGACAAGATAGAATTCCCCTTATACAAAACTATTATTCTAAACACAGTAATTTTTCAAAAATGTGTATGTAATTTAATCTTAAATGTTTTACAATGCCATAATTTGTATTTATATTTTAAGAACTATTGTTTTGTAAGGATTAATTAAAAAATACACAATTTTCATATCAAAGGGAGATAAATACTAATTTTCATCTAAAGTTTTCTTTAATAATTTTGTAACTTAGTACTGTTTTATGAATCTAATCCATGCATGATTTTAACATGGTGTAGTGACATAAAATTATTATGATTTGTAAATATTTATGATAGCTTTCTAGTATATTAATGACTGTAAGTTGGTATTATGGGAATTCTATCTTGACAACAGTGCTTAGCCAGAAACAATTGTGTTTTAAATAATAAATATCTACACAACATGATAATCTTACATTTAATGACAAAATTAGTATGTTTTATAACTTGAATAACTAAAATTAAATGATCCATGCTGAGTGTCTGGGTTGAGTTGTCCACTGGTTGGGTTTTCTGTACTTATGTGTTGAGTTGTCCCTTCTATGAGCTGAGTACATTTTGTCTGATCCTTCTCATCTCAGATCAAAAGTTTGATGATTGCAGATATGAGAATTCGTGCAGTCTAGCAGAGAAAGACATACTATTGTGACAATACCACTTGAGAAGAAAACAGTATAGACTCTGCATCAACTCAGAGATTTAAAGAGCTGTAAGAATTTTTTTTTGTCACAATTCCATGAGACCCTGGAAAACCTACTAACACTTTCCTAAGTCTTTCAAGAAAATGGTGATGACTGGAAACTGTAGCGAGCTGGAAAAAACGCGTTGAATATGTGATGTGCAGCAAATAGAACACACATTTCTGCTTAGTCTTGCATAGGTATCATGGAAATGAGTCTATAATGTTGAAATTCTTAAAGCTCATTAAATCTCTGAGTAGAGGCGGATTCTTTACTTTATTTTCCAAATGATAGCATACATTTTGACATCACACACATGATATTGCCACCATGTATACAGTGCCATCCAAAAGTACCTTTACACTTAAAATATGCTGATTTTTCATTATTACAATTTTATATATTTGGCTATTTTGATTGTGATAATTGATATTAGTGACATTCTAAAGGAGATCGAATTATGATACTTAATAAAAATGTAATTGTTATATATGTTCATGTATCTGAAGATAAGTTTTAATTTCTAAAGTATTGGTGAAATTTAAAAAAAATAAGTATTTACAATACATGTAGTCTAAAGGTAATTATGAATGGCACTGTATATGGGCTAGTGGTCCAGTAGCACAAGAGTTCTTCTCTGACAACATCTAACCTGGTAGTTCAAGTTTTATAACTGGTCCTAGCAGTTTTATAGTTCTCTGCTAGCCTGTGCACATTTTCACAAAATTTCTTACAAAATTTTTTATCAGAAGTCAATTTCATAATTTTACAATTCAAAGTCAGGAGGATAATAAGAATAACTATGATATAAAAATATATAATTATAAATATATAAAAGATATACAATATTCTACATTATTAAATACATGTATTATATTTGGAATTGATTGGCAAAAAAAATACAGTGTTATTAATGTTTCTTGCTTTTGACTTACGATGATTTTTAATTGTAAGATTTTTTGTGAAAAGCACCACTGACTTTTATATGTTTTGTTCATGTGTAAAATAGATTTGACTTCTTTTTAAAGTAGGTTAGTTAGAAGTAAATAAACTAATACACCAGGTTAGATCATCCTGGTTCTGTTCACAGGTGCTTGACACTCAGTATCATATTTTGAAAAAAGTCCGATCTGTATTTTCTTATTAGAGAGATTTAAAAAAAAATACAGAATGTCAAGCTTCTGTGATACTGTTAACTATGTTGAAATGAAAATTGAACCGAAAAAGAAAACCTAACATGCTCGTAAGGTAGAATTCCCCTTATTCAAAACTATATGTAAACATCACAGAAAAAATTCTCTGAAAACTGATTTCTTTCTTGTACATTGTATTTCTCACGTTTTTATAAACATGTTAGACTTTTAAATAATAAAACCTTGAATTTAGTAAGGACAAATTTAAATTTACATTGCTTTCATAGCAAAGGGGGATAATTAAACTTAAATAATTTCACTTTAAGTTTTTATCAGTAACTTTGCCACAGAAATGTGTTTGATGAATCTAATTCATGCTAAATTATTAACAAGATGTAGTGAATGAAAAATATTAAGTTTTGTAATAATTTATCACGTTTTTGAAAATTATTAATGATAGTAAAATAGCATTATGGGAATTCTACCTTAGAATGTTTTTGTTTCTATTTTGAAAACATGAATAATTTCATAGTGACTTTGTTCATGTAATAAATCTTTGTTGTCTCCTTACATTTGTGATTTTCCAATGGTATGTTTCATGATTGATTGTGATATTTTAGTAAAGCCGTAGGCGTATGTACAGAATTATCCCATTCAGTCACTGTGAAATTATTCAAGCTTTGAAAGTTTTAAAAATGGAACTGTAAATACATAAAATTAGAAACTATTGTTCAATTGTATTCATTTTTCAGTGGGGCATGAATTTACCCCCTTGATTTAAATATTCTATACAGTACTTCTGTACTCTTGATTGATAAATTAGATTTAAATCACAGTAGTTTATGTATCCGACACTGACAGATGAGTATAATTGAACATTACATGTACATTGTACTTTGAAATAATGCCCACTTATGTTTTGCATTACATTGATAGTTACCTCTCTTTGTTATTTCAGAACTAGAATGTATTTAGTGAAGTTGTATGAATGATTATGGTGACACTAAAACTATGAATCTCTACACTACAGACCTTCATCACCAGAACTTTCAACTATACAGATCAGGTACTCTTATGCCTTGATTTATATTATATGGAATGTATTATGTCAGGGTTTGGTACAACTTCACCCATGGACAACTCAACCCGAAGTAGGGACAACTCAACTCATAGGTTGAGACCACTCAACCTGTTGACAACTCATTCCGTATCATACGTAATTATTTGTTTGAGTTTAAATATTTTTCTAATTAAAATTATTTTTAAGTTTATCGAGTATGGAAGATACTGATGATTATTTGGTATTTATAGTTGAAAAAGTGAGAATAGCTGGTGAAATAATACTAAATGGCTGTTGTAGGCACTACATGTAACTAGCATTTATTTCCTGTAATGATAATTAATTTATTGAAAAACTTAACTATTAAATTAATTTTTAGTTATTGCCCTTTTATACTTAAGAAAATGCAAAGTATGAGGTTAAAGTTTTTCCTATGTAGAATATCTTCAATACTGATCAAGATATTTGACTTAAAGTTTGTATACTTATTTGTCGGTACTATATCTACACAACTATGAAGGGAGGTAACTGTGGATAAATTATTTTTGGAGTAATTGCCCTTTTATACTTAAACTGCAAAATGTAAGATTAAAATTGTTCCGATAAGGAATATCTTTAATACTAATCAAGATATTTGATTTAAAGATTGTATACTTAATTATCGGTACAATATCTACACAATATAATGGGATGTAACTGTGAATGAATTATTTTTGGAATTATGCCCCTTTATACTTTAACATTTAAGATTTAAAATTTGTTCTAATGGGATATTTTTAGTACTTACAAATATATTTGAATGAAAGTTGGAATGCTTATCAGTTCTTCGTCTACCGGACTATAAAGGAACATAACTCTGGATGAATTACTTTCCAAGTTATTCCCCTTTATACTTTAATATTTAAGGTTAAAGTTTGTTCAAACTGAATATATTTTGTTTGACAGAAAATTAGTATGCTTTTTCATCAGTACTACATCTACTTAACTACAAAGGGATGTAATTCTTGATGCATTATTTTTGGAGTTGTGCCCCTTTCCAACTTTTTAATTAGGGTTAAAGTTCTTTGAAGTGAAATATTTTCAATACTCATCAAGATATTTAAATGGCAGTTAATATGCTTATTTATCAGTACTACATCTACAGGACTACTAAGGAACATAATTCCCAATATTTTTTATAGTTATGCCCCTTTTCTTTAATGTAGAAATTTGTTTAAATTGAAATAATTATAGTTCCATATAAAAATATTTTAATGAAAGTAGGTATGCTTTTTTATCGATACTATGTCTACTTAACCCTGAAGGGACGTTACTATGGATGAATGTTTTAGGAGTTATGCCCCTTTTATATTTTACAAATATGAATTTGTAATTATTATTTGACTGATTTATTTCCTTTCAAAAACTAAGTGCTGCCTTGAAATCATTTTTGTTTAAAGATAAGCCTTACCATGAACAAAACACCCGAAAAGTCGTTTGCACTGTTCTTGGACTGCTCTTGTTGAATCAAATAAATAATAAAATACAATATGGGTTGAGTTGTTCAGGGGTTGAGTTGTCTACATGTTGAGTTGTCTCTACCTGCGGCATGAGTTGCCTTGACTTGAGCTGAATTGTTTCGTGTACAGTGGCAACCAAATGTTTGGAGACATTTTCACTTTGTAGGCCTTTTAAATAGCTTTTATTAAAAATTAGAAAATTGTTTATTTTTAAGTGTCGTTAGTTATGGGTGTAATTATAGTTAAGTATAAAAAAGTAATATAAAAAATTGTTTATCGGAAAAGGCAATACATTGATCATAGTGTTTGAGGCTTTTGGTTTTTGGTATGTCAGATGATGATTGTTATAAATGTGATGTATTTTAAAAAATTGTTTTCACCAACCATACAAGATGTACTTAAGATAATGTTTCTACAAAAGCAATCATAGAAAGTTCAGAATTTTAGCTGTAGATTTCCTATGTCTCAAAACTTTTGGTTGGCACTGTACTTATAAAGTATATTACTGCGTTGATGGTAGTGTTAAACCCAAGTGCAATTAGTGACTAGTTTTTTCACTATAAAAATGTACAATGTGTAACTAAGTTAAATATTTAAAGATTTGAATATGCAAAGTCAGCAGTACTGCAGTAACTTCAGCAATTTTACTGCTAGAAATTTTGGTAGTACAGCAGTAAAACTTTTGAAAATGATGGTTGAATTGCTCCAACTTTCAATAATAATGGTAATGGTGATGATGATAGTCAAATTAGTCAAATGAAATATTGAACATATCATATAAATCAACTTTGAAGAAATACAATGTAATATAAGCAAAGTGTAAATGGCAGTTCTCCATGTTATTGTCATCATCACCTAGCTTTAATGTTATACATGAAAATGAAGGACATATCTACATTTAACTGACAGAAAACGGAGAAGTAAAATACTGCAAACAATTCTAGCAGTAAAGGTTTACTGCTGTACTGCTGACTTCACTGCTGATTCACTTACATTCATTAACTTCATAAATAATTGCTGTATTGGAATTTTAACTTAAATAATAAAAAATGTTACCAAGTTACAATTCTAATTAAATTAGTGTATATAAAACATGAAATTATTTAAATTTTAAGCATAGTTACACGAATGAATTCATGTTTTGGTGGCTAAAGATTATAACTTTGTCATTATAGTTAGTGAAAGGTATTACTTGAAAGAACCAAGTTATAAGCATAGTATAAATCCCGCTATCAGCGTTGAATATGTATAGTCCTGAGAAAAGTTGTGCAAGGATGCAAGTTATGTTCAGCTGATCTATAGTATAATTACAAATGAAAACTTAGAATCAAAGCCTGATAATTTTAAGTTAAATGTTGTTGTTTGTTACCATACCCAACAGTGTTAAAAATGATGGTTGTAAATTGCTTTTTGAATAAACTTGCAATAGTAACAATGAGTAGTTAAAACCATTCTTTGGTTGATGTATTGAATATGTTTGCTTTCATTGTATACTTGATTGTTAAAAGTTTTGTTACAGACTTATATGCTTTTGTAGTGGTGTCTGTCAAAATATTGCACTTCAGTTAAAGTTTCCTGTTTGTTTTATTTCAGAATGTTATGAACAGATGTATTCTTCAAGCTTTTCAAACTGGTGAATGTAAAACTATTGATCACTGCAGAAGAAGAATCCCCCCCCCCCAATGAATTTATTGTACATTTGGTCCATTTCTTTTAACAAGTTGACTCGGACTTTTTGTCCTTGAGACTCTTGTTATCCAATTCCATGTACTTGATATAATTTGGCCTGTTGATATTTAACAAATCATCTCGGACTCTTTGTCCTTGAGATGTTTGTTGTCCAAGTAAATTCATTAGATTGTGTTGTTTTTTTTATTATTACAAAACATATTTGGGATGAATCAAAATGTAAACATTGGATTCGTCCCAATATATTTTCGAACAAAATAAAGTTGAGAACGAATAATATTGGGGACGAATCAAAATTTGATTTGTCCCTTAATATTTTCGAACTAGAAAATATTGCGTTCGAAAAATATTAGGGACGAATCAAAATGTAAACCTAATTCGTCCCCAAATATTTTCGTACCTGTAAAAGTTGTGTACAGAATATCCCGTGAACGAATCAAAGTTTAAACAGTATTCGTCCCCAAATATTTTCGAACCAATTGTGAAAAATAGTCCGGACGAATTGAAATGTAAACAAAGGATTCGTTCCAAAATATTTTCGTACTAAATTAAGTACAAAAATATTGTAACGAATATAAATGTAAACATTGTATTCGTCGCCAAATAGTTTCGAACAAAAAATCTTGAGTACGAAAATATTAGGGACGAATCCTGTAACATTTTGATACCTCCCCCATAAAACCTTGAGTACGAACAATAATGGAGACGAATCAAAATGTCAACAGGATTCGTCCCCAAATATTGTCGAATAAAAAAAAATGGGAACGAAAAATGTAAGGGGCGAATTTACATTTTGATTCGTGCCCAAATATGTTCGAACAAAATTAAGTTGGGTACGCAAAATATTGAGGACGAATCAAAATACAAACCGATATTTTCGAACCAAAAAATTGGAGTACGAGATATACAAGGGACGAAAAAAATTTAGGATGAATCAAAAGGCAAACTTAGGATTCTTCCCCCAAATATTTCGAACGAAATTAAGTACGAAAAATATTAGGGACGAATACTTGGACACCATTTTGATCCCTTCAAATATTTTCGTTCCAAAATATTAAAGTACGATTATTATAAGGGACTAATCGTTTGTTTAAATTCTGAATCGTCACAAATAATTTCGAACCAATTTAAATTGAGTACGATAATATTAAGGACGAACAAAATGTAATCATTGGATTTGTCCCCGAATATTTCCTACAAATGTTTTTAATTATATGTCAGTCACTGACGAAAGTGCGCTAAGTAGTTGGTTTACAGTAAAATCGAGAGATTTAGCCTCTCCAGGAGTGAGTAGAATAATATTTGGGACGAATCTAAATGTAAACATAGGATTCTTCCCCGAATATTTTCGAACCAAATTATTTGAGAACGAATGATATAAGGGACGATTTTTTAAAATTCTGATTCTTCCCCAAATAATTTCGATTGATTTATTGGATTTTACGGCGCACCAACGTAAAAAGGTCATTTCGCACCGTAACCAAATAAGGTTGAGGTCGAAAAAATTGTGGACGAATCAAAATTTTATCAAAGAACTCGTCCCCGAATATTTTCAAACTAAAAAGAGAGTACGAAAAATATTAAGGACGAATAATATTTGGGACGAATCTAAATGTAAACCTAGGATTCTTCCCCGAATATTTTCGAACCAAATTATTTGAGTACGAATAATGTAAGGGACGATTTTTTTAAAATTCTGATTCGTCCCCAAATAATTTCGATTGATTTATTGGATTTTACGGCGCACCAACGTAAAAAGGTCATTTAAGTCATTTCGCACCGTAACCAAATAAGGTTGAGGTCGAAAAAATTGAGGACGAATCAAAATTTTATCAAAGATTTCGTCCCCGAATATTTTCAAACTAAAAAGTGAGTACGAAAAATATTGGGGACGAATAATATTTGGGACGAATCTAAATGTAAACCTAGGATTCTTCCCCGAATATTTTCGAACCAAATTATTTGAGTACGAAATGATATAAGGGACGATTTTTTAAAATTCTGATTCGTCCCCAAATAATTTCGATTGATTTTTTGGATTTTACGGCGCACCAACGTAAAAAGGTCATTTCGCACCCTAACCAAATAAGGTTGAGGTCGAAAAAATTGAGGACGAATCAAAATTTTATCAAAGAACTCGTCCCCGAATATTTTCAAACTAAAAAGTGAGTACGAAAAATATTGGGGACGAATCAAACTGGGAACATTACATCCGTACCCGAATATTTTCAAAACAAAGTCGAGTAGGAAAAATTTTGAGGACGAATCAGAATGTAAATATTTAATTCGTCCCCGAATATTTTCGAACCAAATAAAGTTGAGTTGGAAAAATATTTAGGACGAATTAAAATGTAAACATTACATTCGTCCCAAAATACTTACGAAACAACGAAATATGATTACGAAAAATATTGAGGACGAATCAAAATGTAAACATTTGATTCGTCCCCAAATATTTTCGAACCAAAAATATTGAGTAGGAAAAAATATTGAGGACGAATAAAAATGTAAACATTAGATTCATACCCAAATATTTTCGAAACAAAGTTTAGTAGGAAAAATATGGAGAACTAATCAAAATGTAAAAATTTTAATTCGTCCCCGAATATTTTCGAACCAAAACGTTAAAAAAGGATTTGTCTCCAAATATTTCAAACCAAAAAAATTTAGTGCATTTAAATATAAGGGACGAATCAATATGTAAACATTGAATTAAATACGAAAAATATTGGGACATCAAAATGTAAGCAAAAGATATGTCTCGAATATTTTCGAAACAAATAAAGTTGGGTACAAACATTTTGGGGAATAAACATAGTGTCATCAAAGGATTCGTCCCCAAATATTTTCATTACGAAACCCCTATTTTACTCCACATCAAGTGGAATAACTGTTCAGGGCTTATACGAATCAGTTTTCTACAAGAACCTTACCTTGGACCAAGTTTTTTAGTACTAAAACCTCATTTCACTTTATATCAAGGGGAATAACTGTTCAGGGCTTAACGAATCTGATTTCTAAAAGTTCATTACCTTTGCCAAATTCTTTTTATTACGAAAACCTCATTTCACTTTATATTAAGGGGAAGAACTGTTGAGGGCTTATACGAAAGCGTTTTCTACAAGTTCCTTACCTTTGACCAAATTCTTTTTATTACGAAACCCTTATTCACTTTTATCAAGGGGAATAACTGTTCAGGGCTAATACGAAACCGTTTTCTACAAGTTCCTTACCTTAGACCAAGTTCTTTTTATTACATACACTCAAACTCCTCACAGCTGTTACGTCACGCGTTGCTACTTAGATTTGATAAAGGGAAATAACCGCTGTGAAGAGTTTGCATAAACAGCTAACTTCCCGGTTACGGTTTAGCGCTGCCAAGTACGCTTCTATATATATCACCTTTTGAGAAACTTAGTTCCTATTTTTCACTGAAATCGATTAAAAAGACCCTTAAAAAGCCTTAAAATCTTACGATCAAATGTTATTTTGTTCAGTGAGAACTCACTTAATTCATGTACGAAAACATTTACGAATTTTACTAAAATATTAGATTTCATGCTGTCGTATCTTTTGCAATTTTCGTTCACGTTAAGATATTTTGTCCACTGAAATAACTTTATATATGTTTGAAAACTCTTTATAGAGTTTACCTTAGATGGTTCGTTTTTTTTGGAATTCCTGTTAAAATTTGTAAAAAGTTTGTCTTTCACATCATCAGTAAGGGTTCGAATTTCTGATTTTCTGCATGTACAGACTTCTTTTTAAGTACATGTCTTCCATACATATCATTTAAGGCCCAGAAAGACTTTAAACTCAAAAGATCTAAAGTTTTTTGCCCACTGAAAACACTTTATACATGAACAAAAACTCTTTACAGATTTAACCTTAAAGCGGTCGTTTTTTGCAATTTCAGTTGAAATTTGTAAAGAGTTTTTTTATACATCTTCATTAGGTTTCTAAGATCAGATTTTTGTTAACAAACTTTTTTTAGTGCCCGTTTCCCAAGCACATAATTTAAGGCCCGGAAAGACATTAAGCTCAAAAGATCTAAAGTTTTTTGTCCTCTAAAAAGACATGAACAAAAAAACTCCTTGTAGCTTTAACCTTAACGGTCGTTTTTTTGCAATATTAGTTGATATTTGTAAAGAGTTTTTTTATAAATCTTCGTTAGGTTTCTAAGTTCAAATTTTTATGAACAAACTTTTTTAGTACCCGTGTTCCATACACATCATTTAAGGCACTGATAGACATTTAACTAAAAAAATTGTCCACTAAAAAAAAACCTTTATACACGAACAAAATCTCTTAGATTTAACTAGGGTTTAGCGGTCGTTTTTTGCAATTTTTGTTGAATTTTCTATTGCATTTATGCACACATCTTATTTTGTGTTCTTATTATATATTGATTTTAATCTAAAAAGTTATTTTTTTGTACCTGAGTTCCATAATTATTCCATTTTATGCCATACGAAAACTCTTTCCCGATTTTACTTAAATATTGCAGATTTGCAATTTTACATTCAAGATTGTAGAGTGTTTTGTATACACTTCATTCGGCCCTTTAATCTGATTTTTATCCTTTTTTAATAGTGCCTAAGTTCCATAACAGGTCCGTAGGAACAGGGGGCTAGGGGGACTTAGCCCCCCAATATTTTCAGCAGTTATAGTGATTAAGGATCTTTATTTAATCTGTCACACAAAAAATCGATAGATACATGTGTGCTTTTTCGGCATAATCAATGTTGCAAACACTTTTTATGGAACAAGATGCCCAAATGCAGTGTAAAATTAAACTTTGAAAACATGATTTTTAAGTACTGTAACATTAGGAAACGTTTTCTTTTTCTTAAAATAAATCTCAACAAATTAGCCCCCCATCCTACGTGCCTGCATAATTATTCCATTTTATGCCATACGAAAACTCTTGGCCGATTTTACTAAAATATTGCAGATTTGCAATTTTCCGTTCAAGTTTGTAAAGGGCTTTTGTATACACTGCATTCGCGCTCTTAATTCTGATTTTTATCCTTAAAACTTTGCTCAGCTTTTGATCGTTTAGTTTTTGGGCCCTCTGAGTCCCTTGATATTAGTAGACCACATGAACAAGGGGGCTCTAACTAAATGACCACCCGAATACACGTTTTATCATTTTGCCAGGTCTGTCTATATCATGTAGAGTTCATGTATGTTTAAAAAAGTAGGCAAATTGTATGCGGAGCTGAATGCTGGACTACTTGCATTTCGCCAACTCTTTACGAGTCAGCTTAGGCCAACTCTTTGCAAAAATGCATTCCTCGGAACAGACTGTGCGTCAATAAGTATTTTCGATGTTATGAAGACGTAAATAAATCTTAATTGAGGTAAGAAATGAGCAATAACAACCAAATTATTATTAGAATACTATCTTAAGGTAAGCATAGTAAAAGTACCCATTTTGCGCATTTGTTCTGGTAATTAGGCCGCGGGTCGGAGCCAATTAATTTAAACAAACTTAACGAACGCGACTCCCAAATTTCCGAAAATCATGAATACATGTACTCGACCGTTTTATGCTCCTTAGAAGCTTTGCTATGGGGCATATAACTATTGTACTGCCCGTTATTTCGTTCTGCGTCGTGTACCAGTCATAATTTTAATCCTTATCAATTCAATGAATTTTAATTAGACTTTGCAAAGTTGCTAATTGTCACCAAGCGATGGATCATTTGAAAGACCCTGGTTCAGAGGTCAAGGTCATATATAAAGTCAAACATAAATTTGTTCTCTGCGATATCGTGTCTAGCCTTAACTTGCACATTTTTTAATGAAATTTAATCAGACTTTCAACACTTCTTCATTACCACCCGACGACGTGTCACATGTGCAAGAAATAGGATAATACAGATCTAGCTTTAAGTCAAGGTTATATATAAGGTCAAACAAACTATGTTTAATGATAATCTTTAGGCGAATTTTTGCCTCAATGAAATTTTTTTATTCAATTATTTGTAAAAAGACAAAGGTTCACAATTTTACTTAGATTTGTTTCACAGATCTATGATTTTTGGACAAAATTAGAAAGTGTTATGTGCTGCAAATGACCCAGTGGTGTTGGCCTTCTTTGCTGTAATATCTAAATGTTTTCAGCTGAGAGTCTTATGAATGTGTGTTACAAGGTACTGAAATCCCCATTAAGTCTTTAATAAAGAATTGATACATGGATAGATACACACACACAATTATATATATATATACGCTTAACTTTCATATGTCTTGATCGAGTTAGGGACAACATTATATACAATCAAAAGGGCAACCGTAAGTTCGTACTTCTATATGAACCTGTAATAATTTATAGTCGTAAAGTCATCTAAGTGAAATATACAATCTTATAACATAGATCTTTTTGAAACTAACAAGTACTGTGCATGCGTGAAATTGTGTTATACTTCAACTTTACAATTTACGTCATCAACGTCTTTTGTCAGCTCTATAAAATAATATCTAAATTCATTGAAATTTCTCTTCTCTGTTACTCGTATAGTATCCGGAAGATAAAACATCTAATACCAAATTCTTGCTCTCTTCAATGTCTGAAAAGTTAAAATCATAAAACTCCAGGATACAGAATGCCATTCTGCCTTATATTAGGCTCAACAGGCATATACCGTTATAAAACCAGAAAACACGTCGAAATTTCATGGCACAAGTCCATTAAGCTGTCACTATTTTAGCTAATTAAAATTCTAGATTTTGTTAGAGTTACAAGTGAGCTCTATGTCGGAAATGGATTACAAAAACTACAGGAAAATACATACTTGCAATAGCAATTTATTGTTGCATGAGAAATTTATTTATTGATAAAAAAATGTGTCACAATAATTCTGTCATGGCAGTACTCTGTGCGGCACACATTTTGCAAAATATTTTGATAATTGTATTAGTCATTTTTCTCGTATATCTCTGTTTAAGTCATAAAATGAAACAGCCAAAAAGTCAGTCTGACTATACAAACAGTTCTTGTACTATTAGACCGCACTTGTATATATGACGGGGTGGTTTTAAATAAAACATATTCTGAATGTTTCCACCAAATTAGATGGATTTACTATCAATTACTAGCAGCGGTCATGGTGTTGAACTTGTTCATGCCGAACTTCATTAATATTGAGACCTTTTTTATATACACACATTTTTTCACTCACGTCATGTTTGATAGATCATACCGCTAGAATTACTTGGTAGCCGCGGCCGTGGCGTAGTGGTTAGCATGTCTGACTTGAATCCGGAGATTGCGGGTTCGAGCTCGGTCGCGGTAGGTTATATCCTATACATGAGTTGTCGGCCTCGTGGAAGGGTAAGTTAGTACTGGTGATAGAAAAGTGTCCAGGAAACCTATAGTAGGAAGAGCTGGCCGTCGTATATATGACCTAAATATAGCAAATATGTGTTGAAACGACGTTAAAAAAAATACTTGGTCCTTACAGACATTAGGAAATACTTGCATACTATATTGTATTTACCGCCATCACTTGAAGTCATCAAATATCGGCGCAACTGGACGTGATGTCTATTTTTCAGGGTATATTTTCTTTTTTAAACGACAATGATCTGTTAGATGTAGAATTAACTGAATGCGACACTAGGAAGTCTTTAAAATGTACGGAACAAAACAAAAACTCTGGACACATTTTCGACGAAATGAACATTTTCGTTATTCAATTACTTGTATCATAATGGCAGATTAAACTTGTCAGAAGTGGAGAATTACTTGAACTAGCAATTCTATTAAGAATTTCTACAGTGAACTTTTTTTAACCTGACTTAAGTGTCATTGTTTTTCAGTTGTGAAACTATTAACACATACTACTGTACTGTGATATCCTTCGCATATTTGTGCAACAGTTTATATGTCTAAAGGGAACGTCAGTGAAGACAGGTTATTGAATGAAAAGATGAGGTTGTAACATCAACGTCACCCCGAGTTAATAGTTAACTCATTTTTTCTATATCTTCTTTGTGCACGATAGCCTGCTTTCGCTGTTAGGAGGTCAAGAATGCAAGCATTTTTGTGTCTCTTAATATGAGAAAGTAAGCATTTGCCTACTGCAGGTAAAATACAAGAAACTGTATGGTTAGATGAACTATCTGTCTCAAACATTCAATCCAAAGACAAATCCCCTGATGTTTGACATAAGCACTACTCATTTTCTCATTCGGTATATCTTATGTTGAATAGAACTTTATACATCTGTACTCATGTCGCAATTATGCTTTGCCCATGTTTTACCAATTTCATAGTAATATATGTAGCTAGTTCTGAAGTTCCCATTGTCACAATTTAATGTCATTCGCATTTTAAGAAATTCGTTAATAAGTGCTTAGGCAGCTTTTCACCTAGATATTCTTATACTGGAGTTAGACTGAATCTTTAAACCACAGTTAACAAAAGCAAACACTACAATTAAACATAATCTCAAATGTAAAGCATTCTTAATTAAAACTTTATTTCTAATGGCTTATTGTTGTTGATTTAATGTTCATTATAGCCAATATTGGCTTGAATGTCAAACGCCAGTGAACCATTTTACAGCTAACTGGATGTAAAGATTTCTTAGAAGAGTTATTGTGTCAGTGACTGGCATGAACAAAGACGCTATGGAAATTCATTTCTATAATTGTGTTATGCAGTAATTAGATGTGGTTTTTTTGCTTTTATTACAGAGAGCATGTAATTTTACGTGATTATAGTCTGTAGGCGACGTTTGATTAAATTGTGTGGATTGGCCTTCTTTTTTTATGCATTCAGGGAATGCTGTATTCGTTGTAATGATGAAACTTTATATTTCAAAGAATCTTTCTATTTGACGAACAATTCACTGGTAATGTGCAAATAGTAATTATCATTTATTACTTACAAGGACATATTGAGGTGTGATCCTTAAACGTCGCTACTAAATCTTCGCCCACGCTTCCTATCTTTAGCGAGTCATACAAGCTCGTTTAGCACCTGCAAGTTTTTTTCATCTCTTTCTAACGTTATCATTCAGTAATTAAGTTATCTCCCTCCCCCTCAGTGTGTGGTAGGCGTCTTTAATTCATAGAAAACACAGCACATAGTCATCTACATCCCGTGTGTCAGACGTCCTTAATTATATTTTTGATGCCAGTTCTTTCCACAGTAATGATGTTAGGGACACATAGTACTCAAAGAATGTTCATAGTTCGACGTAAACTATGCTCCTAAAAGCCTCTTAAACATCGTTTATCTTATTCATTCTCAAGGTCTCAGGCGCGTTAAGTAGTTCTGATCGCTCATTGAGGCTTAATTTTTTTTCAAACTGTCATGTAGAAAAATGCTGTAATTTTCACATATGCTGACTGTACTGACATAGGAGACAAATTCACATCGGTCATAAATTGTATATTTTATCTGTTCTTTTATTAGTTTTCATTATTTGTATTACCCTTTTCGACCTTGTAAATGTTTGTCTTAATGTGTGCAATTATTTGCATGTCAGGAAACATGAATACTTGAAGTTGTTTTAAGTAAGGATATTCGAGACTTATTTTGGCTTAAGTGAGTATTTTCTATTGTATAATTTTACAAGAAATATAATTGTTGGTCAAAACCAGTGCATTCATATAATGCTTATAGGTTATACACTTTCTAATATATTTCATGAAATAAACTCGGAATACTATAATTGTACTTCAAGTCAAAGATCGAATTTATTATTATAGTCCATTTCATTAAAATAACTACCATTTTAAAATCATGTTTATGTCAAAAATTGCAAGTGGCTTTGTTTGGACATACTTGTTAAATGCTGGTATATGTTACTGACTTCATTACGTTACTTTAACTTTACAATATACATCTTCTGCGTGTAATGTCAGCTCTGTAAGATAACACCACAATTCATTGAACTTTCTCTTCTCTATTTCTCTATTTCTCGTACAGTATCCGGAAGATAAAACATCTAATACCAAATTCTTGCTCTCTTCAATGTCTGAAAAGTTAAAATCATAAAACCCCAGGATACAGAATGCCATTCTGCCTTATATTAGGCTCAACAGGCATATACCGTTATAAAACCAGAAAACACGTCGAAATTTCATGGCACAAGTCCATTAAGCTGTCACTATTTTAGCTAATTAAAATTCTAGATTTTGTTAGAGTTACAAGTGAGCTCTATGTCGGAAATGGATTACAAAAACTACAGGAAAATACATACTTGCAATAGCAATTTATTGTTGCATGAGAAATTTATTTATTGATCAAAAATGTGTCACATTAGTTTTGTCATGGCAGTAGGCCTACTCTGTGCGGCACACAGTTTGCAAAATATTTTGATAATTCTATTAGTCATGTTTCTCGTATATCGCATAAATTTTGTCATGGAAGTACTCAAAACAGTACGTACATATAAATTCTGTAAAACGCCTTGCTTATAATATAACCGTATGAAGAATTGGAATGGAGTTTTTTTTATAACAGTATTGTTCGTTTTTTCCCAACTGTCAAAACATGAATAATTTCACGGTGAACGCGTATGTTAAAATTATCGTCGTGATACATCCATGAGTTCCCGAAAGTGTGAATTATGATCGAGTAAAGCTGCTTATGCCGTTTGATATGTTTTAGTCAATATAAATTATATAAATATTAGGCCGTCAGTACAAAAACAATGCATTCAGTCACCGTGAAATTATTTAAGCTTTGACAGTTGAGAAAAAACGGACTATACATGGCAAATAAGCATACAGTCATGTGACAAATCGTATATTGGTGTTTATAAAACTCTGACCAAAATACCCAATAAAATTTTTATAAAATTATTAAACATGAATATTCTTGTAAAAACTTTAATGTTTTTTATACCTAAGTCGCAAATGAGCTCTTTTGTAAATCAGCCGGGCTCAAAATTAGTCATCGATTTACTACAATCACATAGAGCTAAAAAATATTTATTTACACAGAGCATATGACTCGCATCAATTGCAATTCATAAAACTATATGTTTAATTCTTTGGGTATCAAAATCTCGATGTGCACACATTTAGACAGAACTAACCTTACCATGTCTAAATATTAGCACTTTAGGCCACAACAAATTGATCATATGTTCTATGGATTCTCTCGCACCTTAATTTTGATGGTTTTTACACAAAAAAAATATTTTTATTTCCTCGCTCGCTCATAAAAATTTGGTCAAACCGCTATATAAAGCAAGTGAATAAATACTTTTTTTCTTTTTTTTTTCTTCGCTCGCTCGCCCCATTTTATTTCCAGAAAAATCCGTAGAACATATGATCAACTTGTTGTGGCCTTAATCATGAACCGCTCACCAAAGAGTCATTTATTATTTGCAATACCTTGCATTGGGGCAAATAGGCGTTCATTGATAGCCTCTGTGGTAACATTTCAAAAGTAGACTAATCCACACAATTCAATTAAACATCGCCTACAGACTCAATCACGTAAAAATGACATGGTCTCCATAATAAAAGACAAAAAAGCACATCTAATTTCTATATAACCGAATTACAGAAATGATTTTCCTTTGCTACTTTGTTCATGCCGGCCACTGACACAATAAATTTTCTAAAACATCTTAACGCCCAGGTAGCTGTAAAAATTCCTCAACGTTTGACATTCAAGCCGATATTGTCAATAATGAACATTAAATCACCAACAATAAGTCTTTTTAAATAAAATTTCAATTTATGTTAGTGTACATACAGAGTAAGTTTAATTAGTGTTTGCTTTTGTTAACCTAGGTTGAAGGAATTTCCTTGATCACCCAGAAGAAGGTAAATGGTGGTAAGAAACCAGCGAAATAAGCTGTTGATATCGAATACCTTAAAGAAATTGTAATTGGCATATATTACCAACATCGGGCAGCGGAAAACCTTATTGGATGTGTAGGTAAAATACAAGTGAGACGAAAGTAAGACATAGGTATGAAAGTGCTTGGCATAAGTCACTAAATGTGGGAAGCATAGCATATAATATTATAAATTGGTAAAACACAAACGAGACATGGTAGGGAGGAGCCAGGCTTAAATAAAACTTTGGTTAGATCGTAGGAGGAAAGCGCTATTCATATTTAAGAAGCTTAGGAATAAATAAATAAATATAATATATTAATTTAAGCCATAATTAAGATGAACGGAGGACAAAAGTAGGTTAAATTGTGAATATAATTTGTACTGTGTATGTCATGTGTAACACTTCTTGATGCTTTTAACAATGATGCTACACCTACATGCAAAACTTAAGGAATATATTTGCGGCTAAGTTATGTCACACATTGTTTGTAAAAGTTTCAACAGAGTGGCTCGAAGAATTTATGTTGATGATCTCATTTGAAACGTTGCTGAACTAAATAACTATGAAGACAGCAATTAGCTGACTGTTATTTATGGAATTATCCTAGATTTTTTCCGAGTGTTCCCGTACTCGAAGAAACAGTAATTAACATACAACCGCGCATTAACTAACCAATTTACCAACTTGCTGTGAAACTTGCGGGCATTTTAAATAGCGTATGAACTTGAGACTGTAAATTGTACTTAGTCTGATATTACTTCTACCTTCGTAAGGTGTTTTTTCGGCGCAGCTGTCTAAGCCAACTTTTGACCCATATTTCAACCAATACAATTTGCTCTACCATAGCTGTTTGTCCAATGAAAATCCTTTACGTTATAAAGAAATGGATAAAACACATGACACCATTGGCTATTTGTGATAAACTGGTGCGTAGCACGTACAGTAGCTGCTGACTATTTACTCTTAGTATAATGAGTGATTCACTATGCTAATTGATCACACATTCGTCGTGGTACGCCCCTTGCGGTATAACTAAACTGCGAATATGACTTAGCGCACGCTCGGAATGGGTTTTCATTTTGTCATATGTAGGCCGCCATTGAGCATTTCTATCAAATTGTTTTATGTTCGCCAGAAAAGTAACATAAATCGTTTGGTCATTCCGGAAAGAAGTGATTTTTAATCGAAAATCCATAGCATTGTTATTAAAGATGTTTTTAATTTAGAATCGGAAAGATTTTCCAAATTGACAAATAAGCGAAGTGGCAATATATTCGGACAAAATTGTCAGTTGAGGCTGAATTGCAATATCGGACAAACTACATTTGACCTATAGTTAATACATGTACGTCGTGCATGACCAACATTTATACTTCAAACCGTTGAAAATGAAAACCAAGCAGAGCGCCGAATATCTTTTTTAAAAATATTTCTTGTCTAGATTATTAATATTTTATTTTAATATTTTATAGAAGTTTTCTCTCATTTCGGTAACTTGTTTATTCTCTAAGTAAGCTTTCCACATACTCTTTCTTTTATCTAGATCAGTTCTTGTAACACGACATTAACTGTTTGATATTACTTTGTTTGTAGAAGTGCATGCATCCATGTCCGTATCATGTCATCAATGGAAATAAGAGATTGATTCCTCCCAGAGTCATCCTTGGTAATGATGTGCATAACATATGGCATTTTACATACTGTGATATTCATCATTTCTCATGTTTCATGTCATTGTTAACAATAACTATAATCATTTTATTACATGTATTAAAGTCGTGTTCTGTGCATATTTAAATGTATTTATTAAAACCTCACATGTTTTTCAGTATCTCACGTGGCTGTATCTTCATTTCATTCTTCTTTCCTATATTCTTATATTGCAATTGTGTTTAATGTCGATCGAGTCCACAGCCATGCTTGGTACTTAGGTAGGCCGGAGAATTGTCGTAGAATATGTTTTATGATCAAATTCCACGAAGTCCATCTCATGGATTTGTAGTCACACACATTACTGGCTAGACACATCAGGGGCTTTGTAGTAGAAAATATTCACAATATATCAGTAGATGTTCGTTTAAATAAGATGTTTAAGTTTACTGTAGAGTCATCATTTGTTCTAAATTCTAGTGAAATTTAGAACAGCTCAGTCACCATGTTAATTGAATAGGCTATAGATTTATTTCTTTGAAAAGAGGTTCAGGTTCGTTTCGTTCCTTAACTTAAAAACAAACTAAAACTAAAACAACTTGTTTCCACTTATTTCCTACTATCGTTTTAGACTATAATGGTGTTAACTCTGAACTAAGCAACTTGTTTATTTATCTTTTTGAACTGGTTATCGTTCTTGTACCACAGAAAATCAGATTTTACTTACATAAAGGTCTTGTAGAGTCATATAGTGTGAAAAACGTCTATGGTAAAAAAAGTCTAACAAATGATTTGAATTCTTGTATGCTATGATCATATATTAACGACACAAAATCATTGATGGTGATACTAGATGGGTACCCTATTTGGAACACCTCGATCGTTCATTAAATCAATTAATCGAAATGAATGGCTGAGGAGTTCCGAATGATGGGTACGTATGTAGGTGCTACGGATAGTGCCGGGTATCCGAACATATTGTTACGGATCAGTCACGAAGTTGACAAAGCTATTAAATTGTGTCGCCAATTGGAATTATTCAAAACGAAACTGGATTTCTGTTTAACGAGATAAGTTTATTCTAGTTATTTTCAACTGCAAGTTTTCAACAGAACTTGCAATATAGCCAAAATGTACAGGTATAATTGCTACAAAAAGGATTTCTTAATCATGACATAGCTAACCATTTGTTCTAATATTTTCAATAAAATGTAGTTCTGAAGAAGATAAGCGTATAGTGGTGTATTCAATGCTTGTTGGCGGAGACTGATCCTTGGACGATGGACGCCAGAGTTTTTATACCCCAGGGTGGCCGATGGCCGATAAAGTGGACGATTTGGACGATCGTCCTGTGGCCGGGACGATCGTCCAGTGGACGGTGGCCGATGGACGATTCTGTGACGTCAGAATCGTCCAAAAACAGGACGATATGACGTCATCACTAAAAACTATTGACATTAAATATGGCGGCCTCTAAACTGAACTAAAATGGAATTATAGACGATAAAATGGAAGGAATAACATGGATCCTTACAGTTTTGGTGAACTTTAGCATGATTCAGCCTGCAGACGAATTATATTACTAGACAAGGACTGGTTTTAAGAAACTAATAAACCCAAAGATAAATAAGTATGGCACTCAAATGCACCATAGGCCTGTTAAACAAGGTAAAAATCAATATTTAGGCCCAAACTAATAATTTAGATTTTAGTGAGATGACTGGTCATATCATTACCCCCCCACAAAATATGGCAATGCTCCTGCTGCCATACACTTTGAATACACAACATACTTCAACATAATAAAATCATAGACACACAAAACAATTAATACAGTAAACAATTATCTGTCAGTTCAATGCAGTTTTTGACTAACGCCATCAACGACAGTTCTTGTTTAGACTAACAAGGTTTAAAAGTAACTTCACACAGTTCTGTTCACTCTTCAACAGTTCAAATGAAAATTTACAGTTCTGTTCATGCAACGATAGTTCAAAATAGAGATTCACAGTTCTACATGTACTAATACTTAGAATTAAAGTCCACAGTTCATTCACATGATAACAGTTAAAATTAAAATTCACAGTTCATTTACATACTTACAGTTCAAATTAAAATTCACAGTTCATTCACAAAGTAACAGTTCAAATTAAAATTCACAGTTCAATCACATACTAACAGTTCAAAGATAAATTCTTCTGTACATAGTTAAAACGAACATAAATAATTTATAACACTTAATACGTAACACAATGAAAACAATTAAATAGTCACCAACAGTTTCTCAACAAACTGTTATTAATCTTAAATACATGAAAGGAAAAGCTTTTGTTTAATCACAAGAATAATAATTTTTGAATGTCACTCTATAGTTGAAAACAGTTGATAATATGTAGTACCTGGGTTTATGTGGCGAATATACAGCTAAATAGTAATATGAATGTTGACCATAAGCAAAATGTCCAGATTAAAACAGTTGTTAATGGTTATACGTAAATTACTTGGTCTTCTTTATTTTCAACATACTGTCAATATTTATTTCGATATGATTTACTTTCCTCTCTAGCCTCTTCAGCTCACTGACCACCTCATTAATCTTCCTCTCAGACCGCAACGAGACTTTCAACTGCTCCTCACTGGCGGAGGCTATTCTTTTTAGTAAGGCAACCATCTGATTGTCGATGGGGGTATCAGTTTGAGCTGAGGTATCCTGGGTTGTTGACTTTGGTGGTGGAGATACTCCACGAATGGAGGGAGTCAAGCCCTGGAACAAGGGGTCACTTTTGTCAGTGGTGGTTGGAAGAACTGTTTCATCTAAAAGGGGTGTTGAGGGCCCAGGGGTTGACAGTTGGTCCAACAGATCTTCGTTGAAGTCCATGATAGAAAAATTGGTTGATGGATTTACTGGAAGGAGTTGTTTAGGCGTTGGAATATACGTAGGTTCAGGGTTGTATACAGAGGCGACATATGAAGTGGAATCTTGAGATGTAGTTGGAGGTGGAGGTAGAGTATTGTTGGCCAGCCATCCAGGTAGAATACAACCTTTTTCTCCAACAACTTGTGGTGTCTGGTGACAGGTGAAAGCCTGATTAATCTCCCCTAATGACAGCTGTACCAAGTCCTTAGGGCCTACAAAGTAAGGATCTGTAGCCTTATGCAGGTAGGGGGTAAGGTCCCTAACTCCCCCAGCTCTAAGGTCTGCCTGTTGGTGAGGACCATACTCAGTCAGATGCTGTTTCAAATCTAGCTCCTTCTCACAGCGAAAGTGGCACAGGCTGCAATAGTAGGGTAGGCGGTCTGTGGGAATGTGGTCCCTGTATATGTGTGATACCACTCTACACTTTCTGCCACTCTTGGGACAGTACCTACACCGGTAGGTCCTGCGGTCTGCCTTGTATGTATCCTGAAGATAAAGTTGAAGAGCATATTTAAAATTACAGTGTTATGGTTGAAGTATCTATTTTACATAAAAGTTTCTTAGGATTAGGCTTTGACGTCAGACATCTAAAGATAATTAATGTTAACTATGATGTTATCTTCTTTCGCTGCTTAACTACCCAAGGAGGCAAGTTCGAGCCAAGATACGGTTTCAATTTGTCATGATGTACCAGCTTGGATGTGCCATCTTTGTCTAACTGGATTACAAAGTTTAAAGGAGAACGTTTAACGAGTATCAAATGTGGACCGGTGAACGCTTTCTGTAGCTTAGGACAAACCCCGACTTCACGCGACTCATTCAAACACCAGACGATATCGCCGACTTTGTACTGGATAAAGTTTAGTTGCGCGTCATGTATATCTTTACTTCGGTTTGCAGATTTTTGCAAATGTTTGCGTGCTATTTCATGCGCTCTAAGTATGGTGGACCTTAAATTTGAAACATGCTGATATGTACTATGAGATATTTCATCTTTGAATGCATTGGTATACATAGCTTGGGAAGGAAGTCGAATATCCCGACCAATTGCTAACATGTTTGGTGACAAATTTGTGCTTTCTTGAGGGGTACATCGGTAGGCACCGGCTAAACAGTCTAAATAAAGATCCCAGTCGGTCTGTTGATCAACAATGAAGGCTCGAACCATTCTCATGAGTGTGCGCATAAATCGTTCACATTGACCATTTGCACAAGGATGTCGGGCACTGGTACGAGTCTTCTTAATTTTCAAGAGTTGACATAGCTCTTTTATGACTTGGCTTTCAAATGCAGAACCCTGATCAGAATGTATGGTTAGAGGAGTACCCCATCTGGACACTATACGATTGAGAATCTGTCTGGCGCAGACCTCGGCACTTTGAGATTCTACGGCGACTACTTCCACGTACTTACTGAATAAGTCAGTCATAACTAAAATGTACCTATTACCTCGCTCTGTAATAGGAAAGGGCCCTGTAAAGTCAATAGCTAGGACATCCCAGGGGGCACCTGTGCGAATATGACCCATCGGAGCTTTTGGAGATTTTTGAAGCTTTTTGTCAGACTGACAGACTTCACAATTTGAAATGTACAGACGGACATCTGACTTGGACTCAAACCAGTAAAAATTTTGGTTCAGTAGTTGCTTGGTTCGCTTGACTCCAAAATGCCCAGATAAGAGGGAGCTATGAACTGAATTCAACACATCTTGACGTAGACATCTTGGGACCACTAATTGTAGTCGGCTGGAACCTGGATTTATACCAATATAACGTCTATATAAAACAGAGTCTATCAACAAAGTATCCAGTAATGTCTTGATTCCGGACTACGCGATATCATTTCTTTACTACTAGGTTTCACACCATCACGGACTGAGGCATATACTATACTGATGCCAGGGTCACTGAACTGAAAATTGGCTATTTGCTTTGCTGACCATTGCTGTAAGATTGGTTTGGTTGTCTGATCGAAGTTAGATGGGTCTGATTTGGACCCACTAGGTTTTTGATCTTCTTTGTGGACAGATCTAACAGCATTGTGGGCGGGGCATGGGAAATCAACTGAAGGGCCGGTTGTATGGTCTTGGGCTATAGATTGTAGATTCATTAGTTCAGCTTTTCTTCGACACTTTGAACATGGGCCGCACTTGATGGCTTCACTAGTGTCTACTTCAGAGCATGTACAATCACGGGGAGTGTCACAGAGACGACTTAAGGCATCACAATGGGGTTGTTTGGATCCGGGCCTGTATTCAATAGAGAAATCGAAAGGTGCTAATATTTCTATCCACCTTGCTATTTTACCATTAGGCTCTTTTAAGCTAAAGAGCCAGACTAAGGCCTGGTGATCAGTTCGAACGATGAAGTGTCGACCTAGGAGGTATTGCCTGTAATACTGCATAAAGTACACTACCGCTAGAAGTTCTTTTTCTGTAATGCAATAGTTGCGTTCACTTTTATTGAGTATCCGGCTGGCATAGCCAATCACACGTTCACGGCCGTCTTGGATTTGTGAGAGAACGGCCCCAATGCCGTACCCTGATGCGTCAACGTCAAGGTAAAATGTTCCACCCTCATTGAGTGGGTAACCCATGACAGCAGGACTAACCAGGGAAGCTTTCAAGGATTCAAATGCATGTTGACAATTATCTGACCATTCAAAATCTATAGATTTGAAAGTTAACACAGTCAAGGGTTTGGCTATACTTGCAAAATCTTTGATGAAACGCCTGTAATAAGAAGCTGTAGCCACAAACTGTTTTACTTGTTTAGCATTTTGGGGGACTGGCCAGTTTACTACTTTCGTGGTGTTTGCGGGGTCGGGTCTAACACCTTGTCCGGACACAACGTGACCTAAAAAGGTGACCTGTGTTTGAAGGAGATTGCATTTATCAGGGCGAAGCTTGAGACCGGCATTACGGATTCTTTGTAACACCTCTTCTACACGGCTAATGTGTTGCTCAAAATTTTCACCAAATACAATGATATCGTCAATATAGACCAGACAGGTTTCCCACTGTAAACCCTGGAGTGCCAACTCCATGGTTCTTTGAAAAGTACTGCAAGCATTATTCAGACCAAAAGGCATTCTAACCATCTCATATTGGCCATATTTACAAACAAAGCTGCTTTTGGGGATATCTTGTTCTTTAAGGGGGATCTGAAAGTAGCCGGAAGTGAGATCAAAACTGCTGAATAAAGAAGAACCAGCTACTGCGTCAAGGCAATCTTGTATACGGGGTAAAGGAAACCCATCAGGTTTTACTAAAGAATTAACCTTCCTGTAGTCTACGCATGGACGTATGGAACCATTTTTCTTGCGTATTAAAACTATAGGACTGGCCCATGGAGATGTTGATTTTCTTATGACTCCCTTTTTGATCAGGTCCTCTATGGCTGATTTCTCTTCATTTGCATAGGCAAGGGGAACGGGGCGTGGTCTTTGTTTGATGGGAGGGGCATCCCCTGTAGAAATAGGGTGCTCGGCCAAGTGAGTCAGGCCTAAATCCCAATCGTCTTTGGAAAATGTATCTGCAAATTTTACCAGTAGGCCGGCCACTGTTGACTTTTCTAAAAGGGACTTGCCATTGGTAGATTTCTCAAAAAGAGATTTAAGGTGGTCAGGGACATCATTGGGGTCTTGCTTTTGGCATATCGTTGGGGCTAGGTATTGTAGGGCCTATATCTTTCATTTGTATTCTTCTTACACAACACAGTTCTTCGGTGTCACTCTCTTTATCGGATATTGTACTTATCACTTGAGCTATTTCTTCAGCTTTGGCTATATATGCATCTCGTCTCAAGGTTACTTCTGTGCTGTTTGGATTCATAACTCTTATTTTACAAGTAATGGTACTATTGATATCTACAAGTGTGGATGCCATCATCATTTGATACCTGTCTCTGAAACTGTCATTTGCTTCAACTAAAAAGCTACTACTACAGCTATGATCATCAGACTCGAAGCGGTCAATGAAAACATCAACGACAGCTTCCGACTTCCCAGGCACAGTTATATCTTCAGCAACATAGACTTTACGGATCTCACCAGGACCAACTCTTCTTACGCAAGGAATCTTTACGCCCTGTAGAACAATTAAATTCTGACTTAGGAGTATATCCGCGGGTCCATAGTCTCCTTTTCCCAAGATATCATACCCTAGGAGCACCTGATCTTCAATGTCGGCAACAACGACCTCTTGTTGTATCTGTAGTTGACCTAACTTCATTTCAACTACTGCCTTACCCCATTCTATTATCGGAGCCCCACCAGCACCCCTCAAAGGGCTACTCCCCTTTAAAGATGGCCTCTCACCGTCTGGGATACTGAAAAAAATATCTTTAGAGACTATTGTTCTAGTTGAACCTGTGTCGGCTGTAAAAAGGCACGGCACACTACCAACAAACCCTCTAATAAAAACTCCTTCATCTATTTTTAAGTCTATGTTGTTGAGCATCTCTTTACTGTGTTGTCTGATGTCATTGCGGGCCTCATTGTTACATTCTACGTCTACTCGGACCTCTCTTTGGCCACAAGAGATGGTCCCTTTTCGTTTAAATCATCAGTATTGGTCTTTTTCTGGCTATCTCTCCTTGGTCTCTCTTTTTTCTAGTTTGGTTTAACGCTGGGTGAGAACAAACAAGAGTCATTTTACGATGGTCAGTTCATCTCACTTTGTTTTCCTGGACCTTTGTCTAAAACAAGTGTTCACCCACCGTTCCACAAGGCCGATGATTTCTCTATATATCTTAATACCGAAGGAAAATCTACACAATTGTCAAATTTCATGGAAGGACATACTCAGCCTGGTTGAGACTTGAAACAGCAATTCCTACGAGCCACTTGATACGAAACATTGCGTATAGGTTACTGCGCCATGGACCCGAGTTACTTTTTTTATAAAATGTTCAAAAGCAATACGGTGTTAAACCATAGCCTCCACATTGGATTATTAACGGAATTTTACGGAGTTTGACGATGACGGGTTGAAGCAGTTGAGGTCTGGGCTAATCATCCGTGAGTGTGTGACACGGGCATTATTTGATTGTCGGTGACATTTGGACTAATAAGTAAGAATTAAACGGTAGACATGACAGTGTGCTCAAACTTTACCTAGGTACAGTCTGACACAATTAAGCTGAAACTGACCGAACTCATTAAAATTCGCTACAACCCGTTCGACAATTTCCGTAAATAGTTACGAAACTGCACGTGGAAGCAGCGAATATGGCGGAAGAGTGTTTATTTAAAACACAGCCCTGCGTTCAGTTACCGCGAACGTTACAAAACGTTCTGTAACGATACATTCGGAACTCCTCGGCCATTCGCTGCGAATAATCTCGGACATATTTGACGCTATTTTGAAACTACCGGTGTTAAAGTAAACAAATATATGATCGTTTAGGCATTGAGTGATGTTTCGTTTTTAGTTCGTAAATTTTGAAACATCACTCATGGCCTTAACGATCTCATATTTGTGTATTAGATTAGGTTATTCGCAGTGAATGGCCGAGGAGTTCCGAATGTATTGTTATGTAACGTTCTGTAACGTTTTGTGTAATTGAACACGCTGCTGGTTTTATTATCGTGTAATTATTATTATTAATACTTTATTAGTACTCTCAATAACAAATAGATAAATGTAACGATTGACTGACCAGATTTTAAATAAGGATTGTTATAAATAGTTTTTTGTCAATTTTAAATTATCAACAAAAAATCTTATAAATGTTTTAAGAGGTAATTATTGTTATTATATCATTACAACTCGGATATTTCCTGAAATACTCGAACAAGTGAAATGATAGCTACATGTATAATCAATTGAACGGACTTAAAGTAAGGATGAGTTATTAAAGTAGGCGCAGCAACATTTGAATAAAGAATAAATGTATTATATTGAGTTGGTGGTCGAATTAGAGTACTCGAACTTATTTATATGTCGCGAACTGAGGGAACTCTCGTTTATTGTGGTCAAGTGTTGCTTATACATGTATATTGGTTGGTCTAAACTAATCTACATCATTCTTTATTTTAATCGTAGCTGAATTTGTATTGCGTTGACCCATCTATATGTAATGTATTTTTGAAACAATTCGTAGAATGTACTTAATATAATATTATCTATTTAAACTAAAGAATGTGATTCTAAAATGTAAGATCTTAGATAATCGGTGTAATAAAAAATTGAAAAATACTTTGAAATATTTCAGTCTAACTATAAAAATACCTTTTTAAAAGCTAAATTTTCTAAATCGTTGGAAATTTCTAATCTAATGTAATTTTGTTATTTATAACACTTTAGTTTAAAAAGCTCGAGCGTTTATTAAAGATACTGCTTAACTCAATATATATTTGAAAATATTGCAACTTTTCTGTGTTTTTCTTTTTAGTATTCAGAAGAATTTAAATACATTACTATTTATCTGTTTTTGTATTCAAAAGAATCTGATACTCTGTCTATTTCTGTATTGTCAAACAATGTTATAACTCATTATTAATAGATAACAAGCAGGTTTTTAGTTAGCGACACAACTTCTCTAGTTATAATATCGAAGTTAGTTCCGTCTGTCGTATTGCACTCTGTACAAATACTAGATACTATACTTAAACTATTTTGTTTTCATTTTCCAGATACTGATAAATAGGCAAGTGAGATTGGAGATTCATCACTATTTAAAATTCGTGAAGGAAGGACAGTGTGAACTTAGTGTATCACAGAGTTCATTAGTAGGTACGACAAGCAAGAACTACATTGATATACTAAGTGGCGCTGTTATTAAATTAAGCCATTATTTTGACTCAGTGAAAACAGCGGCAGTTTCTGATAGTTTTTTACTCATAGTTTAGTGGGATGTCCCACACTGTTATATTAGTGAGAGTGAACTTTGTAAGCGTGAAGAAGTATTGAATGTATCGCCTGAAGTCTGGTCTAACTTGTCCACGAGTAATTGATGTGGTCTTGAAGAATAGAAAGTCAATTAAAGAATTACAGACTGTCAGAGAGAAAATTCTATTAAATTGATAGGAAACTATTATTCTTCCTTATACGGATTTTTGAACTGTTTTATTTTTACACTTTTTTGTGGATAATAAACTTGTTATTATTTTTGAATATATGTGTTTAGTGATATAAAGAATTGAATAATTAAGTTAAACATTTACGATGAAGGGGACATATACCATCATTTGTCTTATACAAAGTAAGTAATATTTTATCTTTATCATAGTTTTTGTTTATAAATATAATTAACATATTATTACTTTGTATTCATATTTACTAACTCATGTGCATGATGAACAAGAAGTGGATACACTTACTACACATAATCATGAAATAGATTAGAACTCTGGTATTCTGGCATTTTAAATTGAATTTTAAAATATAAAGGTTCTGCTGATTAGTATATATTTTATGTTAGTGAAACTACTTTTATTACTTTCAATGTTGGGTCTCTGTGCTTTTGTTTTTATGGGGGTGGGCAATGACTTTATTTAATAAGTTACACCATGCGGGAAATTTTATTGTAATTTAATTTAAGTAATGAGATGTAACAGAACTACAAGATATACAATATCTTTGGTAAACTGTAGAAGTTACAGGAAATGAAGAGGCGTGTGAATATTCCTGTTAAACATTGAACACCACGTATTTTAGCTCTGTCCCCATGAAACAACGTGTACGATGCCCGTTTAGTTGTTACTGTTTTGTCACATGTAATTGAATATGGTGATAATTGAATTTTATAATTTCATCTTTACTTAATATGATAAAACTGAAGATTACAGTAATTTTATCAATATATCTATACTATTAAATTTGCGAGTTTCCTGTTTTGTGGAAGAAACTGCGCAACTTTGAATAAATCTTTTGTTTGTCGCTGGAGCACCTATATACCGGCATATCAAGTTGACAATTCTTTTTTGACAAAGCCTCTTGATATTTGCAAAAACTGCCAAAAATCAACAAAAATAGTGGGTTTTTTGTGTCTAAAAATATAATGCAATCCTGTGATGAAATATCTACAGGTAGAAGGAAATTCTATGAACTTATAGTTAGTGAAATTATTACGACGTTTTGTGAACCCAAGTTGTACACCCATAACCTTGCATATAGTAATTTTACTATCAAGTCTTTTACAAAAATGTCACCAAAAATGTACAAAAATATTATTGAATGTATTATTTTAGGCAATAATATTTTACCATATCGAGGAATATAAAGTTTCAAATAAAAACAAGTTTGTATAATACAAAATTTTGATAATATCATTATACAGGAATGATAGGATAAGGTTCGTTAGCCGCGATAAATAGTTCTTTGTTTGTAGATTAAGTGCTTGTTATTCAACAGAGGTCTACGACATTGATGAAATACTCCTACGCGCCAAGCTGCCCATCCTTGTTTTATTAACAATTAACCAACGTAGAAAATAAATTATTTTTAATTATATATAAAAATGTACACATTTATTTATGATATGTAAAAAGTATAATCATCAATGACTATATATTAAAATATTTAAAGTTGCAGTACTTATTATGATTAAACCTGTTATGGGGACAGATGAAGGTAATATGTCGGAATAACAGAAGACAAAATCCTTGAACTAAACAATGGACTTAATACGTCAAAAGACATACATATGTTAATAGCATACTAAGTCAATAAAGCCTGTATTAAATATAGAAATGTTTCATTTTGCACTTAAATTGAATTATTTGGTCATAATTCAAATTTATTACAAGTCTCAAGGACATTCTTGCAGTATATAGTAATAAATATTTAAACAATATACATGAACAACTAGGTAAATGTATAGTTACATTACCCAGTGTCGTGTTTAATTAACTTCTTGTGTTTTTTTTATAATTATTTATTGTGTATTTTTTTACACCCTTGTTTGTAAAATAAAACCTTTTACCAAACTCAAAAACGTTCAAGCATCAATAAAATTCAATTGCATTAAAAACTCTATATATATGTTCTTTTGAACTAGGTACAAATACATATATACCTTTGTCTTAATTTCCAAACTAAACAAAAAAACATTTGAAAAAGGCTGTCAACATTTAATTGCCTCGAATCATAACCAACTCTTAATAACATATATTTACATGTAAATGGACAACACAAACTTTCAATATGGCAGTTATTTTGTAACATCTATTTCTCTATTATATTTAATACCAAAGTACCTAAAATTAAATAAGAAATTTTGAAACAAATTCATTTATTTTATTTTTGTTAAAACTAACCCCACGTGATAAACTCACTTTATAGGGCGTCTTACTATCAGTACAAATGTCATGGGTTCCGAGTTCCTGGTCGAGATCTATATATACATTTGCGTAGATTGGTCATGGAATACTTTTGATAGCCAGTGCTCCTTGTACATGTACCGCTGTATAGCTAGGCGGGTTTCGGCTACGTTTTTGAAAGCATATGCTTATTTCTGGTTATAAAAATATTTCCATAGATCTAAGCATCTCCTAGGATAGTGGGTCGACCGACCGACGCGATATGAATGCAATAATTGTCAAATATACCGACATAAAACACAACAAAATCATACAAAAACTGATAGTAAAGCGTATTTCTATTAATGATATTAAATTCTGATGATTGTGTGGGAATATTTTGTATTAAAATAGTAACATGTATTTGATCTTTGATAGATTAAACAGTAATAAAATGTCAAAACTATTAACAATAATTATGTGCAACTGCATTGGTCATGAGATAGGTGAATAATAATATCTGACGCTTAATTCTCATGGTTCTCTGTAATACAAAATATTACCACATGTGCAAGGTAACGTGTAAAATCTGAACGCTTTTTAGTCCGGACCAATAATTGTCTGTTTTTATACCTAGGAAATAAGACGGGGGATCTATGATATTTTTTACAATGAAGAAATACTTGATATCTTTGGGTTCTATTTTCCTAATTAACACAATGAAGATATTTTTTAAGGAATTTAGCGATGTCTCCTACATGCGATTCGTACCTGGGACCACTCGACCCACAAACTTGCGTCCTAGCACTGGATCACTTCTCCTATACTTCAAAGCTCTATTATATAAGTTAAGATGTACAAAAACACTTGTTATGAAGTATCTCTACAGTTGTTCTATCATCTATCAACACTTTGTTGTGTTAGTATTCTAAAGGCACTTACTATAGACACTTATATAATTACATACAAACAACAGACCGGAACCTAAGTTAATGATACTGGTAACGTATTCATCTCACATCATATTGTACGATATATATGTAGAGAACAGCACTGTAGGAAGCATTTCAGATTGGAGGAGGATGGCTGTATTATTTTTGTAAGGCAAAATTGTCCTTTGGATAAGAAAACAATGATTCTCATTGTCTTGTTTAGCGAAGATCACATTGCTTTTCTACAGTTTTTGGGATGGGTAGCCTAGCTTATACCTAGTTTCATTGGTCGTACATAACTGTAGAAATATGATTATTTAATTTTATTTCTTGGTCATGTTTCACAAAACAGCCTTACGACAAAATCATAGTTCTATATTTTATCCAAAAGAAAAACCAACGTCAATACTCATGGTTACATATTCAAAAGGTATAGATACATTTCGTGACAATTAAAATCTATTTGCAATTGTAAATACAAAACAGATGAATAATGGATGTTTTTGTGTAGTACTTATGAAATTCTACACAATATTTTAACTTTAGGCGCTTAGTATTGAAAATTGTTAAAACATGTGTTAATTGCTTTTTTAATTTACGTTTGTTTTTGTCGTGAAAGTTTTCGACCAGTTTCACTTTTTCTATATCTCTGAATGAATAGAATCATACATAGGATGAACTAGAAATGCTGTGGGAAAAATGATTTATTTACCAATCATTTAATATAGCGGAATTCTCTTTTGTTATACTGACTAGTGACTCTGAGGAAACAAAACAATGATGTGACATCATGTCTAAATGTCTCGTAAGTTCAAGATACAAGATACTGAAAATGAGAAATTTAATTTTAAGTTAGGTTATGACATTAATACCATTGCTATTATAAGCAATTGTCTTACAAACAGAAAAATGATCAAAAAATGTGTTTGTATTTTTATTCGAATTTTATGCCATATATTACCCTGTTTTCAACTTATAGTTTAGTTTATTTCAAGTACAATAGCCATTTAGTCCATTGTAGAATAAATGGCAGCTTTGAGCATAAGGAGAACTGTTCACTTTATATACCTTTGACTGTTGCGAAAAATACCACAACAAAAAATTCAACAATTAATTTAAATGGTGTTTATCTGAACTAGTGGATTCAAAATTAAACGTGTTACCTCTTCACTTCGAACGCTAGTCGTTCTTTGTTCTAACTGTTGATAAGGGACGTGCAACCGAATAAATAAAATAAAATAGTATATAGCCCTACACCCATTGTCTTATGAAAAAATTAAAATCTAATTCCATGCTGAAAATGTCTTCGACTTTTTGATGTATGGACGATAAAAACGTGTTTTCAAGCCATGTTCAACTATTCACTTCCTTGCTCCAAGGGTTTTAGCCGTGCAAGATTTAACGACATTGTAACATACTCTCCCACAATTCATCACGTTCGACAATATCAAGAACTAGGGCGTCAACAAATTCAGATGTTTTCAGTCATGTCTTCTCTCTACCAGTACTTGTTAGAGACAAGGCAAATATAGTTTTTGCCATTCTTTTCTTTGGAACAAACCAATCATGTAAACATGCATGGAAAATAAAACGTACTCGACCGTGTGATAGAAAATAGCTGGAAAAATCTAATGGAAGAATTATGGTTTGTCTTTGTTCTTGGAGAGATATTGAAACTCTCAATGTCAGAGAAAATTTTACTACTTCTCAATGGAAAGTCAATCTATACAAACTATGGAACGCCGCGCTTTTTTAACTTTACCATTCTACTTGTTTGTGAAACATCTTAAAGATTCTGAAACGTCATCATTAGACTTGGCCATTACCTTTTAGCTCATTTTTTTATACTTACTTTCATATATAATTATTATTTGTAATTTGAGATATAAAATGTCTGTTTTGTTCTAGCAAAAAGCCCAGAATTGGTTAAAATTGATTCTGGCTTGACGAAATTTACTTGTTTCATATTATTTGAACATTTGATAATCTAACGGTTTTCTAACCAATTTCTCTAAATTAAATGTACTTAAGTATGCTTGTCGTTTGGCTAGAAAATTCAAGGTTAATACGAGAACATGTGTAATTAATATTTTAATTAGCTCCATGCGATCTGATTAAAACTTGATTCACATTAATATTCTATTTTTAATCAAATTATTGGTAAGATTTATTTCGATAAAGGTATTACTCACTTTTGCGTCATTTCTGGTGTTCCATAGTTCTATTAGTCGAACTTAGAAAAATATGTAAATAGTCATAAATCAAAACAAGTATGGATTATCGACAACAACCAAGGCAGTTCAGACACCGAATGTAATTATATTTTAATGTGATAATCAGAAGACTTTGTTAGATTTCTCAAAGGAAGTAACTAAGATCTACACGCCGTTGTCACGGTGATAATAAAACTGGTGAATTTCTCATTGGAAATAATAATCATAAAACATTTATGTTAGTCCTTTATTTGGTAAATTTAATATAAGTTTTATTGTTAATGTCTGCAAGCCAAAAGAGGGTACAACACTAATTACTCTTATATATATAAATTATATATTAGTATGTCGATACTACCATTGTCTTTTGTTACAAATCGAAGATTATAGATGAGACTAGAACTGTGGGATACCATTAGCGAATTTATATTTATTTTCCAGTTTTTTGTTTTTTCTTATTTTTCTAAGGTTTGTTTTTTGTGTAGATATGTACATATATAGACACCCTTTGTCACTACTCCTTGCCACTAAGGTAATAAGACTTTTCTTATTTGATCGATGACAAAAATAGTTTTAATACATATACGCACGCCACTAAAACCCTCATTAGAGTTAGAGATTTTTACCCACCCCTCTTGGTCCAACTGATTGAAATATGCAGGGAACCAATTAAAACGTTTAGAAATATTTCACAAGATTCATTATATTCTGTACATTCAAAGAGCTTTGTTTTGAACGACATTTCAGATTACGAACATCAGTTGTTTTTCCACCATAGACATCGTAAAATATATAATCATGTATTTGTATTCCATGCTGTCGCAATCGTGATATGTCGTACCCTTTGTAACTTCTCTTACATACTCATGAAATCCATACTAGCAAAAAAGTTTGAAGTCATTTTAGGCGTAAAAATTAAGCCAACCACGACCTGCTTGCCAACCTTCTACAACTGTATTTTATATGTATTCTTACGCAATCAGTCAGTTAATAATTGAGGATGGCTTGGTGACATCTTTTCTTGAGTCTTTTTATTACCAGTACTCGCTTACGTTTTCACAGGAAGCCAACAACCTCTCTTTATACAGAGAACATTTGACATAAAAATACATTCAGCTTTATATATGACCATCTGAACTTTGTTCATTAACTATCTATATTGTTTATGTGTTACTATACAACATGTCGCTTATATCTGAGAATGTATTACTGATACACAGCATGTAAGAATGAAAATAATAATTTCAGATTTTCTGTGTAACCTTCTACTGTCCTATTTTCGCTTCTAGTACATTTAGTGATGAATATTAAATCACTGAGTCAGCTACTATTTGTTACAGGTTTTCGCTGTGTGAACTAATGGTTTTACGTATGAGCAAATATTCTTGTTACAAATATTCTAGTATCCTTATGTCCATCTTTTATAACTTAGACATTGCTAGTTAATAAAACTGTTGGTACAATGATTTAAACGGTTCTTTCAATAGACAGTAAAGAATTGGAACCAGCTACCAAATATAGTCACGCGTCACACCTACCATTTTGAAGCATTCAAGACTCTTCTTGCGGGGTTGCCTGAGCATAAGAAAGTTTTGACGTGCCTGGCAAAATGTATATACATGTATATATATAGTTTTAAAAGACAAGTTTAATAAATGCAGATACTTTTTACATAGATGCCATGCACCGCCACCATGAGTAGTTTTTCAGTGAGCAAATTACGTTCTATAAAGATCCTTCTCAATATTTGTAGAAGAAAAGCGAATTTAATGCAATTATACAAAACAAAAAGTCATGATTTCACTTAAAGTGCAATAAAATTATAATTTTAATTGTCAAACTCGAATATACAACCGTTTAAACATCGGTACTGTTTAGTTCTATCAACACAATGTGTAAATAGCAGACTTTAGTTTGTTGAAAATAGCAGTTCATTTATACTAATTGTGCAGCTGTCACCTGGCTAACCAAGTTAATTTTGTTTGTTAACTAATTTAAGACAAAAAAACAAGGCTAAAGTTCCATTTTTACACAGTTAAACAGTTTAATGAATTAACAAAACTTTTTCTCAAGTCGCAGAAAGAAGGTGACAATTTATTCGACATTCCGTGGGTGTGTTTAGTTTTACAATGCTCTGTCCTAACATAGACGACACGTCAAAAAGTCACAAGAGTCGCACAACTTAATTCCATAGTTTTCAATATCATGATTGCAAGCAGAAAGAAAACTAGCGAACAGTAGTGATCGGCTTGATTAATTAAATAAATTTGGTCTATGTACATAGAAAAGTTTGCGTTAGATTTTTCTCAACAGCTGTTGCTTGGAGACACAGGGCACGTTTGTTGATATTTACATTTTGAAATGAGTCTTAGTTCAAACTTAACTATTACCAGTGATAAGGGGAGTATCAGATAAAGTTATGTTCTATTCATAATAAGAATAACTGAAGTTTAGACCTTGATTCTATGTAAGCCATACTTATATAATAAGTCCACTGTTAAGCATTGTAAGAAGAATTTCCGGAAGTAGCTTGGTACATGATAAGTATTATAACCGGATGTAGCTATCTAGAGATCATTGGTGAGAGCTTTGATACAGAGTTTCTTTATTATTATTATCTAAATTATTGAATTCTTAAGTCGATTGTTTTTCCACGAAAATTTGATAACCTATAAAAAGGACTCATTAAAGCGTACCTAACTTGTATTATAATTATAAAGTTCTTAAAACAAACAGGATATTCCTCTGATACATGAGTGATGAAATACGTTTTCTTTATAATCGACAAAACACCAGGGTTGTTTGACGTACAAGAATTTTACATTCATACTGCACGACACTGTGAATGAAAAGCTACAGTCCCATAAACATAAAAATAGCCGTGAGGGCACCGTACGGGCACCGTGCGATCAAGCTCTGCAAGGACCCGTACGGACTCTTGCGTACCCGTACGGACTGTTACGTTTTTACCAGGTTCCGTGAGATGAGCCCAGGATACACGTATCAGTTTCAGAGTCAAATCGTGAACAAAATCGTGGCCGAGTATGGATTAAATTAGCATATCTTCCAGCTACGGCTCCGTACAGGTGTGTTGTTTTGTACCATGTGCGTACCGTCACCTTGATACGGAAGGCTTCCCACGGCCTACGACTGTCTGCACGTACGGGTCCGTAACAAGTACACTCGTGAAGGTAACTGTCATGCTAAAATGCAGAAGAGCCATTTAATTGATATTTTATATACATAACTATAGGAACTGAGCATCCTTAAACTGTTCCTAGCATCTCACGCGCGTATTCTGTCCAATTATATCCATGACAGTACATGATATTGTAAAGAGTTAACATCAAACTTATAGGACATTAGTAACACCATTTCTGTGTTTTCACGGATAGATTCCCAAAATGGCGTCTTTAAGACCTCTTTTGTTTCTTTCATGGGTATTACATGACAATATGGACCTAATAAAGTTGTAATTGACCTTTTCCATTGATGTTCTGTAATTCCACACTTACGATTTGTCTAAAGGGATAAAGAGGGGGCAGTATGGGGTTAGGTATTATAAACTCGGACATTCTATTTAAGCATAACAATTCTTCAATGCTTGCTCTGTGATTTCAAGCTATTGTGTCATTGTAACATTACATTGAATAAACGATAAAATTATAGATAAGTCTGAAACGAAAATGAAAAATCCATATTTTATGTGTTTGATTAGAGTGTATTAATTCCATACATTCTCATTCGAGCTATTCATATACTCGGACTTTATCGTACATTCTTGAATCATTCCAAAATGTCAGCATGAATAAGTAATCTACCGAAGCAAATGTCAATGTTATCATAAAGTCATTTTGTCACAAGGGATAAAAATAATGATATTATATTACAACTGTAGTGTTGATGTATGGTAATTTAGCCACAATAAAACCTCATATAAACACAATGTAATACTAGAGATAAGTGTTGAATGAGGAGAAAATTCTGTCACGCTTTAGGCACATTGTAGCACATTGTAGCACATTGTATAAGATCACAAGGAAGTATAATGATGTTCTAATATGTAACAGGTGTCTATTTAAAAATCAATTATTAAGAGTCTGTCTTTAAGACTTACGCTGATGATTTAAATTGAGTGTTATTCTTTTAAAATATGTAGGGAATCATGAGTAAATGATTGGTATGTAAACGTTTGTGTTATTTAGTTGTAACCATATGTGAAGGACAGTTAACCTAACCATCTCATTTAGCCAGCTTCGCGCTGGTTCGAATCCCATGCAAAACATATCCCGTTGTTTCCTTGAGCAAGCTTCACTAACATACTAGCCTAGTTCTGGGGGACCAGGAAGCGGACTCGTGCTTAGTCTAAGTTGTAAGAACTTATTTCTCAATCGAGCTAAAGAAATTTTTTTAAACTATAAAACTCATCTCATCTAGTAACTAGACGTACAATAGTAACAAGACACTGTCTACATTCTCACTAAAAATCCATGACTGGTGTAATATCACTGTGAATTGACGCCAGTGACATAAGCTTAAAAAATCACAGTCTGAGCTAAACTGACTCGAACTTTAGAGCGTCTTTCAATGAGTGGTAACAGTAGATTAAAGTCAGCGATCTTTTACACCCAACTTCGTAGGCGGATATACGTACTTTGATGGCATTAAAATATCGTAAATAACTCATACTTACATGTATTTTATATACATCAAGAAAATCAGATGTATTTAAGATGATCAATATAAATGTAGAAAGATTTACGATACGTTCTATGTCGTCTAGGCTTCGTGGCATTAAATACCGTAAAAACGAGAGAACGTTTAATAGATTTAGCCGAACTGTAATGTCCGATTATATGGTCAATTATATCCGATGTCAATTTATGTTTACATTCTCACAGGACTATTAAGATAAAACTAGAAGACATGATTTGTTCTATAGGGACATTGTAGTGAATCAAAGATTGAAGACATAACCGTTATTAGAGACTATAATATTTGTATCATTATTGTTTACTGCCTCAACTGTCATGTCTTTAACATTGTTAAATACTTCCAGGATTTTTGTATCATGAAGCATTGCTTTGTCTTTTGGTTAATGTTCTAATAAGTTGACTGAGATATGGATTTGAGAAGACCATGTCTCGGTATTTTACATGGTAGACAAATAATGTTTAGTTTTCCATTTAAATAAAACAACCCACGATATACTCTTTGTTTTAACATTTATTGTTGCTATATGGTGCTTATTCGCCTATTCTGCATTCTGTGGCGTTAACAATTAATCGCCCTCGATCTACTTTTTGTTTTGGTATGCGCATTATGTAACTGGGAAGAAAACTTAAATATATGGAAAGTTTAATGTAAGGTAGTTGTAATGTTAAGAGCGGGTAACGGCATTAATTTAATTTGTTCATTGTAGAATGGGCTAAAGTTAGTATCGTTAAACAACAGCTTGTTGAAGGTCAATATAATTTTGACAACATCTCGTCAAGGCAACGCCTTCAAGTGCTAGGTGAAATATATAATAATAAATATGTGTATCTTTACTGCTGTTTGTTTTCCATTGCCTATGAAGCTTCATGATGAGACGGAAGGGGACGTGATTGCATTTTTTACTTCCATATTAACAACTGTGTTTAATCGAATTATATTGTTCAGATAGTTGAATGCTATTTTATTACCGTATTTTGACTGGTATCCACATTCTTAGACCATGCGGATGAATTTAATGGAACTATTTGCGTGGTAAGCGAGCCGATAGATCATTTCTGATTTTCAAGCATTGAAGAGTAGTCGATATGTTGATAAAGTCTATTAAATAACCGGAACAGTTCCGTTAATAAAACGTTGATCACGTGACTGATAAAAGCATTAATATTAGTTTCTTACTTTCCATTGTGGCCATCCAATATCTCAATAAGATATCTCGGTGATAATGCTCTCTAGACCCCTCTCCAGAAAACATTTCTCAAAATATTTTTGTTAATGTTATTGAAAGAACAAAGCTTGATAAGGAAAAAGAAACTATCTGCATTCATGATTTATTTGAATTGCATCTCTATGAAAGAATGCAACCCTTTACTAAGAGAATCTTTTCTATTACTCAAAAGATGTTTTCTTTATTATTGCTGAAGAAAGCGCTCGGTTTCAAAGTTTGACACTTTTATTAAAGTGTTTTGATGTTAAGTGCGCATGTCCTTGACAAAAAGAAATTATGGTTTCTTTGTTCTGCATTATTAAAGCTAGAAAATGAAAGTTCACTCATTAAGTAAGTGTTTACAAAAATAATGTGCCAAGGACATCTATGTTTGGCTGCAATGTTTCTTCAAGTATGATCATTGCACATTCAAAGGGTATTAAGGTCTTTTTATGTATAAATATGTAATGTGACCAATTATTCTGAATTCTGCTCGATGTGACATTTTGGTGTTGATGTGCCGTTAAACCCAACAAACAAATATTCTTTACTATAGACGAAGTATTGCGACGGAAATAAACTTTCATTTAGATTCCTATTGGATACTCGAATGGCGCCATAATCATTAAAACAAAAACAAAAATCTTGTATTCGAATACTTCTGCCATTGGAAACACCATAACAGTAATCAAACCATTTAATTGCCATGACTGTTTATTTGTTATGATTAACAAAGTATGTGTTTAACTTAGATAAATATAGAAGTTGACAATAGCACTGTAATGTGTTTATTCGTTATCAGTATTTATTTAATACAAGATTGTTTAAATAACTAAATAGCTCACAAACATATGTTGTTCACTTTAATTGGCCATAAATGGACAAGGTTTATGACAGTCGACCCCTGATGTGTTGATAAACAAATACTATTTAGATTGCTTAAACAATCAAGATAAACTGAACGAAGTACAAATCAAAGTGCTGAACGCAAAGGTAGACGATTTCACGGCGACCGATCTGATAACTTCGGCTTTTATGCTTTGCAATGAATTGAATCTACAAAGAATAAAGAATTCCGGTCTACGTTTGTTATCGAGTCGTCAGCGTTCTTGATCGGATCACACCGGCCTTCTTCTTCGTAAAATTTTGCATGTATGAATATTGCTGCGTTCTGAGATTTTTCTGTCTTGCAATCATACAACTCAAATATACATAGAAAAAAGAAAAATGAACGTTCTAAAAAGTTAGAGGATACGTTGTCTGGAATTACAATGGCCATAAACTTTCAACATTTCTGGAATGTTTAGATCTAAAGTTATTTATTTACGACATCTATGTTTTAAAGTAATGTAATTTCATGATATATTTCGTTAAATTTGTTTTAATGATAAATAATAATATATTGTTTTAGATTTGAGACGGTGACATTTAAATTTTATTTATTCTAACTTCATGGTAATACAGATAATAAGATATTTATAATGGCAGGAAATAACGTGTTTATGGTTTATGAAATATTCAGAAAGTATTTTATAGCTAAATATTATATTATTCAATTTCACAGAATGTTAAATGAAATCATCAAATTATAATAAAAGCGTCGTAGTGTCGCTGCTTATTTTGGTCTTGACTGATAATGTTTTTTACGGATGAATACCAATAGTTTATTTTAACTTAAATTGCATATTGTAGATATAATGGTGAATAAAACAATCTCGAAAAGTCTAATTTTGAAACCCCGTCTGAAAACAATCGGCTGAAATCCTAATAATTTGGCGGGTCCTTGAGGCTTTCTTGCATTTGATTACAATTTTTATCTGTAGTTCATTTAAACGTGGAGACACAGAGACTAATTACTTTATACAAGTCCATAAATACGACCGGCCCCTATAATGAGCTGCACACAAATATTTCGATTTTACAAACATTGTGCTTAGATATACTATGTGAAGATTAGAAACGTATAGATGACAACAGTAGTTCGGAATAATATGTTTATACAAAATGTCAAAGATATATAGACGAAAACATTCAGTTTTGTTACAAATGTACAAAAAAACAACAACATGAATTAATAAACGAACTATTCATGTTTTATCGGTTTTAATGTTAAACTCAAAAGTTCAAAAACATTCATGATATGATAAACGAACTGTACATGTTTCATTAGTTTCAGTAGTTCAAATATCAAACAAGATGAAGCAATTAACAAATCTGAAAAAGGACAATAAAGAAAAACAAACTTTTATAGAAATAAATTACTATGTACTATTTGTTCCATCTGGCCATTGAAATCCTCACGTCATGTGTTCTCATGTAAATAGATGATTAACTCCAACTATGACAGAAATGTTTACTTTGTACCCTATAAGTTCCGTTCATAATGTCCAGTTTGTAGAGTTTCTAGTTTCGACAGTGGCTTGTATCAGACTAGAAATCAATGGTTCAAATATTTACATAACACCCAGTTATAATATATACATGTCACTGTATCCAGTATGGCAGAGGAAGGAAAACCTGAGTAACAGTAGTGGGATAGAATGATGAAATGATTATATAGTTGGCGTAATGATATGGTCAAGAACTATTTCATTTAAATGAGTTCTGCTTTGGTTGACAACTATTATAATTGAGTAATGTTTTGGTTTTGACTTTCGAACAATTTCTAATTAAGCATTGCTTTGGTTTAGAACTATTTTTAATTGAGTAATGCTTTGGTTTAGAACTATTTTTAATTGAGTAATGCTTTGGTTTAGAACTATTTTTAATTGAGTAATGCTTTGGTTTAGAACTATTTTTGATGGCATAACTTGTTTACATAATCATGTAATGAAGCCACAAGAGTGATCTAGCTGTTACGTTGGTGGGGTTTAAACCTGGCGATCAAGGTTTTAATCTCAATTAAGTAGACCATACCACTCCATAAAAGTTTGGAGTATTTTTATGAACTATTATTGATGTTTTTACCATAAAGGTTTGGTGTTTTGTTGTTTATTTGAGGTTATATGAGCGCTGTTAAGAAAACAGTTAAGGAAAGCTTGACGCAGTTTTCATATTCTTTCAAATAAGTGCCACGGCTTTTCTAGATGACATTTATTTGTTATTTCCTATTTAATGAATAAACAAAACAATTACAATGTAATCTTAAGACTTAGACAATGACCACAAAAACAAACCAACAAATTACAAACATATTAAAAAAAGACACAAAGTTCTCATAGTTCATAGAATCTTTATGGATACCAAGCCCTGAGTCTTAATGAGTTCATTCTGTACAGAAAACCAACGACTAAATGTCTACGAGTTCCAACATTGGCGACCAGACGTTAGAAATCTTAGACTTACAAACTCTGTTATTTCAAAATCAATAATAATTTATATCATCAAACAATATTTACTGATTACTACACATATAAATAACTATCAAAACACCACGTGGCAACCGTTCATCGAAGTAAGTTATTTTATTTATGTTTCTTACGTTATTTGAATTGACAGTCTGGTAATTTTATGTTCTGTTATTAGAAAGCTCGTATTGACTTCACGTGGTACTCCCAACACAGAAGCTAATATCTGGAGTCTTTGCTGAAGTCTGTCATTAGATAGTGTCACTTGGTTCTACAAGGATATACAATAAGGTGTTTACAGTGAAAACAATAGTCTTAATAATCATGCAGGAAATAATATGAAAATAATGATGCTTTGTTGTCTTATATAAAGATCAGTTTGGAAATCAGGTTAGGTCAGCTGTTGCCATAAACAACTAGACTAAAATATTCTCAGATTGATAGGTTTTTGCATGGACTCCTGAATGAGCAACTGTCAGTTCGACGCTATATCCGTAGATATTTGCATTAACTACTGAACGCATAGAGCTAAAATATTACAGAACAGGCGTCTGAATATATTTCTGAAAAAACAACTGTACTTTCCCCATATAAACTTTTGAATGGTTGAATGACAACTTACACCCTGGACCTGGAGTCAGGAAAGCTGGTTAGGCCAGCCTATGGTTAGATCAGTCTGTGGTTAGGTCAGTCTGCTGTTAGATCAGTCTGCTGTTATGTCAGTCTGCTGTTAGATCAGTCTATGGTTAGGTCAGTCTGCTGTTAGGTCAGTATGTTGTTAATGTTAGGTCAGTCTGCTGTTTGATCAGACTGCTGTTTGGTCTGCTAGTTGTTGCAAAAACATGTAACTATTGAAAAACGTTGACATACGATATTATAACAAATAAAATGCATCTCGAAGTTTTTACGGTTTGTATTATCATCATTGATATTATCGAGTCAGGAAGTAATGATTTTGTCTCGAAGAAGTTCACGTGGTGTATGATTAACTTGTCATGATCCTTCTGTTAGATTGACCACAAATTATGTGTCTTGGATGACAATTATATCTGTATTGTGCTCGTATTGAAAAACACTATCACTGGTACAGCTGTACTCTACAAGTATAAAACAACAATGACCAAAGAATAATTTTTAGCCGGATTTTTCAACGAAAAGATTCGGCTAATAATTTAGCGAAATGCAGGCGGGCGGTCGGGCGGGCGGGCGGGCAACTGGTGTCGTTAACAATTGCGTTAAAGTTTTCAATTTAGCAGATATCTCTGCCATTTATTGTCAGATCTTAATGAAACTTCATACAATGATAACATACCATGTGATTAACAGAATTAGAAAAAAAACACAACTTTACCTGGCTTTATTATGAATGATTTTTCTTTGTAATTCTTGCGTTAAAGTTTTTAAATCTGGCTTTAATGTGGTTTCCACATTACATTTCTTGTTAATTATTTGTTTTGATTCTTATGTATCACTATCGTGCATAATTCGAGAAATAAAGTATTGTTCTGTTCTGTTTGAAACGATATGACGTTTAGCTAGAATATCCTTGCAACATGTTTACATCCTGTAGAAAATATCGTCAAATGCATACCGAAATAAAGTCGCTGGATTTGAAATTTTATGCTCGTGGTCTACAAATTGTTTTCGGTTTTTCCTGTTCTAAATGAAGCCTTTGAATTTAAACCATTTTGCCGGCTAACTTAATATAGTTCTACAGTAGCTGATGTTCTTTGTACAAAGAAAATAATCATGAAAAATCACAAGTTAAAATATAATGCTTATTTCGGCTAAGTGAGCCATTACATGTATTATACAAGTACATGTATCAAACTAAGTTATGACCATCGAAGAAACCGGTATCCGTCCATTCGATTTTGGTCCTATTGAAATTTAAATATGTCATGATATTAACAAATTATCTAATACACAATCACAATCACGTTGTATTCTTGTTTCCCACCTTAAATTGTAGGGATTCGTAAATTGGGCGTAGTTGAAGTTCTGTGATTTTTTTAGATATTGTGCCATATTGTATACAAAAGTTTCACAGGGCAGTTTCGTTGAGTGTTTGTGTTCTATGACCTTTAACATTCTCAAAGTTAACATTACATTCCGTGATATTAACTTGTACTTCTTCGAATTTTAAATTTATTTTCATTTAATACATAACATTCATTTTCTGCTATTAATTATCCAGCGATCGTTTTAAAGTACGTACATCACTTTATATCTATGCATGGATAGAAAATCCAAAATAATTAAATCATCGACCAAATTAACTGCCTTTAAATGAATTATATTATATTACCATCTTCGTCGAATTCCTTGCTTGCTATAACATGGTCATAAATCAACAATGGCTATCGTGTAGCATCTTTGATTGTTATGTGCCTTGTGTTCCAGGAGCAGAGAGATCCCGAGTTTCATGAAAAAGAGAAACATTCGTGATCTCAGTAATTAGATTTCTAATATCATTTAGTAAGAAATTGTTTTATTAATAAGTTAGATTTCTTGATGGATATGTCTTGAAACATGACTCATAACGCTAAGAGACGTTTATGATCCACTTGTGAAGCATATATACAAAAGCAAACAAGCATGAGATGTTTCTATATAAAGCACACTTTTATATGTATTGTAATAGACTGGTAAAGTCTGGTCATGCGATAGCTGAGAAAGATGGCAAGCTTTCTGAAAATTGTCACAGACTTGCAGGAAAGTTTTATACAAAGCATATGTTTTACTCTATGTTATTAATTGGCTGCTTCAGGAATTATCAGTTTTTAATGAAACTAAATTCCTTGTTTTCTCTGTCTGAAAAATGGATATAACTTATCCATCTCTTTCTACGCAGAGAAATTTAAACTATGAACGTTCTGAAATTCTTATTTCGACACAATTAAAAATTTAATTCTCTTTCTCTAAATATCAACTCATTATACATGCAATAAATTGAATTTAATAGACTCATAAACAAAACTGTATGTCTTTTCTCTGCGAAAGATTGTGACCTGGTTCTCTTATGTCATTGCTAATACATCGAATCTGTTTTCTTGCATTTTAATATGTGGTAAATTACTAGCGTATATACGCTACACTATTAAATTGTATGTAAAGATTAAAATAAACGCCATTTCATTTACGTTCTATTACAAATGGTTAGAATTAATGAAACTTATTCCAGTTGAAAGCGGGTTTCTGTTAAATTGCATAGAATACATTGTTTGATTTCAGATTTCAGCTATTACTAATTCATGCTGCATAGTAATCATGCACGACAGAAAACTCCTGCGACAACAAAAATCGATACAGATTTGTTTTATTAAAGACTTGAAATGTCACTTTCTTGAATTATACTCGATAAAACAAATAATTGCCTCCTGTTGATCGGTTAATAAGGGAGGCCAGAACAAAAACCGTTTTAACATTACCGGAAATTTAGGTTATGTTTGCAAAGTTCAAACAAAACTTGTCATTAAGTGGAAATCTGTGAGTCTGTCACTATTTACTGCCCCTGTGGCCTTTAATGCGTCGTTAATATGGTTAATTACGTCCACGTGGTATTTACAGTATAAAACATAAAGACGTTTTGTCTGTTAAAAGGGTAAAAAGGTTATCAATCATTTTAGCTTAAAAGTATCATTTAGAACGATTAGCCTCTTTTTGTATGTTGTCATTTTTGCAACCAGGTTTTGTAAATGAAATTTGAAAGAGAAATATAATAACAGACAAAAAGTTTGTTACATTTGTATTTAAAACTGCGTTAGCAGTAATTGACATTATTAATCTTGCATATTAGATAATTACAAATTATTACTGTATATAATCTGTTTATTCATTATAAACATTGATTTTATCAATGTTGAACTATCAATATTGCAAGTGCGTTTTATAAATTTTTAGCAAATGGTCTGAAGCAGAAAAATGCATTATTACAATGACAGATTAAGACTTTATACAAAACTTTGCCTTACTTTAACCTGCTTGAATACGAAACTGGTAAGAAGGAATTTATTGAGTATATTTTTTTGCTTTGACCTATTAAGTCATCGTAAAATGCATCAAATATTATATGATCGAGTGGTTAAAACACATGTTTTTCATATGTCGCATTAATTTTGTTATTGAGTATCTGTTTATAAACAAGTTCAGTGTATCGTCTGTATGCTATAAATAATAGTAATAAATAAAGTAAACGAGAAACAAGAATTACACGTAGTACCATTTTTATATAATTTACGTACAAGAATGTATTAATTCTATGCTTTGCCCATGATATAATCATTATTTATAAAAACAAATATGGCGGCTGCTATCAGACAATCATACGATCATTGGAAAATAACTGACATTTTCCGAATTATCTGAATAACCTTCTTACTTAGTGTCTTAGATGAATGACTGGCAATGTTGACGAAATACCAAGATCGACAATTATACACAACCATCCTATCTATCAAAGGAACTACTTTTTCTCTGCAAAGAGACGCTGAATTTGAAGAAATAAACTACTCCGCGGTGTCACGTGATTAGAGAAGATTGACATCTCCTGTATAGAAGTGTCGGATTTATTACATCGTATATTAGTTTGACTTTGATGCTAAGATTAAGAGTGACAAAGCTTTTTTGATAAAACGACTTTCTTTGATTGTTTAATTTGGTCACCATTTTTCTTGAAAGCACAATAGGAAGATTATGCATAACGGAAATGATGACAAGTATACAGCCTGTATTTATTCTATTAGATTTTAAATATATGACCCGGGGATTTTAAATGTTGAGCCTGAACTCTAAGCTCACATAATCAATTTTGATATTAAGAGATCTATACTATTAAATTTGCGAATTTCCTGTTTTGTGGAAGAAACTGCGCAGCTTTGAATAAATCTTTTGTTTGTCGCTGGAGCACCTATATACCGGCATATCAAGTTGACAATTCTTTTTTGACAAAGCCTCTTGATATTTGCAAAAACTGCCAAAAATCAACAAAAAAGTGGGTTTTTTGTGTCTAAAAATAGTTCTAGATAAAACTAAAAATAGACCAAACTCCCCGCAGCTGTTATTTCCCTTTATTAAATCAATAACCACTGCCACCACAAGTAAATTCGTCCCTCAGAGAACCGAATATTTTTTTCATCTTTTTTGTTACATTTCAATAATTTCTACAAGTTTAGCCTTTTTGTTGAAAATTATGATGTTCAAAGTACAGGTCGTCCACGTAAATATTGCGTATACAAACATTGCCGGTTTCATTACACAATAATATTTACCTAAAGCCCGTGCTTGCACGGGATCCCATCTAGTTTCTTTGTAAATGAATGCAAACGCTAAACATGATTTTGATGTTTTGTGTGCTAAGATCAGTTGAATATTTCAATCACCTCTTTGTGAAGTCAGTTTTTATTTAAATTGTCGGGTGATTAACCCATAATTAATTAAACCTTCTCTTGATGTAATGTTTTCTAACAAGCTGTTACTTGGTCAATTATATTTACTATTCTGTGCACAATGTCTTATCAATTGTACTCATCGTCTTTATATGGTATTGCTTTTCTAAATGGTTTAATATTGGATATTCCCGTATCTTTAGTAAAATATGTAATTTGCAATGCATAATAGTCTGGGTAAAATTCAGAGTAATCTTTTATCATATCGTTTTGAATTTTAATCAGAAACACTAATTGGTAACCTAATTCTCATTTGTCCTTACTCAGTGTAGATTATCTATGGACTGCAAAGGGACAGGGTACCAAACACGTTATCACATTTAATGCTGAAATTGTCTGTAATTGAGAATATTTGAGTTTAAATCTTCTACTGTCTTTTTATACGATTCCACTTTAGCGCTTGATCAAGGCACCATATTTTAGTTTTAAAACTTAAAAAGTGATAAGCAACAAGGAAACGAACAAAAAAAATGTGTACGATAAAAAACACACTTCTAAATAAAGCTAAAAATTGTATTAACCAATTGCACGTCTGGTAAATTATGACTTAATCTTGAACTGTCATAAATACTCCCACGTATGTGTTAGAATTGTGTTACAATAAATAAAGAATAACCCTTACGTTTCATTCACTAAAATTATGAGTAAACAGTTGGTTGCTAATCAATTTGCAGAAGTAATACAGCCATATCTTAGTGATCACATAATTTTATTATACAACGACTGTTTACACATAATTAGCTTGACATTGTTGCAATGTCTAGATTCATGAAAGACACATACTGTACTGACAAGAACCTTTATACATACTATTAGATTGAAGGACAATTTCTTGAAATATTTTGATAGATCAAATTAATAATCTTATGGCAAGTCTCAATATTTCTTTACTTGGACGTAGACATTTAATTGAATTATATTATGTAATGTTTGGTTTTAATTGGTATGGCTCATTTAACGACTTTGTATAGAAAGTATTGTCTAAACAGATCATTCCAACATTGTATGAATACAATACATATTAACTTGTTTGATATGTGTTAATGATATTCTATGACTGACTTTAGATTTTGATTATAAATAATATAGTATATAAATGTTGTTTAGTATGCTGTTAGCTCAATCTGCTGTTAGGTAAGTCTGCTGTTTGGTCTGCCCGTTGTTGAAAATACATGTAACTATTCAAAAACGTTGATGAACAATAATTATAATATAATCAAAGTTTTTATTATCATCATTGATATTATCGAGTTACGAAGTTATGATTTTGTCTCGTAGAAGTCCACGTGATGTATGATTAACTTGTCATGATCCTTCCTGTTAGATTGACCACAAATTATGTGTCTTGGATGACAATTATATCTGTATTGTGCTCGTATTGAAAAACACTATATCTGGTACAGCTGTACTCTACAAGTATAATACAACAATGATCAAAGAATAATTTTAGCCGGATTTTTCAACGAAAATATTCGGCTACAAGTTTAGCGAAACACGGATGGGCGGACGGGAGGGCGGGCGATCAACCGGTGTCGTTAACAATTGCGTTAAAGTCTTCAATTAAGCATATATCTCTGTCATTTATTGTAAGATCTTTATGAAACTTCATACAATGATAAGATACCATGTGTTGAACAAAATTAGAAAGTAACCACAACCCTACCTGGCTTTATTATGAGTTATTTCCCTTTGTAATTTGTGCGTTAATGTTTTTATAAATCAAACTTTAATGTGGTTTCCACATTACATTTCTTGTTAATAATTTGTTTTCATTCTTATGTATTTACTATTATGTGTGATTTGAGAAATAAAGTATTGTTCTGTCCTGTTCGAAACAATATGACTTTAGCTAGAATATCCTTGCAACATGTTTACATCCCGTCAAAATATCACCAAATTAAAGTCGGTGGATTTGATTTATGCTCGTGTTGTACGAATTGTTTTCGGTGTTTCCTGTTCATAATGAAGCCTTTGAATCTAAACCATTTTGCCGGCTATCTTAATAAAGTTCTACAGTTGCTGATGTTCTTTGTACAAAGAAAATAATCATGAAAAATCATAAGTTAAAATATAATGCTTATTTCGGCTTAGTATGCCATTACATGTATAATACAAGTACATGTACATGTATTAAACTAAGTTATGACCATCGAAGAAACTAATATCCGTCTATTCGTTATTGGTCCTATTGAAATTTAAATATGTCATGACATTAACAAATTATCTAATACACAATCACATTCACGTTGTATTCTTGTTTCCCACCTTAAATTGTAGGGATTCGTAAATTGGACGTAGTTGAAGTTCTGTGATTTTTTAGATATTGTGCCATACTGTATACAAAAGTTTCACAGGGCAGTTTCGTTGAGTGTTTGTGTTCTATGACCTTTAACATTCTCAAAGTTAACATTACATTCCGTGATTTTAACTTGTACTTCTTCGAATTTTAAATTTATTTTCAATTAATACATAACATTCATTTTCTGATATTAATTATCCAGCGATCGTTTTAAAGTACGTACATCACTTTATATCTATGCATGGATAGAAAATCCAAAATAATTAAATCATCGACCAAATTAACTGCCTTTAAATGAATTATATTATATTACCATCTTCCTCGAATTCCTTGCTTGCTATAACATGGTCATAAATCAACATTGGCTATCGTGTAGCATCTTTGATTGTTATGTGCCTTGTGTTCCAGGAGCAGAGAGATTCTGAGTTTCATGAAAAAAGAGAAACATTCGTGATCTCAGTAATTAAATTTCTAATATCATTTAGTAAGAAATTGTTTTATTAATAAGTTAGATTTCTTGATGGATATGTCTTGAAACATGACTCATAACGCTAAGAGACGTTTATGACCCACTTGTGAAGCATATATACAAATGCAAACAAGCGTGAGATGTTTCCATATATAGCACACTTTTATATGTAATCTAATTGGCTGAGAACGTCTGGTCATGCGATAGCTGAGAAAGATGGCAAACTTTCTAAAAATTGTCACAGACTTGCAGGAGATTTTATACAAAGCATATGTTTTACACTATGTTATTAATTGGCTGCTTCAGGAATTATCAGTTTTTAATGAAACTAAATTCTCTGTTTTCTCTGTCTGAAAAATGGATATAACTTACGCATCTCTTTCTACGCAGAGAAATTTAAACTATGAACGTTCTGAAATTTTTATTTCGACACAATTAAGAATTTAATTCTCTTTCTCTAAATATCAACTCATTATACATGCAATAAATTGAATTTAATAGACTCATAAAACAAAAATGTATGTCTTTTCTCTGCGAAAGATTGTGATCTGGTTCTCTTATGTCAATGCTAATACATCGAATCTGTTTTCTTGCATTTAATATGTGGTAAATTACTAGCGTATATACGCTACATATACTATACACTATTAAATTGTATGTAAAGATTGGGTGCGTTCAGAGTTATACCACTGGTAACTGATGGTAGCATTGGTAACCATCGGTAAAAATTGGTAACAATTGGTATACCGAAGGCAAGGTAATTGGTAAACAATTCTCCCGCGACGTTGGGCACGTTCCGCAAGGAAATCGCTAGCTAGCGATTCGTCCCCTGGTACCCTCGATTTGGTGTCACATGGTAAATACTTTTGGTGCAAGAAAGGTACTAGAGGACGAATCGCTTGCTAGCGATTTCCTTGCGGAACGTGTCCGCTATAAGTGAGGTAGCTTTGGTAGCCTCGTTTTGATTCAAGTCATGATGGCGGCAACACGAAGAATTTCATTTATTTATATACCAAGGTACCATAACAACACATAAGCATCACCTTTTTTGTATTCACATTCGGGCCTGTAGCTTGATCATAACTTGGAGATTCTCAAATATCAGGAGAAGTGTCTGGAGTGAGCCCCTTGTGAGCCTAAATAGACTCTTCGAGTCATCAAGTGAATACAGTGGAATAATTCGGTCATAATAATGCTCTATTCTAGGAACGAACTCCTTTCTGTCTAAAAAGAAGTTCATCATTACTTGAGTACATAGTAGAAGCTATTTTAGATACAAGTGATAGCCTTTAGTGTTGCAATACTGCAATAGTAGCTATAGCACGTTTTTTGCGTTCATCCACCATGTTATGTTTGTACCGTTGGTTACCATTGGCAGCAATATACTACCAGATACTACCATTATTACCAATATTACCAAAATTCGTTCAGAATTAATTGGCAACCAATGGTATGTTTGGTAACATTCGGTAACTTACGGTAACCCTAGGTAATTCTACTTGGTACCAGCTGGGAGAATACTGAACGCACCCATTAAAACAAACGCCATTTCATTTACGTTCTATTACAAATGGTTAACAATAATGAAACTTATTCCAGTTGATAGCGGGTTTCTGTTAAATTGCATAGAATACATTGTTTGATTTCAGATTTCAGCTATTACTAATTCATGCTGCATAGTAATCATGCACGACAGAAAACTCTTGCGACAACAAAAATCGATACAGATTTGTTTTATTAAAGACTTGAAATGTCACTTTCTTGAATTATACTCGATAAAACAAATAATTGCCTCCTGTTGATCGGTTAATAAGGGAGGCCAGAACAAAAACCGTTTTAACATTACCGGAAATTTAGGTTATGTTTGCAAAGTTCAAACAAAACTTGTCATTAAGTGGAAATCTGTGAGTCTGTCACTATTTACTGTCCCTGTATTCTTCAATGCGTCGTTAATATAGTTAATTACGTCCACGTGGTATTTACAGTATAAAATATAAAGAAGTTTTGCCTGGTAAAAGGGTAAAAATGTGATCAATCATTTTAGCTTCAAAGATCATATAAAACGATTAGCCACTTTTTGTATGTTGTCATTTTTGCAACCAGGTTTTGTAAATGTGTAGTTTAATGAAACTTGAAAGTGAAATATAGTGACAGACAAAAAGCTTGTTACATTTGTATTAAAAACTGCGTTAGCAGTAATTGACATTATTAATCTTGCAGATTAAATTATCAGAAATAATTACTGCATCTAATTTGTTTATTCATTCAGACATGGATTTTATCAATGTTGAACTTAGGACCAAAATATTGCAAGTGCATTTTATAAATTTTTAGCAAATGGTCTGACGAAAAAAATGCATCATTAAGATGAAAGATTAAGACTTTATACAAAACTTTGCCTTATTTTAACCTACATGCATATGGAATTAAAGAAATAATTAGTTTGTTGAGTGTATTTCTTGCTTTGACCCATTTGGCCATCGTAAAATGCATCCAATATTATATGATCGAGTGGTTAAAACGCATGTTTTGCCATACGTCGCATTCATTTTGTTATTGAATATCTGTTTTTAAACAAGTTTAATGTATTGTCTGTATGCTGTAAATAATAGTAATAAATAAAGTAAACGAGAAACAAGAATTACACGTAGTACAATTTTTAGATCATTTACGTACAAGAATGTATTAATTCTATGATTTGCCCATGATATAATCATTATTTATAAAAACAAATATGGCGGCTGCTATCAGACAATCATACGATCATTGGAAAATAACTGACATTTTCCGAATTATCTGAATAACCTTCTTACTTAGTGTCTTAGATGAATGACTGGCAATGTTGACGAAATACCAAGATCGACAATTATACACACCTATCCTATCTATCAAAGGAACTACTTTTTCTCTGGAAAGAGACGCTGAATTTGAAGCAATAAACTACTCCGCGGTGTCACGTGATTAGAGAAGATTGACATCTCCTGTATAGAAGTGTCGGATTTATTACATCGTATATTGGTTTGACTTTGATGCTAAGATTAAGAGTGACAAAGCTTTTTTGATAAAACGACTTTCTTTGATTGTTTAATTTGGTCACCATTTTTCTTGAAAGCACAATAGGAAGATTATGCATAAATGGAAATGATGACAAGTATACAAGATGGCAGCTTGTAATTATTCTATTAGATTTAAAGTATATGACCCGGGGATTTTAAATGTTGAGCCTGAACTCTAAGCTCACAAACTCAGTTTTGATATAAAGAGATTTCTTTGTATAAAAATGTAAACGCTAAAAATGATTTTGATGTTTTGTCTGCTATGATCAGTTGAATATTTCAATCACCTCTTCGTGAAGTCAGTTTTTATTTAAATTGTCGGGTAATTAACCCATAATTAATTAAACCTTCTCTTGATGTTAAGTTTTCTAACAAGCGGTTACTTGGTCAATTATATTTACTATTCTGTGCACAATGTCTTATCAATTGTACTCATCGTCTTTATATGGCATTGCTTTTCTGAATGGTTTAATATTGGATATTCCTGTATCTTTAGTAAAATATATCATTTGTAATGCATAATATTTTGTGTAAAAATCAGAGTGATCTTTTATCATATCGTTTTGAATTTCAATCAGAAACACTAATTGGTGACCTAATTCTCATTTGTCCTTACTCAGTGTTGATTATTTATGGACTGCAATGGGACAGGATACCAAACACATTTTTATCACCTTTTAATGCTAAAATTGTCTGTAATTGGTAATTTTTGAGTTTATATCTTCTACTGGCTTTTTATACGATTCCACTTAAGCGCTTGATGAAGGCACCATATTTTAGTTTTAAAACTTAAAAAGTGATAAGCAACAAGGAAACGAACAAAAGAAATAAATGTGTACGGTAAAAAAAACCACTTTTCTAAATAAAGCTAAAAAATTGTATTAACCAATTGCACGTCTGGTAAATTATGACTTAATCTTGAACTGTCATAAATACTCCCACGTATGTGTTAGAATTGTGTTACCATAAATAAGGAATAACCCTTACGTTGTAGACACCAACACTATGAGTAAACAAGATGGTTGTTAATCAATATACAGAAGAAATACCGCCATATCTTAGTGAGCTAATACTTTTATTATACAACGACTTTTTTTCACATAATAAGCTTGACATTGTTGCAGTGTCTAGATTCATGACAAACGCAGACTATTCTGTTAAGAACTTTCATACATACTATCAGATTGAAGGACAATTTCTTGATATACTTTGATGGATCAAATTATTAATCTTATGACAAGTCTCAATATTTCTTTACTTGGACGTAGACATTTAATTGAATTATGTTATGTAATGTTTGGTTATAATTGGTGTAGCTCATTTAACGTCTTAGAGTCTTAAAAGTATAGTCCAGACATACTTATTAAATTTGTACACATATTATCTTTGATTCTAGAAACCAAAGTTGTCGAACTTCGAGGATAAGCTGACCATTTAATTTAATGTTAATTAATTGTTCCATATTCATTTCTACAGAACAAAACAGAAATGTAGGCCATCCATTGTACTTAAAAACTTCTTGAGCTTTTACTCATCTTTCTGTTTAGAATTCTGATTTCGTGCGAACTATGATAGTTCCTTAACAGACATGTGATCTGGAAATAGAAACTCCTATATTTGAATGTAATTATATTTATAAACAACATTGAGGAAAATAGTTGGAACACTTGTTCGGTGTAAAGAAAGTCAAGAAAACATGAGTAAATCGTGAATTGTTCAAACTCCCACGTACGAGACAACAAAAACTGTAACACTCGTATGTGTTAGAATTGTGTTACCATAAATAAGGAATAACCCTTACTTAGTAGACACCAACACTACGAGTAAACAAGATGGTTGTTAATCAATATACAGAAGTAATACAGCCATATCTTAGTGAGCTAATACTTTTATTATACAACGACTGTTTTCACATAATTAGCTTGACATTGTTGCAGTGTCTAGATCATGAAAGACACAGACTGTACTGACAAGAACTTTTATACATACTATTAGATTGAAGGACAATTTCTTGATATATTTTGATAGATCAAATTATTAATCTTATGACAAGTCTCAATATTTGTTTACTTGGACGTAGACATTTAATTGAATTAGGTTATGTAATGTTTGGTTTTAATTGGTGTAGCTCATTTAACGTCTAAGAGTCTTAAAAGTATAGTCCAGACATACTTATTAAATTTGTACACATGTTATCTTCGATACTAGAAACCAAAGTTGTCGAACTTCGAGGATAAGCTGATCATTTACTTTAATGTTAATTGATTGTTCCATATTCATTTCTACAGAACAAAACAGAAATGTAGGCCATTCATTGTACTTAAAAACTTCTTGAGCTTTTACTCATCTTTCTGTTTAGAATTCTGATTTCGTGCGAACTGTGATAGTTCCCAAACAGACATGTGATCTGGAAATCGAAACTCCTATATTTGAATGTAATTATATTTATAAACAACATTGAGGAGAATAGTTGGAACACTTGTTCGGTGTAAAAAAGTCAAGAAAACAAGAGTAATTCGTGAATTGTTCAAACTCCCACGAAAACAAAAACAAAAACTGTAACACTCGTATGTGTTAGAATTGTGTTACCATAAATAAGGAATAACCCTTACTTTGTAGACACCAACACTACGAGTAAACAAGATGGTTGTTAATCAATATACAGAAGTAATACAGCCATATCTTAGTAATCACATAATTTTATTATACAACGACTGTTTACACATAATTAGCTTGACATTGTTGCAATGTCTAGATTCATGAAAGACACAGACTGTACTGACAAGAACTTTTATACATACTATCAGATTGAAGGACAATTTCTTGATATACTTTGATGGATCAAATTATTAATCTTATGGCAAGTCTCAATATTTCTTTACTTGGCCGTAGACATTTAATTGAATTATGTTATGTAATGTTTGGTTTTAATTGGTATGGCTCATTTAACGACTTTGTATAGAAAGTATTGTCTAAACAGATCATTCCAACATCGTATGAATACAATACATATTTACTTGTTTGATATGTGTTAATGATATTCTATGACTGACTTTAGATTTTGATTATAAATAATATAGTATATAAATGTTGTTTAGTATGCTGTTAGCTCAATCTGCTGTTAGGTAAGTCTGCTGTTTGGTCTGCCCGTTGTTGAAAATACATGTAACTATTCAAAAACGTTGATGAACAATAATTATAATATAATCAAAGTTTTTATTATTATCATTGTTATTATCGAGTTACGAAGTTATGATTTTGTCTCGTAGAAGTCCATGTGATGTATGATTAACTTGTCATGATACTTCCTGTTAGATTGACCACAAATTATGTGTCTTGGATGACAATTATATCTGTATTGTGCTCGTATTGAAAAACACTATATCTGGTACAGCTGTACTCTACAAGTATAATACAACAATGATCAAAGAATAATTTTAGCCGGATTTTTCAACGAAAATATTCGGCTACAAGTTTAACGAAACACGGATGGGCGGACGGGAGGGCGGGCGATCAACCGGTGTCGTTAACAATTGCGTTAAAGTCTTCAATTAAGCATATATCTCTGTCATTTATTGTAAGATCTTTATGAAACTTCATACAATGATAAGATACCATGTGTTGAACAAAATTAGAAAGTAACCACAACCCTACCTGGCTTTATTATGAATTATTTCCCTTTGTAATTTGTGCGTTAATGTTTTGAAATCAAACTTTAATGTGGTTTCCACATTACATTTCTTGTTAATAATTTGTTTTCATTCTTATGTATTTACTATTATGTGTGATTTGAGAAATAAAGTATTGTTCTGTCCTGTTCGAAACAATATGACTTTAGCTAGAATATCCTTGCAACATGTTTACATCCCGTCAAAATATCACCAAATTAAAGTCGGTGGATTTGATTTATGCTCGTGGTGTACGAATTGTTTTCGGTGTTTCCTGTTCATAATGAAGCCTTTGAATCTAAACCATTTTGCCGGCTATCTTAATAAAGTTCTACAGTTGCTGATGTTCTTTGTACAAAGAAAATAATCATGAAAAATCATAAGTTAAAATATAATGCTTATTTGAGTGAGCCATTACATGTATTATACAAGTACATGTACATGTATTAAACTAAGTTATGACCATCGAAGAAACTAATATCCGTCTATTCGTTATTGGTCCTATTGAAATTTAAATATGTCATGACATTAACAAATTATCTAATACACAATCACATTCACGTTGTATTCTTGTTTCCCACCTTAAATTGTAGGGATTCGTAAATTGGGCGTAGTTGAAGTTCTGTGATTTTTTAGATATTGTGCCATATTGTATACAAAAGTTTCACAGGGCAGTTTCGTTGAGTGTTTGTGTTCTATGACCTTTAACATTCTCAAAGTTAACATTACATTCCGTGATTTTAACTTGTACTTCTTCGAATTTTAAATTTATTTTCATTAAATACATACCATTCATTTTCTGCTATTAATTATCCAGCGATCGTTTTAAAGTACGTACATCACTTTATATCTATGTATGGATAGAAAATCCAAAATAATTAAATAATCGACCAAATTAACTGCCTTTAAATGAATTATATTATATTATCATCTTCCTCGAATTCCTTGCTTGCTATAACATGGTCATAAATCAACAATGGCTATCGTGTAGCATCTTTGATTGTTATGTGCCTTGTGTTTCAGGAGCAGAGAGATCCCGAGTTTCATGAAAAAGAGAAACATTCGTGATCTCAGTAATTAGATTTCTAATATCATTTAGTAAGAAATTGTTTTATTAATAAGTTAGATTTCTTGATGGATATGTCTTGAAACATGACTCATAACGCTAAGAGACGTTTATGATCCACTTGTGAAGCATATATACAAATGCAAACAAGCGTGAGATGTTTCCATATATAGCATACTTTTATATGTATTGTAATAGACTGGTAACGTCTGGTCATGCGATAGCTGAGAAAGATGGCAAACTTTCTGAAAATTGTCACAGACTTGCAGGGAAATTCTAAACAAAGCATATGTTTAACTCTATGTTATTAATTGGCTGCTTCAGGAATTATCAGTTTTTAATGAAACTAAATTCCTTGTTTTCTCTGTCTGAAAAATGGATATAACTTAACCATCTCTTTTTACGCAGAGAAATTTGAACTATAAACGTTCTGAAATTCTTATTTCGACACAATTAAGAATTTAATTCTCTTTCTCTAAATATCAACTCATTATACACGCAATAAATTGAATTTAATAGACTCATAAAACAAAAATGTATGTCTTTTCTCTGCGAAAGATTGTGACCTGGTTCTCTTATGTCATTGCTAATACATCGAATCTGTTTTCTTGCATTTTAATATGTGGTAAATTACTAGCGTATATACGCTACATATACTATACACTATTAAATTGTATGTAAAGATTAAAATAAACGCCATTTCATTTACGTTCTATTACAAATGGTTAGAAATAATGAAACTTATTCCAGTTGATAGCGGGTTTCTGTTAAATTGCATAGAATACATTGTTTGATTTCAGATTTCAGCTATTACTAATTCATGCTGCATAGTAATCATGCACGACAGAAAACTCCTGCGACAACAAAAATCGATACAGATTTGTTTTATTAAAGACTTGAAATGTCACTTTCTTGAATTATACTCGATAAAACAAATAATTGCCTCCTGTTGATCGGTTAATAAGGGAGGCCAGAACAAAAACCGTTTTAACATTACCGGAAATTTAGGTTATGTTTGCAAAGTTCAAACAAAACTTGTCATTAAGTGGAAATCTGTGAGTCTGTCACTATTTACTGTCCCTGTGGTCTTTAATGCGTCGTTAATATGGTTAATTACGTCCACGTGGTATTTACAGTATAAAATATAAAGAAGTTTTGCCTGGTAAAAGGGTAAAAATGTGATCAATCATTTTAGCTTCAAAGATCATATAAAACGATTAGCCACTTTTTGTATGTTGTCAATTTTGCAACCAGGTTTTGTAAATGTGTAGTTTAATGAAACTTGAAAGTGAAATATTGTGACAGAAAAAAAGCTTGTTACATTTGTATTTAAAACTGCGTAAGCAGTAATTGACATTATTAATCTTGCAGATTAAATTATTAGAAATAATTACTGCATCTAATTTGTTTATGCATTCAGACATGGATTTTATCAATGTTGAACTTAGGACCAAAATATTGCAAGTGCATTTTATAAATTTTTAGCAAATGGTCTGACGAAAAAAATGCATTATTAAGATGAAAGATTAAGACTTTATACAAAACTTTGCCTTATTTTAACCTACATGCGTATCGAATTAAAGAAATAATTAGTTTGTTGAGTGTATTTCTTGCTTTGACCCATTTAGCCATCGTAAAATGCATCCAATATTATGTGATCGAGTGGATAAAACGCATGTTTTGTCATAAGTCGCATTCATTTTGTTATTGAATATCTGATTTTTTAAACAAGTTTAATGTATCGTCTGTATGCTATAAATAATAGTAATAAATAAAGTAAACGAGAAACAAGAATTACACGTAGTACCATTTTTAAATCATTTACGTACAAAAATGTATTAATTCTATGATTTGCCCATGATATAATCATTATTTATAGAAACAAATATGGCGGCTGCTATCAGACAATCATACGATCATTGGAAAATAACTGACATATTCCGAATTATCTGAATAACCTTCTTACTTAGTGTCTTAGATGAATGACTGACAATGTTGACGAAATACCAAGATCGACAATTATACACACCCATCCTATCTATCAAAGGAACTACTTTTTCTCTGGAAAGAGACGCTGAATTTGAAGCAATAAACTACTCCGCGGTGTCACGTGATTAGAGAAGATTGACATCTCCTGTATAGAAGTGTCGGATTTATTACATCGTATATTGGTTTGACTTTGATGCTAAGATTAAGAGTGACAAAGCTTTTTTGATAAAACGACTTTCTTTGATTGTTTAATTTGGTCACCATATTTCTTGAAAGCACAATAGGAAGATTATGCATAACGGAAATGATGACAAGTATACAAGATGGCAGCCTGTATTTATTCTATTAGCTTTAAGGTATATGACCCGGGGATTTTAAATGTTGAGCCTGAACTCTAAGCTCACAAACTCAATTTTGATATAAAGAGATTTCTTTGTATAAAGATGTAAACGCTAAAAATGCTTTTGATGTTTTGTCTGCTATGATCAGTTGAATATTGCAATCACCTCTTTGTGAATTCAGTTTTTGTCTAAAATTGTCGGGTAATTAACCCATAATTAATTAAACCTTCTCTTGATGTAATGTTTTCTAACAAGCTGTTACTTGGTCAATTATATTTACTATTCTGTGCACAATGTCTTATCAATTGTACTCATCGTCTTTATATGGCATTGCTTTTCTGAATGGTTTAATATTGGATATTCCTGTATCTTTAGTAAAATATATAATTTGTAATGCATAATAGTTTGTGTAAAAATCAGAGTGATCTTTTATCATATCGTTTTGAATTTCAATCAGAAACACTAATTGGTGACCTAATTCTCATTTGTCCTTACTCAGTGTAGATTATTTATGGACTGCAATGGAACAGGATACCAAACACATTTTTATCACATTTTAATGATAAAATTGTCTGTAATTGGTAATTTTTGAGTTTAAATCTTCTACTGGCTTTTCATACGATTCCACTTAAGCCCTTGATCAAGGCACCATATTTTAGTTTTTAAACTTAAAAAGTGATAAGCAACAAGGAAACGAACGAAAGAAATAAATGTGTTCGATAAAAAAACACACTTCTAAATAAAGCTAAAAAATTGTATTAACCAATTGCACGTCTGGTAAATTATGACTTAATCTTGAACTGTCATAAATACTCCCACGTATGTGTTAGAATTGTGTTACCATAAATAAGGAATAACCCTTACGTTGTAGACACCAACACTATGAGTAAACAAGATGGTTGTTAATCAATATACAGAAGAAATACCGCCATATCTTAGTGAGCTAATACTTTTATTATACAACGACTGTTTTTCACATAATAAGCTTGACATTGTTGCAGTGTCTAGATTCATGAAAAACGCAGACTATACTGTTAAGAACTTTTATACATACTATTAGATTGAAGGACAATTTCTTGATATACTTTGATGGATCAAATTATTAATCTTATGACAAGTCTCAATATTTCTTTACTTGGACGTAGACATTTAATTTAATTATGTTATGTAATGTTTAGTTTTAATTGGTGTAGCTCATTTAACGTCTTAGAGTCTTAAAAGTATAGTCCAGACATACTTATTAAATTTGTACACATATTATCTTTGATTCTAGAAACCATAGTTGTCGAACTTCGAGGATAAGCTGACTATTTACTTTAATGTTAATTGATTGTTCCGTATTCATTTCTACAGAACAAAACAGAAATGTAGGCCATTCATTGTACTTAAAAACTTCTTGAGCTTTTACTCATCTTTCTGTTTAGAATTCTGATTTTGTGCGAACTGTGATAGTTCCCAAATAGACATGTGATCTGGAAATGGAAACTCCTATATTTGAATGTAATTATATTCAAAAACAACATTGAGGAAAATAGTTGGAACACTTGTTCGGTGTAAAGAAAGTCAAGAAAACAAGAGTAAATCGTGAACTGTTCAAACTCCCACGTACGAGACAACAAAAACTGTAACACTCGTATGTGTTAGAATTGTGTTACCATAAATAAGGAATAACCCTTACTTAGTAGACACCAACACTACGAGTAAACAAGATGGTTGTTAATCAATATACAGAAGTAATACAGCCATATCTTAGTGAGCTAATACTTTTATTATACAACGACTGTTTTCACATAATTAGCTTGACATTGTTGCAGTGTCTAGATCATGAAAGACACAGACTATACTGTTAAGAACTTTTATACATACTATTAGATTGAAGGACAATTTCTTGATATAGTTTGATGGATCAAATTATTAATCTTATGACAAGTCTCAATATTTCTTTACTTGGACGTAGACATTTAATTGAATTATGTGATGTAATGTTTGGTTTTAATTGGTATGGCTCATTTAACGACTTTGTATAGAAAGTATTGCCTAAACAGATCATTTCAACATTGTATGAATACAGTGGATATTAATTTGTTTGATATATGTATATGGTATTCTATGACTGACTTTAGATTTTGATTATAAATGATATAGTATATAAATGTTGTTCCATTATTCTGTATCGGAAAGGAATATTTACAAAAAAATATTCGGTAAATTTTCAAAATTCTTCGGAAACTTTTTCATATTGTGCTTAACTTGTTGCCATTCAAATGATTTTAGCCGGATTTTTCAATGAAAAAATTAGTTTAATAGGCTAATAGTTTGGCGAAATACGGGCGGGCGGTCGGTCGGGCGGGCGTCCGGTGTCGTTAACAATTGCGTTAAAGATTTTTTTCCATATATTTATGCCATTTATTGTCAGATCTTTATGAAACTTCATACAATGATAACATACCATGTGATGAACAGAATTAGAACGTAATCACAACTCTTTCTGTCTTCATTATGGATTATTTCCCTTTGTAATTTTTGCGTTAAAGTTTTTAAAACCGGCTTTAATGTGATTTCCACTTCTTGTCATATTATTAAAAAGTAAAAATATATCATGTTTACCATAAAAGCAGCGTGATAAGCATCACACCAATGTGATGGTTGGAAATTTAAACTAGGATATACAATAAAATGGTACTGAACTTGATGTCTGCTATTGTATATAATTGTCCAACAAAACAAGACAAGGGACAGCCTAACATTGCATGCTACACGTAGAAATAAATAAATATATTCTATTAAACCACTCAAGTATATTCAAGGTAGGAAAAGTGGTTGCTAAGAGTTAAACACATTTCCATTATTCTACACAACAGAATAAATAACAATGGTCTTTACCCTATAATTGCATGTTTTTCGTGTCTGAAGTGGGCGAAAACAAAACATGTCCGCAGGTCACTTCCGGTCATGCTGTCGCTAATGGATATGTTTCGTGTTTCTTAGCACGATAAGCTGTCACATTCACGATAGAATACATTTACCTGCTTAGATAATATTAAATATCCCGCCATTTTCATTATCGTCTGCTACGACGGGTTAATTGTGCGAAATCTGGCACGTACTTAGCCAGCGAGATATCTATGGAGAAAGCTGCTATTTTATCTTAGAATTTTCACAATATCTCGGACCATGCCGGAATAAAATGTACATCTTATAATGTAATATCATACTTAGGAACCAATTTATTGTGTTGTTAATGATGTTTTCATTATTCTAGTGAGATATAACTTTCTTATTGTTTTAGAAAAGGTTTTATATCAGCCAGATGTTGCTAGTAAGTGGTCGTAGATTTTTTTCTGATTATATCAAGGGTGGTAGAAAGATCATTCGTATGGCAATTCGCATAAAAACAAATTTTATCAACGATACCGCGATACGACCTGATGGCAATGTAATGACTTTCGTGATAGCGAGGACTGTGTTTTTATGGGGGTACTCTAATTCAAATAGTCCATTTATAATCGACTTCAATTGAGCATGACCTATAACCAAACACCACCAGAAACTAAATGTAAATGATTTATTAGTTTGACTTATTAAGAGTGACTTGTCGTAAACATATTACACAGATCTCCATAAAACTAACACACTGAATTAATTTTCACTCAAAGAAAAACATAATATTTTTGTCTACCATTAATGCTGTTGCCGCGGTCACTGTCCCATAGCATACTCTAGTTTGAATCCTTTTATAGTCCATTTTTTCTCAACTGTCAAAGTTTGAATAATTTCACGGTGAATGATTACACACTATCTCAATACCACGAGTGTTAGACAAAGAGCACGAAGTCACCGTGAAATGTTTTGACAGTTGAGAAAAAACGAACAATATCTAGGTTTTATTTTCTACTGCGAGACTTATCATGAAATATATTTTCCTCCGTATAAGGGACTGTGTTTATCACCTTCTGAGGAGTAAGCGAATAATTATCATAAAATCTATTTAAAACTGGTAAGATGAGCCATTTGAAAGAAATTGGTCATCTTATTGATAAGCAGCACAAACCAAACAAACTTCTACCTAATGGTACCTGTAGCAATTTTAACAAAGCAGGAGCCTGTATGTGTTCATCCCCTTGGCAAACAGATGTACCTACTATTATCTAATTACCTTTACTATTGATAAGCTGAGAATAGTAGAAAAAATTAGATCGTAGCGTAATTATTGTTCCCTAATTTCACAAACACCTACTTGTAGCTTTAACCTCCAAGCAACACCCCAGTTCATACAATGACCTTTGTTTTATATATTTTATTATTTAACTAGATGGACATTCAGGTGGCTGGAGAATAATAATTACATTAGAGGTGGGAGATATCAAACCTTCATTTACATAATTAATAAATAATACATTGGGAGCGTATCCCTTCTACCGCCTTCTGATTTCCCTTAGGGATCTCCTTAACAACGCCCCATAGCAACGGTCAATCTATAACGTAGTAATTCATATTAGGCTACTCTAATATTAATAAACAATAACCAATTATCGTCCCCAATGTTCAATACGAAACCTCGCTAGTTGTCACTATAAATTTACTACAGGTCCAATTATAAGACTCGCACACGATCAGACGTGGTCCATATGAATACTTCTGCTGCAATAAAACTTATTAATTTTTATAAGCGTCTGTTGATAATGAATAATATCATATTTACTAGACGCTCATTAAATTAATATTGCAAACTCTGAATGACGCAATATATCCACGAGGTTATTTTCAAAGTACATAATTATACAGTATTAGGTATCTTGTTCGACTGAATAGAGAAAATGTCTTATACAATGTGTCATTTAGACTATTTCTAGAAGATCACGTGTTGTCCAATGATTGCAAGGAGAATGAGCGAGGCATTTAAACTGGTTAAGCACTGAGTTGCTTTCTTAAGTACCAAGTACCGTCAAAATTCGCTTTGTTTTCTTGGGTTTGTTCATTTTTCAAAGTATTGAGGGATTAAGAGTAATTATAGTTGTGTGACATTATCTCGCAATCGAGCAAAATGAATTAATTTGAAGACATTGGAAGACATGAATTGCCACCATAAAGCAAAGATCTTCCAGAGCTCAAGGCCTTGCATGTTTGAAAACAATGTCAGCAACCGCAAACTATATCACAGATAGCCACAGCCTATGTCGCATGTTAAGGCTAATAGTTTTAAATAATTATTTAGTCTAACTATGCTACACACAGTAGAAAGGCTAGCTCTAAGTTACATAGATTCATATTTTTCTACATTTCTGTCAATCTAAATCTTCCTTAATTCACATTTCTATGAAATTACTACTAAAATAAATGACAACCCGTGTCGTAAAAGAACCGGAAAACTCGATGTTAGCATTCCCCAAAATGGTGTCAATTACTGTATTAATTTTTATTCTATTCACAATGATTTGATGAGAGTGTTTTTTTGTTACATAATATCATCTTACAAATCTCTGAAAATATGATAGGAAAATATAACAAGGGTTTTCACAGATGTGTTTTTTCTTTTTGACAAGTACAGTTAAACATTGTTACTCCGAACACTGAAGAATCCGTATTTTGACAATTACAGTTAAACCTTTGAACTACGAACTCTGAAGAGTTCCTATGTTTTCTTTTCGGCAAGTACATTTTACATAGGACACGTTTCACAGAAGTATTCACACCCTTCAAATTAAGATTAAATTTTTGTTCCATTATGGAAATCAACATATTAAAAGCCCATAGAAATCTGGAACTCTGTAAAACATTTTTGTTTCTAAAGTCCACAAGGGTTACTTAGTTCTCTGATTGCACTATAGAAAAGTTCTTGAGTATACGGTACAATGACGGATCGGTGTACTGGGAGATATACCCAACCAGGACAAAAAGCTCATGAAGATTTCTTAATCAAATACTCTGACATAAATTGATGAATATATACATTAAGTAAAAGATAATATTCTTGTTATAACAGTAATATGAAACTTATGTGTTTAAATAGATTTATAGTACGGTAGTCAGTGTGTTTCTTGGTTCATATAGATTTTGATTCTTACATGGTTTCACATTGTTTTTTTTTGTTGTAATTTTGTGAATAGTTGGTCTGTTTATTAAATTGAGTCATTTGTGGTTGAATAATTTTACTGGAAGTTAAACAAAGAAACAAATGCAATGAGCGTCGGTGTATTTTTCATATTCATTACTAGCAAACACATGACAAAAAGAGTCATTTAAAAAGCCTAATGTCTAATTGAGTGAGATACGCCCTTAGCAACAATGGACATAACCTGCAAAAGTTCTGTAACATACAAAACTAAATTACTTTTGGTCTTGAGTGTGATTGAGACAGTTGGTTCACCTGTATTTTTAATAAATGATCACTCTTTCAAGTTAAGTGACTAAGCACTATGATATAATAGAAACCAAAACATTGAGCAAAACTCACAGCAGAAAAAAACAACACAATAATCTAGAATGATATTACAACTCCTTATTTCCTGCATCTCTTTATGATATAGCTTCCGTGTGATGGAGACGCCAGCTTTGCTTAGAGTATCAGATTCACACATGAGGATGGAATTTGTCATAAAACACATACAATTACAGTAATTTAGATATTTGCCGGTCCTGAAAGTGTCGTGATTACGGCTTTTAGCTGCAGACTAGGCAGTAATTATGTGGTTAAGGGGAAGGATAAAATCCGTACTGTTGTCACCGAAACAGACTTATCCCATAAAAATGTTCATCCCTGGTTGAGATCTCTCGACTCATTCGCCAATATACGCTAAATATACGTGTATACTTAGAGAGAGGGAGATAGAGAGAGAGAACACTGGGTAATAATTTGTGTTTGTACAAACAAGGACATGTTAATAACAAGATGGGGGTATTTAAGATGTATACTTCTCTTCCAAAACCCTCAGATAATGGTAATAAATACCAACCTCTTAGGAGATTCATTATACCATCTAACTTAGACATTTCTAGAATTTATACACGACACTACAAGAATTTACTGTTGTCTCTATTTAGTCAAGTTATCGAACAATGTAAGATGTAAGTAGAAAAGACTAACTGATTACTTTCTTACACCATAAATTTATTTTGGATTACAATTTCATTACAATACGATTGTAAAGAAAACCTGTGATTTGCCATTTAATATTCAACTTGGAATTGTATTAGCATTTATTAAAGTCACACGTTTAATGTTAAACATAACAAAACTATTTTCCTAAGTTAAGCCAAAAAGCAACTGACACGATTCCAAGCTATAGAGATTGCGTCTTTTGTTTGTTACCTTTGGATAAGGTCTATTGTGTGCTCATTTTATAAATAGTTTCTGCTTTTCAGTGCTTTATTAAAATTTTTACAAAAAGGCTCGCAGTATTTGGCGTCGAACAAAATCATTGAGCTTTTTTTAGCAAACATATTTGTTCGACTTTCTCCACCGGGAACGATTATATTGTATGTGTGAAATAAAATGCAATTTTCAGCCTATAAACATTATATGTCTCTAATGATAAAATGATTATCCTTATATTGTGTTCAAGATATATTTATAACCGATATAAATGAGGGAAATGATTAAAAATTCATGTTTATAAAACAAACAAGCCGTAAATATCCATAGATAATAGATCATATTTCTCAATAATAAATCTACATCGTCGTTTTACGTCACCAGATATGACTTTGATACTCATAAATGGTACTTAAATTATTTAACGTACTTTCTAGGGCTGCTGCGAATATCCGACTACTCGGATATTCGCGATCCCGACCAGAAAATCGAGTACAAATATTCGTCACGTCCGAAATCGTCGGATCGCGATCTATTATTGGAAATAATGAAAGAACACTTTTAGCTCAATTACCACTGATAACGAGCCACACTACTAAAGGCAATTTTAATTAAATTCAAAATTTCGTTTGATACTCATTTAAACAAAAATATTATCGCTGAAAATGCCCATAAACGTCTGGTAATAGAAATGTATGGAGTACATGGTTTACAACTTAGTAAAAACTTCTGTAATTCTTCACTTATTTTTGTTATTACATAAATTCTGAATGCTTCTCCATTAACAAGTGATTCGTGGTTCATGAATCGCTTCACATGAATCGTGGTTCAGATCGGATCGCTACTTGCTCAACGATTCGCAGCCCTAGTACTTTCCCGCGTTTTCTAACTTTTAGCGGGAAAATATCGCTATCAATTATTTACTGTACAATCAGTTTAAGGTAGGATGAAATATCTGTAAGGTGCAAATTTGCCCACAGCATCATGTTGTATTATGTCATAAATAGTGAATGAACAAACTAGAGCTCAGCTACAACAATGTCCCAGTATAAGATACATGTATTTATGTACATTGTGAACTTACTTCAAAATAATAAATTTCGATTTTCTTTGCTCACAGTATTACTTCAAGAATCTAACATGCTTTCAGAGGAAGTACGTTGTTAACTTTGCGGAATTCTTTCTATTGGCCGTGACGGAAACAGTTTAAATACACTTAAGATTGTTCGTTTTACAATCGCTGATGTTCTCTTTCCAAATAATAACACTTTGAATACAAATTCTGTAGTTTCATTGGTGTAGTTAAATATTATAAATATGGTACAATACTGTAAAACAACTTAAACTTCAAGTAATACAATGAATGACCGCAGTATCATTACATTTAACAGAGCTCTACAGACAACATCAATATATTAATCATTTTATTGCTCTTACTTCATAAACTTTTCAACATGGAATGTCAACCTTTGATGTGCTTAGTGTATAAGCTGCTTACTGCTACGTGTATCAACGAGATTTGACAACGCCCTTCCACACGCTTATCAATTTAAGTAAACACCGTCACTGATCAGCGAAACAATGACTGACGGAACTATTTTTATCGCCTAGAAATAGACTGTGTAGTAACTTAGAGACACATGTATCACTCCACAGGTTAAACTGGTCAGGCATTTTCGTCGATAGTTTTCGATTTGTGGTATAACTTAATCTTTCGCCGAAAGTCTAAAAAACAGATTTTTTTACATTTATGAAATTCGATATTTGGTTAGCACATTAGTGCTTGAGAACATCGTTCAGATTTGACAAATCGCGGCGTCTACAGACACAATTACGTTCAAATTAATTTCTAGCTTCTTAGGTTTTCTACAACGCATAAAATATTAACAACCAACTCAATTAAGCTAGTATGATAACGGTCACAAGAATGTACATCTGTCCTTTTTGCTTAATAGTTATCTAGTCACATGTCTAGATAATCATAGGTCTGAATAACAACAATCGAGAAGTGGTGTATTTTGAACATACGGCGTATTGCCACAGAGTTTTGTCTGGTTGAACTTTGTTATACACAACTTATTCTGTCTGTTTGTTGGCTTCTTCGGTAATTTTGATTTTACATCGTGTGGTAATAGTCTTACTTCAGTCCTTTACGGCAGTCCACGCCGCGGCCGTAGGGTAGTGATTAGAATGTCAGACTTCGGATTCGGAGATCTCGGGCTCGAGCCCGGTCATGGTAGGTCATACACTATACAGGAGTTGTCGGCCTCGTGGTAGGGTAAGTTAGTAATGGTGATAGAAAAAAGTGTCCAGGAAACCAATAGTAGGAAGAGCTGGCCTTCGTATACATAACCTTAATATGTGTTGAATACGACATTAAACCAATTAAAAAAAACAAAAAGCGGTGGTCCACTTACCTGGCCATCTTTCTTAACTACAAGCATTTTATCAGTACATGCTTGTACTCTTGCACAAAGAGCCACAAAGACCCTTTTCGTGGGATAATCGGCCTTTTATTCTTTGAAGGAGCGGTAGACTCTCCACAACATGGAAACAAACCCTGGACACCTGGGTTACAAACACATTTGGTTGTATATATACATGTGCGTAAACTATATGTACCGTTATATTGATAAAAAAAACTAGATGTTGTTCGCGTATCCGTATTTCTGAACAAATCTTCGTATTTAATTAAGTAAAAACTGGTAATATTATAGACAAGAAGTATGTACAAATAATATCTTGTCTGCTCAAATTATAATGTCAACTTACCTATAGAGCTGTGTGAAGTTAAATATGAAGGAAAATTAACGTTGTTTAAGCTTTTTCCTCACCAACTTACTGTAAAATTATAATGAAACTAGATAAATCATTTGTGTCGTCTGAAACCTCTCGTAAGCATTAGAAAGTCTTCTAACTGACAAAAGCAGAAAATTCCGAAACTCTCTAGAAATGGAGATTTTTAAGGTTGCTTGGTAGCATCTTGTCATATATCTAGACTTTAACCATGTGCTTGCTTTAATTTGTCGGCTTGTATTATCTATGATATCAAACTTGATAACATGTTTGACAAGAAAAAAGTTTGGCGCCTGAAAAAAGTTGTCAGTTTGACAAGGAAACATTGGGCGCCTGAAAGAGGCAGTCAATGAATGCAGACGATGAACGTCGAGGGATTTCAGCATATTGAAAAATCTAATATTAATACATGTATAAGATATTGAGTTAAGAAATGTTTAATCACAAGGCAGTGGATGCCATATGTATTCATTAGAGCAGCCACAGTCCATGGCCACTTGTTTGTACATTTGTACTCTTGAGGTCTGCTCCGACTTCGATTCCTATAAATGTGATAAGTAATATTTTATCATAAAGGTCATTTAGATGTCAATATAACTTATGTTAAGGAACGGTTAGTGGAATTGACAGTTAAATAAAAAGAAAATAGTCAAGTATAGATGGCAAAAGGAGTCAGTTGCTGCAAACATAATAAACAATTAGATCATTACACTGTATAACTAAATGGTGAATAAAAAAATCACGCTTTGTTCAGAATACGATCATCTCGATAACTCTTCATCTCTGAAATTAGACGAATATAACTTTTTTGACATTCGGAATTAAACATAGAGATCTAGCTAGTCAATTTAACAGTCCAGTGTCAGACTGTAACAATATTGTCCGTCTGTCATTTAGACGTCATGTTGCTAAATTACAGTCTAATTAGATAGTGACTACACTTTCACATCGGTCATTATAGCCTGTAGTCAATTGACCATTTATTATCATTTAACGCCGCCAGATAGTAAAACTCCCCTAAATGTTCTCAAATTAGTCCTGGAAACGCATGCAACACGCAGCACGTGCATGGGACCATAATCATAGACCCCAGCGTACACACTATCGCATATCTTGATTAATATCAGGGGTCAGGAATGATGACGCACAAAGCATTCATGTCCCCCAGTAATTAGAGAAAATGCCAATATGAATTCGTCTGTAATGATTGAAATGAATCGAACGAAATGACCAGCGTGTGGCGTCTAATATCATGACTAGTTTTATAAACTCAGAACCCTTTATTAATCAATACGGCCAAACAGTGAGCACGAACATGTTTATTTTCTAATGTATCAATTATTTTGTCTAATTGCCTGAAGCATTTAAACACAAATGCAGATGTGAATCGTTGTCTTATACATCAAATTAATTTTAATGAAATTAAAAATCAAATTAATTAAGTTTTAAGATACTGTTTGCAAGAGACTGATCTGTCTTCGACTTTTTCAAACATCCCACAGACGGTCATTTATCACAGAAAGAATGTAGACAAACTTCTCTATAATGCACAGTTGTAGGAAAATTGTAAACTTGATGCCGAGAGGTGGCTGTTAAAGGCATGGATATTTTCATTGATAAAAATAATTTTAGTTAATTTCCACTTGGTTGTTTCCTAGAGGTGATTGTTATAGGAAGAAAATTATTTTTGAAAAATGATTATATCAATTGAGATTTTGAGATGACTGTTTGCTGGGTGGATTGTGTCATGGTGATAAGTCTGTCAAGGCTTCAATGTTATAGGGAGCAAACAAGATTGCAGTCTGATAAATTATTGCTGGCCATCTGCGTTTTGGTCAACTGATCGTCATCTGGTCATCCGTCTCATGTTTGAGCCAAAATTGATCCAATTCCAATGTAGAGCTATAGTTCATAAAAATTATCAGTTCCAGGTATATCGATGTGCGTTTGATCTAAGATTGTTTAGAAACGGGTTAACAAAGATTTTTCTCCACCTTTATTTAAATAAACATTTGCAAGGCTTTCAATTTAAATAAAAAACAAACAGAGCGATCGATGAGACAAAATAATCTAAATAACAAAATAATGATCTAAACAAAGAACACTCGAGGCATTTAATTATCAAATAAATTACACCTACAATAAGTTTAAACATTGTGATTGAACGAAATTTATTATTTTCTAAACCCTCTAGGTAATTCTTGATAACAGATATGTGTATTACAGAGAAGTTATTTTCGTTACTTCCTAATTTGATCTGTGGCAGATGGTTTGGTTCATTTTCTCAGTTAATACAGTTTCTTAGCCAGCTCTTTATTTCTCTGGTGAGAACGTTTTGCTTTATGCTAATTGTCCCAATTAAGAACAATAGCACATGATCCACGTGTCAAATGTCTCTCGAATTGATTTTTACCGTGAAGTCATTAGTTTTCGCGATGTCACGTGACTCAAGATAATCTCTAAAATCATCTTATCGTCTGCTCTTATATTTGGTATGCTATTCAGAAGTGACGGGAATTATTAAAGAGTTAACTTATCATATTTCACGGAAACAAACGACTTAATGTGACATTTCTGTCAATAAAATAGTTCTTTGACTCGATATAATCACATGTAAATCCATGTTGGCTGAAATGATTTCATGCTTAGGTTAAGGGTTAGAGAGTAAGCGAGTTATATATGAGAGAGAAGTCCTAATGAGGTAGAAAATACTTGTAGATTTCTGTCAGGTTCAAGGACGTACTTTTAGCTTTATTGTTTTAGATCTGTTCTTTATCAAAGATATTCATGGTGAAACAATAGTCAACTGAATTGACAAGAACTTTGAATATTATCAAAACAAGCATTACGTTTTGATGGGATAAGAATTTATAATACGCAATGGTCAAGATTGTACCGTCAAACATGAACTTGAGTTAGTTTCCAGTCATTTCTTACGATGCAATTTCAATAAAGCTCAAAATGTTGCACCCAAACTGGGATGTAACATGTTTTTTCCATTTATGTTTATGAACAGTTTCGTTTGATGACTTGGTTTGGGTAAAATGTGTATTACATGTTCCAATTATTGGCTGGGCTTCATCTAAACTGGACGACCTTACTCTTAAACAACTCACCAGCGTGCGTTCACGGATTTCGATAAAACCATGGTGACTTATGTCCATTTATTAATAATGATTTACTTCTCGTACATGTCTTGTTTATCACTAGAAACTGTTCAGTTTCTTCTAAAAGTGTTTTGAATAACCTGCTACATCATAAAAAATTAAATATACACATTAAAAGCCCTATCAAAATCTAGAACGAGTACATTTCCCCAAAAGTCCATTTATGTTAACTTCATTGTTGACAAATTATGTCGAAATGATTATTTCAAATCTGTAATAACCGTCTTTCAGGATTCAAACATGTCAGCATTTCTTTCTTGTAAAAGTGAATAGTTTGTCAAAATGTTACAAAACACAGGAACATGTTTTGTTCAACATGAGCGTATGTTCTTGGAAAGAAGACAATCACTATATCCTGGAAATTTGCGACAGCTGATGAATTAAAACATACAAGCAGAGAGATATGTAAATATAATCGAGTTTTCTCAAAGATAAAAACATTCAAACAATTGTCTAGTAACGCAAATGCGATGTAGGAACGTTTGTGGTAAGCACCGCAATCTGTCATAACTTGTTCACAAATTCTTTGAAAATGTCATCTTAACAAATGACGATGTTGTACAAAACTGGTGTTACGTTTGGCGAATAGTTTTGAATCATACCAGGAAATAGTGCTAAAATTTGTGAATTTGAATAGTGTTGTTGTACTAGAAACAATATTAAATGTACTTCCTAAAGAAGACAGAGTTTTATTATTGTGTAGGTCAAAAGGTGTGTCATCTATTGTTTTATATAAATTGTCACCATATATTTCCACTTTCTATACAATATTATTGAGCTTTCTTCTAGAAGATTATGTACTTAAGTCATATTGAAATATGTTGAATTTCTTTCAATTGTGATCAAATGTCCTCATGAAGTTTTTTCGTGAATATGTTCTATGCACACTCAACACAAATTGTAAGCGACAGTGATATTTAATGCATGCATTCTGAAACAAACAAGTCAATTATCTCTTAATATCCATCAATTATTCCAACATACTCTTTATCATACAAATATCATACCACTTAGTACACCATACAAGCTGCTGAGCAGCTTAGTTTCGCAGAGGTTCGTACGATGAACGGTTGCCTTTTATGTGGTCCTTGAATTGGAACATTAGATTTACTGATCATTTACCGCAAAATTGTACAATATACATATATACATGTGGTGGCCATTCAGTATACCCTTACCATAAGAATTTAATAGTCGTAATATAAATCTGATCACAAACTTTTTGACAAACTGTCTACGGCCACGGTTATGTCCGAACATACATGTATACTGTAACGGAACACTACGTTATAGGACTAAATGATTTCTGAGATTAGTTTCAGATTGTCAATAAACTCAGACCGTTGCTGCTGACAGTATTTTCTGAGATATGTTTCGACTTTGTCGATCTTGGAAGTTATCAAAGAAGGGAACTAAGTTTTGACTCTTAGTTTAACAAATTGACAATTACATCTAACAGTGAAAGAGAGCGTTTTCTGTTATATAAAACATGCAGACAATTGTATTGCGACAACACAAGTTTCAAGACGTCTATTGTATAACTGATTATACAGTTTGATGAATTAGATGTAGAACTATTTTTAAGAAAATATCATTTATCTTACACATGAGACAAGTTGTTTTTAAAGACAAATTAATAAAGTCTATGACAGTGTAAATATTGTCTTAATAACATATGTCCAATCTGTCACGATGGACGCTGAGGAAAGAAATTGAACTAAGTTTTCATCCAAGGTAGAAAATTTATATTTATTGAAAAAAAAGTTTTTGAAATCAAATTTTGTGTGCTTAAACTGTTAGTAATATAATATTAAAATTACCAGATAATAATTATTATTATTCACAATCTTGATTTCTTCAACTAACACTATACACCCTATGATTATTGTAATTATCTGTTTTATGGCTAATATAGTAGTGTAGTTTCCCTTATGTCAAAGTGTCACGAACTTTTCTTAAAGCAAATATCTCTTACAGAAATAATAACAGCCGTAATGCTCTACATATACCTAACAAATATTCAAGTCAATGTTTCCGTATTATTCTAACTAATTAGACCAGCAATTACGAGTTTCATTATAAAATCCACGAGACATAAACCTCATGCAATGATAAATAACACGAGTATATCATTTGACTCTTTCATCCTATGGGACAATTTTATTGGAGTTAATGAACTGAAATTAGGAGGGGAGTATTACATATATATTCCACGCTTCCTTGATAACTTGATACATTTTACATCAAATATAAAATGAAAAATTACGTGGGAATTTCTAGAATTCTAATGGAAAATATGAGTAAAAACCAATTACTTCATTCGTTTTAAATTAGCCGCGGGGACACATTTGTGTTATAATATGGCGTGGATTTATTCACTGTGAGGGTCACTGCCATACGCATGAGATCTATTATTGTGTCAAACGTTTTAGACGGAAACATTTACTTAAATGTAAATATTTAAGAGAAAGACATTTGTTAAATGGTTTTATATCCCGATGAAAGTGTTTCTTTTCTATGCAAAGTATTGTATCACCATCGTGGATCAGTTATAAATCTCCGGTTAGCTGGTCGGTTATGCTACCGGTTGTAAATAGGGAGAGGAAAAGGAACAATGACTAACTGCATAAAACACACACTCTTTTTGTTTTAGATAAAAAGAAATTCTTTAACAATTAACCAATTGTTAAAAATAGCTGATTTTATTTTCACAAAAAATAAATGTCATAAAACACTACTAGAAAACAGTTCTAAGGATGTGAATATTTATGTACGAGTTATTTTCTTGAGGAAAAGTTCGTGATACTTTGACATACAAGAAACTACACTACTACATTAGCCATAAAACAGATAATTACAATAATCATAGGGTGTATAGTGTTAGCTGAAGAAATCAAGATAGTGAACTGTTTAGTTTTCAAATCTCAAATAATTCTAGATTAGTATCTGATAAAATGCCAGTGTATTGATATATTACTATCAGTTTAGCACAAAGATAAATAAACTTCTCGTACACAACATTAAAACACCAAAGTTGTATAAATGTATACGGGCTCAATACATCTTTGAATTAAATACCAATCTAATTGTTTTATGAACAAATAATATTTAAAATCGTTATTGGTTAGGAACAAAGATACGTTTTGATAAGATCTTTGTCGTTGTAACATATTTGGTATTAATTTATAAAAAAAATGTTGTATCGTTCATAAGTTTTTGTTGTTTACATACAATGTATATTTGTTTATGACCATACATGCATCTATGATAAATTGGCACTTTATTCAAGTCACTGTAACATCAAAATGTCTTAAGGTCATGAGTTCAATACCATTTATCAATCTTGATGGTTATGCTTTAGAGTAGGCATTTGCTCTCAGAGAATGGGAGTGCAGTATTGGTACTTCCTAGTAACAATAGTTAGGTTAATTGTCCGCTAAATGGGACACCGATTCTTAGAGGAGTAAAACAAAAATAAATCAAAACAATAGAAAATGTAACCACTACCTTTGTTTGTAATACAAGTGTAAATATTCATCCTTTATTTTTACAAAATTTTACTGTCATGTAAATTATAATGGTTTTGTAAAAACTTATAATACAATCAAACCTGCCTTTGACATTCGACGGAAGGCGAGACTCAATTTCTAAATTTGCTGTTTGCTGACAAATGGTAGTTATTGAAGGTCATTTAACAAAACTGTTGTTCCTGAAGAGTGCTATTTTCGGGAATTTTTATTTTGTGGTAGTCTATCCAAAGTTTTAAAAGGAATGGGGGTTGACATTCTCCTATCATTTGCCAATGCAGATATCATAGACCAAGAATAATGAAAGAATCAAAGTACTGAAAGTAACGTTGGAAGGATTTTTTGAACGATTCTAAGAGTTCAAAGTTACTTTTTCGATATCCATCATTATCTCTTTATCATTCATAATCAAATGTGTTTCATATTTCATTTAACATGCACATTATTCTACTGATCGAAGGGTCGTAGGTTCGATTCAACTTATCTACTTTTGATAGTATACATATTTTTCTGCTGCACTATTTTCTCGGTCGCATCAACTCATTGATTTCTATTGAGTTAAAACAGAATTCAATTAGGTGTTGTTCGTTCTTTTTCAAATTTTGAAGAGCGCCGACATAGAAAGGATTTTTTTAAAAATTCCTTTCAAAAACAATATAAACTATATCACCTTAAGGGCTTCTTGGTTTTGTTTTTGCGACACCATGCGACCGTAACGATATAAATAAACATTGCAGAAAAATGATAAACAATGCTAAGACGAAATAACCTGGAGGGTTGAACATCCAAAAAATTATTAGATATTGAGAACAAACCGCAATGTTAGTCAAGTGCTATACATAATTAAGTAATAAAATAAAGGTTATTTACCTTTGTACATCATATTTAGACTCTAGCAGTGAGTACACACCTCGTATACAATATATATTTCCCTGAAATTTATTCTAATATGCCATTGATTTTCATATATATTTTTGTCCTAATATTTACGATATAGTATGTTTCCATAACTAATACGAGTATAATGTGAAGTGTTGTATAACACATTACAGTGTAACCCCAGTATTAAGAACATTAAATTCAATGGTCCTTATAGCTGAATGGTCGAAATATAAGAAACCTTTTTCTTCTCACGTGAAGTATTTGGGACTTAAAATCACATTAATTGGCAATAATTAAAGTTGTCTTTATAATGGAATGTCCTTTTTCAATGCAATATTCTATACAATATACAACGTACATTGAAAATGTATCTACAGAGTTGAAATTTGAAAGCTTCTTTCTTGAACCGAACAAAATATCCCAATTGTTTGAATTTACGGGGTTTTGGTTATTTTACGTTTGTCTGTTCAAATTTTGTAGGAGGACATCTTCTTAATTCAATGAATTTCAGATTTTTCTGGGCTCAATTTTCAAAGATTGTTAAATCTAAATCAATTGTAGAAAAATGTATTTTATTGTACTATTTAACCTAGACATTCGCTGTGAATGAACACATCTTGTACAGTTTCTTCTAGAAATACTCTGTGAAGAAAATGAATTATTTGAAAAAAAATATTCTGGCGCATGCATATCTTGCGCAATATTTGCGTACAGGTTGGGCTTACATAATTCCCTATTGTTGGTATTTTATTGATACACATTTAATTATATGACAAAATAAAACAAAACAAACTTTGGCAAGAGTACGCCACGAACGGAAATTTACTTCCTCTACTTTGGTTGAACATTTTCCAGATCGTGTTGATGTTTGACTATTGGCAGTTTAAGTAACGCAGTTAATATACTTTGTGTTAGACACGTGATTACAAATTTCCTTTTGATGAAATGTGATTGAAGTTAAGCCAAGACTTTAATAAAATGGCCATCTTAAGATAATTAAACGTCAATAAATAATATGGAAAAATGTAGACAAAGACGTCTGCATAATGATAGACTAATGCTCATGTTGACCAATAGTTTGACTATCAACGTTATTAAATAAAAGTAGGGTGTTCAGCCAGACACATAATTCGCATTTCACTAGACAGTGGGTCGACCTGTTCTGTCACTAGACTATGGTTTACAGTTCTTACTTTCTCTCAACACAGAATCAATTTGAGTTTACTATTCAAATAGTTGCACCTTGTCTGTTTAACAAAATTAAGGAGATAAATATAATTTTGTTTATAAATGTTTCGAGTCACGTTCCTTATGTATCATCAAAGCAGTTGCTGTGGTACTGCAAATGGTCTGTTAATTCGAGATCTTTTCACCTTTCCTTACACCCTGACAATAAGATCCAAATTCATCTAGATATATCATTAGCTCATCATAACTATGGAAGTAATGGAAAAATAAAAGAAATATAGTTTAGTGCATTTGTCAATAGCAAAAATGTAACATTTAACATAAAATTCAATTATAATCCTTTATAATTAAAAGCTTTCTTAATAATAAAGGATTATAATTGGTTTATATAGGTCAGTGTAGTGTTCAGTGATACTTATATAAGAGCCGAGGTTATACCACTTAAAAATAGACTTCATGATCAATTTTCAAGTTTGTCATCAAATAATATTTCTTTAGAAGCTTTTAAGTATGTATTAATTCATGGTAATACAGACACAATATTGAATGATTCTTACAAAAATAAAAAATGTACCAAGGATGGCAAGACAGTATAGAGATACATTTAGTACGAAGTTGACTTTTAACATATAAACGGATCTTGAAATTTATAACATCTTGCCCAGAATGAATTTCTAATGATTTGTGTTTGGATTTATCTTAATTTCATAACTTCAGTCCTGTATTGACGCACCAATCATTCGTAGCGGTTTTTAAAACCCAGAAATAGAATAAAACCTCCTTGTATGAGATAGATTCGATTGTATAACATTTAATTGATGAACAGTATCACAGAAATATCGCTGAGAGCCAAGATGATATGATCGTTTTAACAAAATCCTCACAACCCATTAAGATCATCTTGAGCTACTCTTCCAAATGGAGGCAGAATCTGTTAATGACAATGGCGCGACGCAGACCACGCATTACCAATCTATTTGCATAAAGAAAATGGCGAGTTAAATTTCAAATATTCCTCTCGGGTCGTGTTTGCTGAAGATAAGTGAAATTATCACAGACGATAGTAATAAATTTAGACAATCAATAGTCTTTGCTTTGAGAACATTTCAATTTAAGTTGTACAAGCTGAAATGGTGTCTGAAATTAGTATTGGGACAGATTTTATATAATGAAAGTGACATAAATAGTGATATATAGGCACACCTAATCATTTAACACATATTTCCTTGCATTTTCTTGCTTATAGGCATTGTTCCCGTTCTTCATTTTGAAACCATATAAAATTTATACGTTATTTAAACTGTTATTCAAAAGTTAATAAAAGAAAGAAAGCAAACCACTAGCCACTGATGTGGTCTAGTGGTTTAATTCCTGGTTGCGATAGGCCATAACCTTCCATAAAAATGTCAACCATAATGTGGATTTTCTACGTTTATGTATATAGAAGTTTCTCAGTTGTTCTGATAGTGTCAGTAAATGCTGACATAAATATCTTCTATGAATAGTGGTTAATCAGCTAGCCACTGAAATAACAACAACAGAGAAACGTTGAAAAAAAGCAGTTGTTAAATTTTACTAACAGCCAAATATTAGCAGATTGCTTGAATAAGTTCATTATCCAGCGAAGAATAGAAATAACAGACTGACTGAGATGTTCACCACAGGGCCACATTTTACTCAACGATAATTAATTCAAGAAAGGACTAGCTTTACTTGTCTGTTTTGTTTTCTTTAAATGTATAAAGTGTATAAACATTGTTCATTTTAATCGATTTTCTATATTTCTAGAAGTTAGAACACTTGTTAAATAACCTGAATATAACATTAAAACATAATCAAAATAATAAAATGTTTTATATATTTATTCAAACAACGCATTTCTATAAACTTGGTAGTGAATGTTTTCATTTAAGTAACATAAACATAAACTAGTGTAAGACAAGACACCCCAAATCATGTTATTCACTCATTTAAACTTCTCCCCTTGAAAAAACTCACATATTATATTGTATAGAATATTACATCTTAGTGCTTTATATGCTTGATGCATGGTGATATAATTATGTTGCATATGTTTTTAGATATTATATGTATGATTTCGCCATTTAATTATTAAATGACATTTTCACTCACAATAATTGTGACTTATTCCTTGTTTAATGTATTATTGTGTGCTGTTTGATGTGTTTCAATATATTCAACATTTACTTTTCTAAAAATGTTGCAAGTAACAACGTCTTAAAGTTATAACATTTGTATAAAGTTGCTGATACATTCAGGGACGTGATAAAACTTGTCTGAAATAACTGTTATCTGTGATTCAACACCAAATTTACATATTTAATCTTGTTTGATGATGAAAAGGGATTATTTTAAAATACACTAGATTTAAATTCCTACCAAAATGATATATCATCTTTTTCTCGACATGCCAATCATATGTCGTGTAAATCTCGTCGTCACGTGACTTATATCGCGAGATTGTCGTAATCTCGCGTTCTTCTCGTATTACGACAAGACAAATGAAGATCACATGTAGTTTTTCTGTTGTTTTGTCATCAATAAATATTTCAATTGTTTTTTGTTTTATATTTAACAGACTAAGAATTATTAGGATGTTCATCATTCATTTACGTCTGAATTGTCGACATAAAACAAAAGAGTTCCGAATAGTCGCGACAAATAAAATTAAATTCTGTTGTGGAATGACTTATACATATGGCGGGTGTTACCATAAGAATTGACACTTTCTTCTTGTTTTAACATTCATTGTCAAATGAAAACATGAATTTTGTATGAACTGCATCATCGCAGATCGTATTTTTGAAATAATAAAATGTGAAACAAAGGACCAAATGTCAATTTGTTGATGTAATACTTATCTATTTACACATGATTAAGTATGATTGCACATTTTAAACCTTCGTTGTCAATTATTTACGAATATGTCTTACAAATGCATGATTGTTAAATGTTTTTCAGTAGTTCAGTCAAATTCACCATCGGAAGGCAATTTTTAATTATCTGAAGTCAGGTATTATAGTGTGCTGTTAATTACATCAGTCAATTCTCACTCATGAAGGTGTCGAATTATGAATTTTTGTCTGGATTATTCAAGAACATGTAGTTATTATTACATGATGACCATTTACTGATAGCAACATGTGAGTTTTATCAAGACATCTAGTGTCAGAGATAACAAAACTATCCAGAATGTAGTCATTGGTGGGTGATATTGTTTCCAGAAACGTCTTCTACCAATCATTAAAAGATGTCATATTCTTCATCTTAAACTTCCATTTGTTCAGTTGCATAATATATCTGAACAGGCATTACATTATATTTCCATGAACACTTATAAAATATAGGATTATAAATCATTATTATCGATTGAATTTTAAATAGTATCATCAAATGTTTTCGGCGCGCTATGACCTTTTTGTGTTGGTGCGCCGTAAAACCCAAACAAACAAACAAACATGAACACTTATCTGATTTTCTTGTTATATAGTGAGGAGCGCAATTTTTAAATATCCTGACTTTATAAAACTTGTAATGTCCGAAGCCCGAATACATTTTCATTATTCCCGGGCTTCGGGTAGTTGGTTAAGGCAGTGTCAGATTCTAAGCAATCATTTGATTTTAAAATGTGATCTTGCGCTAAGTTTCACCATTAAGAAATTCTGTCTGACAAAATCAAGTAGACGGTTTACATTACGTTCTATACATGGACGATAAAACTATATGTGGACACAATGAACACAATGTTCCCTTTAATGATTAAGTAACAATATAGAGGTACCATGAGCTTGAACACAATAACAGCAATGTAGTGCTAATATACGTCAAGATGTCATACGCTCATCTTTGATAAATGAAAATTAATTAAGAAAATCTTTTGTTCTATCTTTACTTGATACATTTTAAAGAACCAGCTGTTAATTTTCCAACTTAAAACTATAAATATTAACATCTCACGTAAACAGTTCCTCTAGATGTTTAATTTCACCAGATTCAGCAGTTCAGTAATGAACATTTTATTTTACATGTTTATCACTGAATTATATAACTACAGTAATAACAGTGTGAATATTTACTGCAAATTAGCATCATGTGAGGATATTAACTGTACGTTAATTTCGTGGTATGCATTTTTCGTACAGTACAAACACTCATTAAATTCGCTACTGGAAGCACAATGGTTTAATGGAATTTCGTGTCAGGGAAAATGTAATATAAAAAACTCCCACTAAGAACGACTGTCTTTTATATTTTGTATATATGGAAATATTGTATTTTGTTCCTGGAAATTTATAAAGCATTAGAATGTACAAGTGTTTAGAAAGCTGTAATTAAGTTCACGTGGTGACACTCTTTTAAACTTGGCGTGTTGGTAGTGACAGTCTCTTGTTTTAGCATGCAAAATATATTGTACATAGCAATGTGAGTGAGACTTGATTTATAAAATTATTCGCTGAAAAATAAAAACATCATTCCAACAGGTTTGGTTATATTTATTTTTCTTACTCTAAGACTAATATAAGAAATTTCATATACAAAATATACTTGTCGCAGCTAACGTACGTATGCTAATGTGTGGATGGAGCAAACCTCAAGAAAGTGTGAACGACAAAGATACCACGACTTGATCAGACCAGTCTAAGACATATTTAATGTATGGATGGAGCAAACCTCAAGAAAGTGTGAACGACAAAGATACCACGACTTGATCAGACCAGTCTAAGACATATTTAATGTATGGATGGAGCAAACCTCAAGAAAGTGTGAACGACAAAGATACCACGACTTGATCAGACCAGTCTAAGACATATTTAATGTATGGATGGAGCAAACCTCAAGAAAGTGTGAACGACAAAGATACCACGACTTGATCAGACCAGTCTAAGACATATTTAATGTATGGATGGAGCAAACCTCAAGAAAGTGTGAACGACAAAGATACCACGACTTGATCAGACCAGTCTAAGACATATCTTAAGTATTGAGTGGCTATATCCATTTCGATCGATGTACATACGTACACCATTAAACAATTGTATTGTGATATTGTCAAGCAATCATTTTCCCGTTTATGCTTTTTTCGACTCGGTGTAAATGTAGTTTGGTCTTTGCATTTTAGTTGAGTTGATAAACAGACCATTTTTATCCCTTAATGAAGTAAAATTATTTCCAAAGTACAAAACTTGCATTATCTTTTAAGTGAACTGTTGTATACCTTCAGCTGTGCATGTGTAAAAATATGTTCGTACTTTTTAACCTTATTTTAGAAATTAAACTTGTAAAATATGCGGGCATCAGGACAGATTAAACTATTCATAAATGTTCAAAAAGTGGAAGTAACGTTTTGACGAGATATCGCGAGAAATATCGTGAGATTACATTTCGAGACAAAAACTAATACCGAATGACGAAAAACAAATTTGAATTTGGATTTTCGCATGAAGGAACAACCGCAGAAATAAATTGGTTAAATAGGAAAATTGAAATGAAATCGAAATGGCAGTGGCCGATAAAAATACTTTAACGTCTGTGTGAAATGTAATTCGTATGCAGTCTCAGATTTAGAATTTTAGAGAAAACAAGGGGAAATGTTACTTACATATAAATGTTTTGTTTCTAACTATAATCACGTGGTTTGTCCACAAATGGTGACAAGCAATTAGTAACTGAAATATCTTGCATAACCCGAGATCATACAAACCTAGAAAAGTCAGGAACCTTTAAAAACATAATCTAAAACATTTGCCTGTAAAATTAGTTGAAAAAAAACAGCTAACGTAGCAAAACTAGCAGTTTACATATTTTTGTTAAAATTAGCATCTGACAGTAAACCATTGGATGTTTCTCTGAACTCGGAAGAAACAACATAAAACCATTGGTCATTTATCATACTAGATATTGACGTATGCAATGATTCATTTTTACAAGTGATTTGATAGACTAATCCTGATTTCCTCTGGGATAAATCTCATTTTATATGTGTATATTGTATTAGCTATAATTTGTACCCTTTTCTACCTTGGGAATAATTAAAATTCCTATTAGAATATTTTAGAATCAAACGTAGATAAGTGACAGAAATCATTAATATAAATGTCCTCCTCCAAAGGCATCCACTTTCCAATGCAGCCCACTTTAAAAAAAAAGTCCAGCCGAAATATCAGCCACTTTCCAATTATGAACCAAATACAGGAGGTTTCCAGTAACTGTCTTACCCTAACAGCAAACTCATCCTTATATGCTCCAAATTGCAGTCAATTTACTTGCATACGACATCAGTGCTCTTTAATGTAAATTACATTTTCCAACAAAAGTCATCCCTTTAGCAGTCGTTTATTCACTGCCTTGCAACAGACTGTTGTTAAGAGGGTTTCTTGTATTTGATATATACTGATATACTATACGGAATGTTAACTATTTGATCGAACTCAGCCTCAGTGATCCAATGAATTATTAAGACTTATTGTCTAATGTTGACCATTGACTTATTACTTCATTAGTTGACATCAATGACAGTTTGTGTCTTGTCTGTGATGCAGTAGTTTTTACAGTTGACTTAGAGTCATATATGTCGGCTCCTTGTGCAAGTTAGGCAAGCACTGGGATAATAGTCTATTAAAACCTCTATGGTGAGCAAACTGTCATGGTTACCTGCAAATTGTTGATGAATAACTTTCTGCCAAAATGAACGAACCAAACCAATAATTTAACCTATCCTGATAAACGCAAGTCACAACAAACAAATATTATGCACTTCAATCGGTAGAAATTTCCAGAAATATTTGGTCACGTCGTGTCTAATTCATTGAAGCTGTTGCCTTTGGCAAGCGTCTGTCTTTACTGACCGTTCTTATTTACAACAAGCGTCTGTCTACCTTGACCATTTCATTTCCTGTTCGTCTGTTTTATGGCAGTGATGCCGTAAACAGTTTTCTATGGCAATTTGTATGTTGTTAACAAGAACTTAAGAGCATAATAACGTGTGAGAGAGGCAATTTACCCGCATCGCATACGTTTCTGTTTTAATAGAACCGATTGTTGTCAAGTGAAATTTCCCGAAATCATTGCTGAAGCCAAAATAGATGTAGTTTATTTATAGGGTTGTAGAACTGTATGTCCGTAAGGAAATCAGGAAATTAAGTATTTGTTGTCTGTAAGTATACACATGGGAGTTTATTGAGAAGTTATAGTGAAAAGTCGGCTCTATGATTGAGTCAGAACAGAATATTTGAATGAGAAAAGGTGCTCATTATTAAGGCTTATATTTCATGGTCCCTTATCAGTCAGTCTGACTGAGATGTATATGAACTTTTGTAAAGACAATGTGCTGATTTTAGCAAACTTTTCTTCTTTTAACCTAGATGTAATGGTTTATTAGTGTCGTAGTGTGTGCATCTTTTCTTGCTTCCAACATTATTAAGAATTATACGAGAGTATTTGCTAGTTCGTCGATCGGCATGTCACCATGCAGGAGTTTTGACTGTTTAGTTATTCAAAAAGAAATTTGAATAGTCATTCATTTTAGTCATGAATATCTAAGTTCATTTCACTTAAGTTGTTTCGCCAGGCTGTATATATTTTCATAATTGACTTGCGATATAAATGAGTTTTCTTGTAAGCTTCTAGCGAGGGTTTGTGTTTGTTTCTGAGTTTAAATCTTGGGTCCAGAGCTATATGTATATCCTGTAAAAATGAGTAAGGCAACATGCTTAACTTGGCAGAAAATAATCAAATTATGCTTGTCTAGATTTTGATCTTCTGAATTTATAATATATCAATATACAGACATATGAGTCTACAGTTATTTTGTCAAATTATATGTTTATCACCAGTAACAGATGTATTCATCTTAAATCATTTCAATGTATTAACCATTTTGTTCTTTATTGATTTATTATATAAATTATTACCGTCGTGGAAAAAGATTTCTGGAGTTCTATCGTTATATACAGTTCTTAACTTCATCATCATCATCTCAGTAAACCGCCCCACTCTTCAAATTAAAGTATGATCGCGATGACTTGTTAAAATCATGTTTTACACAGTGTGGGGATTGAAAACCCTCTTGTACGACTGAAAAATGTTTTTATTTACAGCTTTAAACTGGATAAAATCTTTTCACCCGCTACAACAATAAAATATGAAAAAGTTTAAATATGTTGGTGTAAAAACCTTAAAGATTTCAATTAAATCTTGAAACATGGCGTTATTGAATGGTTTTCAGTTGTTTTGTGGCACCATCTCTTTTGTATAGGACATTTTATGTTTTCCCACGACCTCTCTCTCTGTATAATAGAATGACAATTAAGGAATTACTGTTTGTTACCTAATTCTTGTATAAGAATTTATTGTCAGACACGTATCTACTGACTAATCAACGTAGTATGTTCTACATATCGGGCAATTTTCGCACAATTGAATTTTGAGAATTTTGCATTAAAACGCCTATTGTGCAGATTATTACTTTACTTCACTTCACAGAAATTTACTTCCCCTGAATACTGCTCAAACTTAGAGTGTATATGTCGTACGGGACTACACGTAAGACATTGAATTGAGCCGGTTCCGTTTATTGTTAATTTGTTGGTTTTGAATTTTGAACATTCTTTGTTCTGGTTAATGTTAATATTATAAAACTGTACTATCACAGGCAGAATTGACTGTGGTTTGGTGAATGTTAATTATGCACAAAACGCCCCCTAGTGTCGATATATGAAAAGCATCATCAGTATTAAAACATCATTATACAATCTAGACAGTTCCTCATGAATTCTTTAGACAGAAAATATTAATAAATACAAATGTAGTAAAATATTACATTTATCTACAGAAAATTAGTAGAAAATTAGGCAAAAGCTGGATATAATTGACAGCATAGATCATTTCATACTGTTGGTTTTGTCTAATAATGTGTTTAATTATTAAATATCACAACGCAATATGTCATTCAAAAACAATTTAGTATTAATAATCGGAAACCTTTTGTTACCTTCCCTGTATACAAATTCAACATGATTTCTTCTTTGTCTGTATCGCGTAGCTAACAATATCGTTACTTTTTGCTAATACTAATATAAATATAATATTCATATATCAATGTATTCTCTTATTGTTTTCTTAATATGAAATCTAGATTTTGACTTTTTTCATCAGAGTAAAACATTACAGAACAGGTCAGCGCATAAAAGCGCAACACAGCATGCTAAACATTATAACACTACACTACACAGCAAACCACAACTTAGCAGATCGCAGAGCAGAACAAAATGTGCATAAATGTGACTAATATGGCCAAAACAAAACAAAAAATAGTGATAAAACATGTAATAATAATGAGTCATCTATTTCAAAAAAAGGATACCTTTGTCGATGCCACACATCCATCTAACGTGGCTTTTGTAAAGGTCAGCAATTGTACAAAAACTTACTGTATCTGTAGTAAACATCACTGTTCATGTTGGATCCTATAATTATACATCTTCCTCCTATCACCTCAACTATTATGTTTTCGAAAATATTTTACAAAGGGCACGGAAATACCCGATGTTTCACGAATATGTAAATAACGAAGTATACGGAAAATCCGATGTTTACGATTGTGTATACACGAAAGATACGGAAAACCCCGATTTTTTACGATGGTGCAAATATCAAAGGATACGGAATTTCCCGATGTTTTACGATGGTGCCAATATCGAAGGATACGGAATTTCCCGATATTATACGATGGTGCTAATATCGAAGGGTACGGAATTTCCCGATGTTTTACGATGGTGCTAATATCGAAGGATACGGAATTTCCCGTTGTTATACGATGGTGCTAATATCGAAGGTTACGGAATTTCCCGATGTTTTACAATGGTGCTAATTTTGAAGGTTACGGAATTTCCCGATGTTATACGATTGTTTAAATACCAATCATACGGATATTCCCGATGTTTTTTTAGTGTTATAAATCTTCTAACAACAATCATTGAGAACGTTCTATAATTACCATGTATCTATAGAGGAAACCTCTCACCACCAAATGTATTGTTTTTAAAACAGTACAATTTTATTTAACCTTTGATAGAACAGTTCACTTAAGTCATTAAGCACCATTAAAACCAAACATATGCCAGCTTATATACACTTTATGTGATACAAAATGTGTTTGACATTTAACTTTGGTATTTTCCACAGACTTTTTTTCAAATTAAAAAATAACCTTTCATCTCGATGTAACAAATTTTATGAAACTCTTTCATCTTTGTTATATTTTTATTAAGTTGTTATTAAAGGGTATACCAATAAAACTGATTTATCCAACCCCAAAGTGATCTTTTAGAAGGAAAACCTATTGACCAAATAAACCTATCTTTATTCGGCAGCGTTGCTTTATTCGGCAGTCACGTGACTACGCATTGACGGACTACTTTTCTACATCATCATAACATTGGGCATCAAAAGCGGCCGCGTTTCATTCTTTTAACGACAACTTAACAAATACATTTTACACAAAATAATCAAATACGGGCTGATATATTAGGCCACATAAATTTTAAAATTTATAAATGTTAAAACGTCTCGAATTCTTATTACCAAATCATAAAGAAGTTTTGTAAAATATGTTTCTGTTATTCAAAAGGCTAAGTTGAGAGAGGAAAAATAAAAAATCATTTCTTAATAAAAATATATATCTATTTACTTATGTTAAAGACGCTAATTAATTTGCCGTAGCGCTTTCAGCCTTTCGGCCTTCATCAGCGGCATTTATTTTCAAAATGACATTACAATGGAAATGACGTAAATGACGTTGACGTCGTCTCGGTGCGCGCTCATGTCCACGTTGCGTGTTGGCGCGCTTCCCCGTCTTATTCTTAAGTGTTAATGCCGTGCGGTCGGTATGTTCGTAATTTATCTTTCCACAGTTGTTCCATGGTTTTCCTGTAGATGGCACTTCCGCTCAGCTTCTCTAACCCCATGACCGAGAAGTCTGCAACGTTATGGCCGTTAGTATAAAAATGCTCGGCCACGGGGTCGCTGTGTCTTGTACGAATGCGGGACAGATTTAACAGGTGGCGCTGGTATAGAGTGTCCCCGGTTTCGCCAACGTACACAAAACCGTTGCATTTCTTGCAAAACACCGCGTACACAACATTTGATGATTTGCAAGATATCCTGTTGCGTACTCTGTAGGTTTTGCCTTCCGCGCTCGTGAATGTCTCGGCCGCGATGATGTAGGGGCAGACAGCGCATCTCTTGGCTCCACATGGGCCACAAGAGCTTCCCTGGTTGAAAAACTGCCTGTTGTGCTTCTTGTGGACCAGTATGTCTTGCAGGTTGCTGTCACGTCTAAATGCGACTATAGGTACTTCCGGAAACACTTGTCGCATACGGTCTGATCGATGAAGAGTAGGGAGATGTTTACGGAGAATACCGCCAATGTTGGGAAGCGCTCGTGAAAATGTGAGAGCGAGCGGTACCCTCTGTGTCTGGTTCTTACTTGTGCGGTATTGCAGGAGATCCACGCGGCGCTTGTTGTCGACCTTCCTCAGTTCCCCCTCCACGAAATCCTCGTCATAGCCTCGCTGTTTGAGTTGATGTTCTGTCTGTGCTGGTGGTAGCTGGTCTCATCTGAACAGATGCGTTTTACTTATGTACATGTATTATGATATTAATGTCAAGTACTTTAGTTGGTCCAAGTGTTTTGCTCTTTTGGATTTGTTTAATACTTTAGAAAAAATTTACAAGTTGTTGAAAACATCCAGAAATCAACACAACTGTTCATTTTTCCCCAAGTAAATTCATTGGTCGAGACTATTGATAAAGAATAAAAAACAATGGGAAACAATTCTTGCTGCACCATCAACTAACCAATGTATTCAGATAATAATTATTTAGATACGGTGCACAGTTCTTCAGATACTCGTATAAACAATCATATTATTTCTTGTAAAAATTAAAACCATTTTAGATAAATTGTAAAAATTGTAATTGAAGACTTTGCAGATATACCTTTAAATTTAAACTGCAAAAAAAACTCAAAACGTTACCATAATTACCAAGATAATGTAAAAGTTATAGATTTCACTCGGCTTTGGGTTGATAAAATCAGAATTAATCCGATTTATTGCAAAGAGGCACTGTATAATTTCCGCCTGTTAGCAACTAAACTGATTAATGAACCCAATTCTTAGAAACAAAAAAAAACTGAAATTTAATTATTCTGATTAGAATAGCTGCGCATTTCGTCGATTAATGTTTTAAAATAGGCTCCATGATTTCTCACTTTAAAGTTTAAAAGGCAAATGTTTTTATATTAAACTGATAGCAAGATCATTACTTCATTTTTACTTATTAGCATCAGAAAGTTTTATTCTTGATGAGCTAAAAAGGAGTCTGATAACATATCACAAACAGGAACAGTAAAACAACAGCCAAAAAGCAAAAAGGGTGTTGTGTTCTATTTTTTGCATGATGTTTTCTAATTTTCCATGACTTTTCCCTAATATATTCCCTTAAATCAAAATTGCATGATTTTTTTCCATAAAAATCTCATTTCCATGATTTTTCTAGTTTGTAATAACCCTGTTTAATCTTTGTTTTAAAAGAGTACCACGTACAAAAAAAAAACTAAAATAAGAACATAAAGAGCTTCCGCCTTGGAACTGACCGTGACACAAGGGGTTTAAACTAGGTTCAAGGGTGCGCCAACTACTCACTTGCTTCAACAGATTCTTGTAGAACATACACTAACAAATTGTTTTGGTAAAAACAGAAAGTCATAGGACATCATTCTTGTACGCCAATGTAAAAGACGTTTGCAGAAAGTTCAAAGACAAATATGAAGAATAATGATATGTTCTAAATGCCAAGTAAATTTAACAAATTTGGACACATTATAAAATAACATGTTTTCTTCTTTTGACTAACGACGATTTCTGGCGTAAGAGATTTCATTAAAAGGCAAACTGAGGTTTTATTCACTTACACTGAGAGAAATAGACAGTATGACCATTGCCCTTTATCAATTATTAAGTCTACGTACTTTAGGCAGACCTCACTAATTGTGGTGTCCATTTCATTATGTGACATTAGATTTGTTTTAGCATTCAGTTTTCTAAGAAAAAATACTGTTTATCTTGTGGAAATATTCCAACCATGATAGGAAATGGGAAGGAGTTACAGACTAGTGAATTGTAGGTCTAGAAATCTTTGTGTATTATGCTAGCAGGATGAAACTGGTAAAGTGTGCGGTAATGTGCATTGGTTCGAATCCAATTCAGAATCTTTCCTTGTTTCCCCAAGAAAGAACATATTGTATACACATAAACTGATAAAACTATATAACAAACTATTGACCGGCTGTCTTTAGGGTATTTTCTGTGCTTTTTGTTCGAACTTAATCTTGAAAATTCAGTATTTCCACAAGAAAGAATTCCTGTCATTTCTTGCCTACGCCAGAACTTAAATTTACGTAAGATAAAAGCAATGTAACAATACCGGTCACGTTGTTTAACCTGTGTGAACAGTATTGATGTATTTGTAAACTGTTTTAATGTCATGTATTCTCAATATCAACATATGTTTTGACAAATAATCTGGTCTCAGATTGACAAGAGATTATTTCCATGAAAGAACCGGATTACATCAGACGTTTTACAAGAAACTATCCACTAACCATTCTATACAAATATGCACTGGCTTGTTTCTTGTAACATGGTAATGTAAAGCTAATTTAACAAATTGTTTTCTGTCAGTAACACCAAGATACGGGTCGACGTGATTGCACTTCACTGAACTTCAGAAAACTTCAGTTTCTTAGTACTTTGTACGTACATAATAAATCAAAAATATTTTATGGAATTTATTTTTAATTGAGTAAAGGTTTGTTTAATGTATGGCTTCAGATGATACACCATACATGTACGTGTGAGTAGATATAAAACATTCGTAAATTAATTACAACTGTCACGATCATCCAGTTAAAGCCCCTTTATCAATAGAATGTAGTCAACCTACGCACCGTTCCTGGACTGACTTCTGTCAGTGTCTTACAACTGACCTACATAAGATATAAGTGCTATATAAATCTGGTAAATAATGAACAATCATATGATTTAGAATCAGTGGTAGGTATTCAATTTACAAAGGTAAATGTTAGTAGAAAGTGTTAGTAGAAAATATCACCATTCCTCAAACATTTCAGTTTTCAATGATTTTGAAATAAGAAACATACATAGTTTACCTAACTTGCAACTAACATATAAATAATAGCAGCTTGCCATTTAAGCTATAGTTCATAGAGTGACGTATTAGTTTACTCGTATTTAGGAAATTTTCGTATTATTATCATTTCTCAAATTAACGCCTATTTTAGTACAAAAATGATTTGAAAACCTATTGATCGTGTCTGGGATTTTTTGCAAATAATACGGACTAATATGAAAATAATTGGGTCGGTAAATTTTGGGACTATTTTGCGTACGTTTTGATAGAACTTAATGAGACCAGCTGTGTTAATGGGTTTCTAGTCGGTAACACGCTGTTATTGTTCCACTCCCGACATTTCATTGTATAAAGGTACATAATTATGACTATTTGGTTTACGATGTAGTTGTTTTCTATTTTGTCTCGTCGGAATAAATAATTCGAAGTTTTGTAATAAATTACTCAGAATTGCCTGAAAGATTCGGGCGCTTTTTAATAAAAGTTTGTTTTCTTCTTGTTTGTCAAATTTTTTAAGTTTACTATTAACGGTAAACCTACTTAGGATATTACTTTTTCTCGTAATCAAAATGTATAAAATTAAAAAACTAGATTGTCACATTCAATGATTTGTTATAGAAGACTTTAGATTTTTGGATTTTGGTGCTAAATTCTTCTCTGAAACTGACTTTTGGCAGTTAAAGTTAAAAAAATTGGATTTTATAAATGTATTAAATAGTTAATCTGAGCCCGAGGTTATTAAATTTTAGAATTATCTAAATGCTAAGTTTTGTTTTCTTGCAATATTTCATTTATTTACATTTGACGAAGTAAGTGTGAAAGTATTAGGCTAATTATTTTTGGCATCATCATTTGGAGTGAAATAGCCTTCGTCAAAAACAATGAGACGACATTTTCTACTAACGGGGGATCTGACTTAGAATCGAGTCTAAAAATTCTTTCTTCGTCTCTGAATTGAATTTCTTGTGTTAAATGAAGAATATATGAAAAAGAAAACTACAATTTCTGTTTAATGTCAACTACAGTCTGTATGCTGCCTTTGTCTTAATATCTATATATCTAACCCTTTGTACAAAATGTAGGTGATCTTAAAAACTATCGAATGTTTGTCTCTGTAATGAACTTTGGTGGATGTTTCTATAACAAAACGAAAGTAATAAATATAAAATTCTATTTTTTTCACTGCGGAGTTTTACAATTTTTGTTCATGGTTGCATTTTACTGTTTTATTTATTAATCAGAGTGTATTATGAAGTTTAGCGAGAAAAAAGTGTATTTTCCATGTCTGACTTCCTATCTATATGTTTCATACTAAAAAGTGTTAATATCACTTAAATATTGTAATATTTGATAGATCGCACAGTATAAAGAAATGTCAAAACATAAGGGGGAATGTCTGTCACTAAGTTGTTAGAACTTATGAGCGGACCCTTTGGTATTTTGTATAAGTAAAGTCCATATGTTTATTGTGTTTAATGTCAACAAAATATTTTAAAATCTACTTTAACATTGTGAAGCATATGGTATGCGTGTGTGTGAGTGTGAAACCTTATAACTAAAATTATAAACTAAAAGGTTTACAATTTCCTGACTGATTTGTCCGAGAGTTGCAGAAAGATCATCCCTGAAATAATACTCTAGTACAATCATAGATGCTTACAATGTTTTTAATTCTTTCTTTGTAAATATCTTCTCATTTTATTAACTTGATCTATAATTCATGAAATTTCACATGTTTATTGTTGAGCAGACACTATATAAGAACAGCGTTCAGATTTCGTCTAGTATGGATTTGATTATAAGGTTCAGTAATTTCACATCTAAACAATATGTCTCGTATGGAAACTTGTTTTTTCTCTTCCATTTTAACTTATTCCTTAGACATATTTTATATTTTCTAGCATCTTGTAGACTGTATTATCATATTTCTACTCAGAAATCGCTTGTCTTGTTTTGTTGATTGGCGTGAACGATTTGGTGACGTTTGACGGACATCATTCTGTGATGGAACAATTCTAGAAATTAGACCCTCGTAAATGGATAACAAGAAACTACGGTTTAAATATGACAAAATTCTCGGCTTTTCATACTAGAAACTCTTTTGATGGAATACATCCAATTTGTCGCTATTGTAGCAAGAGAATGATGCGTTACCTCTTCAGCATTTCATTCAATTTAGCATATTGTATTCTAAGGTTTAAAATGTAACACAAATAATGGAAGAAAATGGGGAAAATGGGAAAATGGAGGAAATTGTTAGAAGTTGTTTAAGTAATGAGACGTAGAAGGAAGGGATAGAATGTGATAGAGAGTTCTTTCTATTAAAACCATTCCATCTTGAGTATTAGATTACAAGATGACTATGTCATAGCGTTATTCAAAATTTCAAAATAAACTGAATTATAATGGCAATTTTCATCATATATTCTTGAATGGTAACAACTTGAAGTCTGTACGTTTGTTTAAATATAATAACATGCCTCGTAGTCATGCATAAATGGGTTTAACATGTACTTAAAACATCGATCATCACCGTATATAATCTATTTGATTAATTTTATTGCTGGTTTCTGACACATTCTTATTCACTGAGGAAATATGAGGTTCCCTTGCCCTGAGTAAATACTTAACTTGTACCTAACATAATTATATCATAACCGCTCCAATCATAGCAAAACAAACAGTTCAATTTAGAGCGCAGCCTTTGGTTCGCGCCTAGTAAAAATGTTGTCGCAAAATGATTTGATGGTCTCTCTATGATTTATGTGTCATCACAAACTTTTCTCGTTCATCCACTAAGCTACTTTTACCTGGGTTTTAGGGATGTCGGGATCACGGAAGCTGTTTTGATCAAGTTGTTGTAGTCTGCTAGTTCAGTTGTAACATTTCTTAACAGACTGAAGAGAAATAAAAGGACGGTCATCTCCGTCAATAATTCGATAAAGTAAACTAACTCAAATGATTACAACATTGATTTACTTAGATAGATATCTTAACAGATTGTTTACACCCTTCAAATTATCTGGACAGAGCAAATGATCTTCTGTCGTGTGGAAGATCTTCTCTATATTTCGTGTAGACAGTATCAAGTCATCCACCGTCCGATAATTATGTAAGAAAACAGTTTGAGTGATGTTTGAGAGGCATGCTTGATGCCACATGATATCTTTGATGGCCGAATAAAGAGATAATTACATTAAATGAGCGTCTATATAAATGTATCTATGTTTGAAAAATGAAACTCTTTCTCGGAATAAGATATATGTTATAGATATTGATCCTGATACTATTTTAGATTTTTTGTTTATATAAGTTTTATACGCCCACATTGAATAAAGTAATAAATAAAAAGCAGGATTGGACTATCAGATATGTAAACAGAGATAATTTGACTGTATCATTTTATGCCTTATATAATTTAAATATATTTTAATTGTACGCGTATTAATCTATATCTGGTAACTCGGTAACATCTAACTTAACTAAAACGATTTGTTTAATGAAGTAAATATTTTGAAATCGATACAGATATTATTTGTCACACTGTGTTCTCCAACTTCAATTAAAATACAATAAATATAACTTAGCATTTTATATAAACAGTCATGGGATATGTTCCATACTTAGTTGCAAGTTTCTATTGCGTAGTAAATAAATTTGATGCTATGGTTAAGTTTGTTAAAAAAATGAACGATTGTTCATTTTTTTAAACAAATGTGGGCACTGAGAGTGTTATCAATATTTTTCAAACATTTAAAATGTATGTGGCATTGTATATTGTTAGAATTGGTCATACTAAATTAAAAGATTCATACCTTCTTAGAAAACGAAGAAATACCTAAATGTATACCATGTGACGAGCATTTCAATTTAAAGCATTTTCTTCTTGATAGCCGGCGACAAACATTATAAGGTTAATATACTGAGAGGATATTACCAATAAGTACCATCATATGCGATACTTGACTATCTGAAAGAAAGAAATTGTTATCACAAAAGACTTATCTAAGACTTCATAACTTAATAATTTGCTTTTATTGTCATGTTTAATTGTTTTCGGTGCGATATTCCCAATTTGTGTTGATGTGCATCTAAACCCAACAAAACATCAAAACATATTATCGGAACAATGGTCAAAGTCAAGTATGTTATCGTCGAAGTTTGTTGTTGGTCTCCAAACCTTCTCAGACATTCATTTTATATAAAAACACCCAGATAGAATCCGATTTAGGAAAGCAATACTTTTAATTGTATAATCTCTAAACAAGTAGCCTTTGTGACCATAGAACACATGATTATTTCTTCGTGTTTTTGTTTACGTAGCTTTCCAGTTAACAACGGGACAATACATCAAAAACGACAAGAAACATTTGTTAAATCAACATACCAAGATAAAAGAGAAGAATTTCTTGTTTTGTTTGAACTGTCTGCCTAAATAAAACATCCATTTTGAAGCCGTATTGACAAAGAGCGACAGGATAAGCAAAGATTTGGAAATATCGCCATTAATTTTGACAAGTTCTCTTAACAATGTATGATCAATATATGAAACGTTTTTGCATGCTTAAGTCAGTAACAATTCTATTGCCTTCATGCATTATGAACCCGCTTTTCTTGCTGATAAATTTTGTTAGAAATCCTGACGGTATTGAACATGCTGTTGTCAAAAGCAATTATGTATTGTAAATTCTGACAACCAAGCGCATTACAAATGATACTCGCTTGTCCATGGCTATATTGCAATATAATTAACCGTAGTTAAAAAAAGTACTGTTAAAATATAGCACTCTCTACAATTATCGTTCAAGTTATGTCACTAGGGACAATATTAACCTGGCCCTTGAGGCCCTAGATAAGGAAATATAGAACTATTATTGTCAGAAAGTAAAATGCTTAAAGGCGTTACCATTCTTCCATGCGGCTTCATCTAAAGGTTCTCTACAAAATTAATCGCAAAGCTTCCATACAGTTAAATATGTAAATGTTAAAGTCTTTAAGCATATCTTACAAAGATGTGCAATAAAACTGTCAAAACTTGATAGTAATAATGAAGAACATACTCATAAGTCTTAATTTCTTCAAGTTTCTATTACGTTTCCTACCTCCTCCCACATCTACTCCAAATGATGTAATTCTTGAACTATAAGACCTGACATTTTGATAACATGAGACTGAAAACTTGTTGAAGTTTAAATCAACAATATTATTGTTTGTATTAGTAAGACATTGATATATTACTTATACATATAAATAAACATCCCAATGTGTTAATACTAACACTGTTATGATTTTACATCCCTAAGGCAACGGTTTGAAATATTATTTTGTCTGATCTTAGCAAAGAGTTCACAAAATTTGTGAAAAGAAATATTTTCTTAAACGTCTCGTGCATCAGTCAAGCAGGAATTAATATTTGGAGAATGCTTGTTCCATGGATAAAGTGTGTATATGTCATGTCTGCTATGAACAATATAGTCTAAACTTTTTAATCTGGGACTTTACATGTACAATAATGTTCAACATGTATTGTCATCTTTATTGTCATTATATCAAGACTAACATGTTCCGAGGACTGCAAAGAAACGTGTACAAATATTATTTCAAACAGCTCTTATTAAAAAGAACTTTTAAAAGTACTTATGAAAGGACTTATGAAAAATTGTACTTTGGCTACAATATGTTTACGCTATTAATTACATTTTAAAGTGAAAGTAGATCAAAACCGTGACCACATTTGGTATTTTTATCTCGGTAAATTTACATAAGTTGCCAACTTTGGGAGAATACGGGCATAATGACGTCATTTTACAGTTGTTTAATGACAAAACGTTGCACGGTGAACACGAAAATATTGGCGTTATTTCGAAGTTCTTCTATTCGCTGCAGCAAACATACGAGTATAGCAACAATATCACGTTTGCAAAAGAAGAAGTAAAACAGTAAAACATGTTCATATATTTGAAATGTTCCCCTATACAAAGCAAAACCAATGTTATTGTCGAATGTTTGCGTAGGGGTATGATTGTTAATGACTTTTGATTAAAAGACAATGCCCTTCGTGTCAGTGACTTTGTTATTCCAAGTTTCTCTTTTTTCAGAAACCAGTAAAACGAAACAACATTCCTATGAAATTGCTAGCGAATGTTCCCATAGCAGAATAAATGCCCAAAGACAAGTCATAAAGCTAGTCCAGTCATTGAATAAAGCATATGTATCTTTACAAACTTTGAATTTAAAATTTAGAATTAAATTCTTTATGCTTGATGGAAAATGACTTAGGAACAAACACTGCAATCATTTTAAATTAGGTGTCACAGTTAGAAATTGTTTTAAACTTCTCTAAAATAATCAGGATATTGCCATCAGATGCACAAAGAAATTAATAATAATTACAATATTTCTTAACATTTTATATTCTTTTTAGAGTTGGATATTTTTTGTATCTTAATTTGTTTAAAAAATAACGTAAAATTGATATCTTTATTATATTTGAAAAACTAAGAAATCCAATTGAAAATCAGCCCAAACAAGTATATGAATACGAGAAAGTCCTCGTCAAAACATATTTGTTTCTCCGCATGACTTAATACATGTACACGCCAGAGAAATCAACTTGATTCATTTCTGGTAAAATTCAGAAATTCTGAAGTGATAGTCGGTTTGAAAATATGTGTAGTTAAGCTCATTAAGTTTTTATACTTATTAAGATCCTCTGAAAGTTGAAAAGCAAAAATATACGTCATTTTCTTACGAACTAAGCAACTCAGTTGGTAATTTCCGATAGTCACTTTCCTGGTCCATTTTACGTGCAATTAAAGATGGAATCTTTCCTCGTGACACCATCAAAATGAGTTTAGAGCCTATGTTATAAAACTTAAGAAGGAATCACTATTCAAAATTTAGCTTTTTAAAAAAATATATTTTAAAACTATGAATTCATTGTATACTGTTTTAAATATAGATGTTTTAATGATTGTTCAGTATGTAAAAAAGCAATATTCTGCGAATGAAACATGAGTATTGTGCGTGAAATTTGTCCCCGAGTGTTTGACTTCGGACCCAGATCCATGATTTAAATAAAAACATAAATCTAAATCAGTTTCAATATAATTTCTCTTCCCAAGCACCGTTTCCATGAAGTCGCGCATCATCAAAATTATGCAATCATTTTAAAAATCTGTTTTGAATAAACACGGAGGAAGGAATGGGTGCTGCATGCTAACGAATGAACAAGGCATTGATAGAGACGAAAATTTATTGCTATGTTTAATGACCTGTTCAATGTCACGAATTTGTAACTCCAAAGTTGAAAGGAAATCCCTCTATGAGAGCCAATTTTACCGACCCTATGTTGATAATGACTTTTCGTATGGCATGCAATCGACATTTATAACATCGAACGCATCTCCAATAAATGTTCAAATATCGTATGAAAGGAGAGAAAAGCTATAAATATTAACAAATTTCAGTGAAATGAATAGCTCTACAAATAATGTGATTCTCAACTATTGAAGATATTAAAACCTAAAGCAAATATGCTCCTTGATGTCTCCGTAAAGAAAAATGTTTTATCTTTGTTAAAATGGATTATTTTATCACAATGAATCATACCCTTAAGTCAAATATCTCAATAAAATCACATTTCTTTTCTCTTATTAATTGTACATGGATTTTCAAATGAAACAGGAAATGTTTAGTATAGTAATAGTGTCTGAATTTCTATCAGGCCAATTACAAGTATTTTACCTAGTTCATTGAACTAATTCTATAGAATTCTCATTCATGAAACATTTATCAAAATTAAAGAAATAGATTAAAAGTTGTAACATGTATTAAATATACTAATACATATACATTGCAGTTGTTAATATAGAAATCGTATTTTGTCATATTACAATGGTCATGAATGGGTGTTCCTCGCAGACATGTTTAAGAATTTTCTAAAATACGGCGACTAGTGTTCGAGTTTGCGAGGACCGGCAAGTCATACAAGTAAGCTATTTTCATAATTGTCTATTTTCTTCCATATAGAAGGAAATAGTAAAAAAAAAACAACATAAAGACTAATTTGGTTTTTGGATGGATTTTTTCCCAAAAAAAAATCCTTTCTATGTCAGCGCTCTGCGAAATTTGAAAAGAACGAACAACACCTCAATAGAAAACAATGAATTAATTTATACACTAAAAAGTTAACAGGACTGGTCCATTTATATTTTACATGGATGCTCATTGGATGACTTAATTATATTGAGCAGTTGTATGTTTTGAGTCCATCTCTTATTTACCCAATAACATGAAGACTTTCCTTATAAACCAAATTCAACAGGTTTGGTTTATCATGATGTAAGCAGATCTGATTTTAAATTTATACAGAAATATTGGAAGTATTTAATTGAAGGTTAATATTGAATAAATCACTAAATGTATTAGCCATGCAGCAAAATAATATTGGACAGTAAATGCAATTGGAACAAAATACAGTCATTTATGATGTATGTACCATATTAAAAGCATTTATGCATGCTAACAACAAGTGACCTTTCTAACAACAACAACCTGCAAGATAATCAAACCTATATATATACCCTGTAACCCAAGATCAAAATAATAAAATTCAAGGAAGAAAGACTTTAACATTTTTTATCTTTAAATGTGCTTGATTGTATCACATCAATTTGATGAATAGATGACCAGTATGACTTAAAACTCTAAAAAGTAAATACTTTTCTGAATTACACATTATGATGTTGTTTTCTGTGAGAAGTCCATATTTAGCATCCATTTTTACATTTGGTACATAAATGTTCATGAAAATATCACAAATTCATTCTCCACCTTTCGCTCGCTTCTCAAAATGCAAAACAATGGAAAGAAATTTTTTTCGCTCGCTCCATTTTTAGACAAAATCCATAGAACAAACGATCAATTTGTTGTGGCCTTAACGCCAGAGCAACACATTGTATAGGTTATATCACGGCGACCAGTCCACATACTTACTGTTCCTGAAAAGGCTAAATCTCTGGATTTAGCAGTTAACCAACTACTACGCGCAAGTCAGTGACTGACTACATACCTAAGCTCCACGAAAATATGACCCGCCCGGGAATCGAACCTACGCCCCCTTGATCAGTAGAATAATGTGTATGTAAAATGAAATAGTAAACACAGTTGATAATGAATGATAAAGAGATAATGACGAATATCGTAATAGTAACTTTGAACTCTTAAAACTTTCAAAAATTCCTTCCAACAGTACTTTCAGTACTTTGATTGTAAAAGCATTGGAAGATGGATGAATTTTAGCCCCAAATACTTACCTAGGGATGTATACCGGTACCAAGTACCGGTACCAGTATCGGTATCGTTTCAAAAATTTCCAGTAAATACCGTTTCGTTTTGGTACCGGTACTCAAATCGGTACTTTGAACAAAATAGAGCAGATTTAAAATAACCAAATACGAAATTTTCAATGCTTTAATTTCAAGACTTCTGTGTATTTATCCTATTTGAGAGGTATTTAACTCGATCTATACTTTGGTTAAGTATATTATATCATTTATTACCGTCCAGTATGCCCCGTGTAACCATATTGATAATTGATACAAATTGAAATATTTTTTTCAAATAATGACACAGTGTTGCAGGAAATTAGCATGCTACTTAAACGTTTTTAATTTTTAAAGTCTAGGGGTACGTTCCACAAAGCGATCGCTAGCTAGCGCTTTTTAAAAGCGATTTTTGTTGCGTAAAAAGGTCTACGGAACGGTATGTTTCAAGCTAGCAAATCCAAGATGGCAGTTTTCTCAAACAAAATGTTCAGAATTAAAACCCATGAAAAATATTTAAATCAATTATCACCATGATAATTCTTTTGACCACTTTAACGAAATATATGAATTAAACAAAACTTATATCAGTATTCTTAAAAAAGAAACATGTTTCCAAGGGGGCAGCCATTTTGAAAAAATGCAGAAGTTTTCATAATCATACGGCTAACAAGAAAAAACTTGCTACGTATCGCTGGCGATTCAATTCTCTCGATCGCAGCAGACCGTTCCATAGGAAATCGCTAGGTAGCGATACAAAGCGCTCGCCCTGCGGAACGTGCCCTATTTGCCGACGATGTCAATGTCTGAAAGGTCTCTAAAAATTGTTACACATGCGTCACATGCACGCTTACATTAACATGCACAATAATATTTGTTGTTCTGTAATATTGTCTTTCGATTGTAAATTCAGAATGAGTAAACTGTCACATGAACAATGTGTTATTTTTCTGACGGACATCTATGTTTATTTGTTTAAAAATGCATAGGATTAAACTCAGAAATATAGTTTGTAAAAGATCACCAACGACTCATTATTGTCTACTGGGCTACTAAAAATACTTATTTAAATGCGACATAATATTGACATTGTTTTGGTACGAAAATATTCAGTACGAATGTCAACGTAGAACGATTTTTTTCTAACTCTTGGTTATATATTTATTAGTATTTTTTTCTACTAAACATTTAGCAAACAGAATAGCACAATAACAGTATAAATTGCAGAGCTTGCATTGAAATATTTCTCTGTCTTGGGTACAAGTGTGTCCAGTGATCGTGTGTTTTCATGGGTTGGTGACACAATAGACCAAGAAAAAGTACCCTTCGATCCGCCAAAAGCTGATATGTTCATAATTTAACATCGATATACATGTATTGTTTTGTTATTTGTATTTAAACATTGTAATTTGTATTACGGCTGCATATTGGTATCGGTATCGCTATCATTAAAAATACCGTATCGTTTCATAAGTACCGGTATCCTTTCGTCCCTGACGGTATCCATCCCTATACTTACCTTGATAAAAAAGGCCCGGTATTAAGACTTTTTCGCTTTGAAACCAAACATTTATATGATTCTAATAGGGAAATGTTACAATACATGTTTTAGTTAGCATATTTTCATGAAGATTCTCCTACTTAACTTGTATCTCTTAACAAGGAAATGTTAACTGTTCTTTGGTTACCGTGACACAGATGTTACAAAAAGATTTTAACGGTTAAAATCAATGTATCCAACGTGACATTATTACATTTGTCACTAGGAACAGACAGCTGTGAAAACTTGAATGTCTCTTGCTTCCAGATCATCTGATTTACAAACGTAATTATATCACGAAGAAAACAAGGCGAATTTGTTGGCAAAAAATGGTTGTTTTCTTAGCAATTCTTGAATTACTTGAAACAAATCAGACGGAATTAAAGGTATAAAGTGCTGACTTTTAGCAGATATAATTAAAGATATGTATCGCTTTGCACATTCTATGTTTTTTGTGTTTTGATAATTTCTGAAAATATCTAGAATGAGCTGCTGAAGATGACTGGACCACTTCAGCTCATGTTTCGCCAACAACAAAATTAAAAAAAAAACATTTTTGTTGTTCATTATAAAAAAGAAATATACATGTACATAAATTTAAGTACAAAACTCCTGATTCTGACTTCTGGTGCACAATCAAATTTTAGCGTATTCTATAATTAATTATGTAACAAAATTTTTAAGCCAGGAAAAAGACAGAAACGGTAAAGTCAAATTTTTATTAAATGCCTCAATTGGCAATATGTTCATGATAACTTTGAAATTAAACAGACATAAAAACACAGTAAACATCCCTGGTTCATTGCTCTGTAGAGTTTCGTGTTGTTGTTTTCTTCTCTAACACCCTGCTCCGAAGCTGGAGGACAGCAAGCCATGAGAACATACTTATTTATAAATCTCATGCTGATGTTTAACTGCGCAAATATAGATTTACTAAGTAGAATTTACTTAAAACAAAATGGATTCCATCACGTGCAGACTTCTCGTTTATTATCTCGCTAATTACGAGATTTCCCTCAGAGCGTGACTATAGAACACTTTTAACACGTAATAACATAGTTGGGATGGCAAAAGTCTTAATGTGAAACAAACGCCGTGATAAAATTACACTAATCGGAATTTTCATGTTAGATTCACTTGAAATTTCTCGAGATTTCTCGTTTCTTGTATTTTAAAGAATTTGCTCTTCTGAACTCAGCACAGGATGGGAATTGTAGTTCAATTAAAGTTGGATTGGGACGTTGCATGTGTAAATCATTAGGTGGCATCATTTTGATAAATGATATCTGATGTTGAAATGTTAGAAAATGTGGTACAGTGGTAGTATGCGCGCTCAAGGACCGAGGTGCGCTGCTAGTTTCATTGAGCAAAAACATTACAAACACTCCACACCACCCAGGTGTAAATGGGCATTTGAGGGTCACATGCTTGAATGTGATTTTAAATGATCAGGGGCCTGCAAAAGAAGCAGACTTTAAACCACACTTGAACTTTAGTGTTGCTGATAATCTGATATGTACAGTAGACTGTAGAAACAACACTCAGCTGAGTATGGAAACACCTCCTCTATTTAAGAGCCATCTACTACTGCTACCTGGCAAGCACACCTACCTATGTATACATGTATCAGGTACCTTTCAACAATAGCCACCACCTAGAAACTGAAATCTCTTACATGAGCCATTAGATTACCAAAGCAAAAACGTAAAACAAAGTATTGGTAGTAAAAATTAGAACCATATTTAAATATTCTTACACTGGCACAACTATACATATTGTCATTATATTGCCTTGCTTACTTACAACAGTTGGGATTTTATTAGTGCGTCAGTGATTAAAACATCATGTTTACGCAAACATTATACAAGGTTTTTGCCTTTCCATGTTCAAACGACTTAAGAAATCCTGGGACCTCCTAAAATCCGAACAAATATGTCGTCATCTATTTGCAAACATTTCGTGTGGACAGGGTTTTGTCTTTCCGGGCTAAAAACTTGAAAAAATTCTGGAACTTTAAAAATGCGAATATTTTGGTTGCGTCGGAAGGCGTTCCAATTTCTCAAGTTTCACTATCTCTTGGTTTGTTCTTCTATCGTCAACGAAGTTAGTTCTCGTGATTTATGTTGATATGACAGACGACATGAATAATATATGTAACTTTATGTTTTTTGTTGTCTGGTATCTCTAAGATATCCTAGTACGTGAACAAAACTAGATTTATCATTTTAATTATACTTTAAAGTTAGTTTCTTTTCTAGTTAATAAAAAACTATCAGACAGTCTTGGAAAGAAGGAATATTTCATTAGATGAATACTATATTTTACTTCAAATTTGTTATTTTGTTAAATTTTGTATGAATTATAAATACATTCTTTGTATATCAATTGTAAGTTCAATAAGGGTTCGTCCGCCTCGTAAGGATACATGATTTGTAGAAATTTATAAGGGATGTGACACCTCAAATTTCAGAAAGTTGTATGTCGAAAAAAAATCTACAGAGCTCCGTGTTTTAATACGATTGTTCAATACATGCCAAAAATTAAATTACAACTCCTGATGGCGTACAAAAATATTTTGAAATAAAAAATCAAAGCTAAAATTGTATTTGATTACTTGATCAAAGGTTGTTATTAAAATAATGGAGTTTACGATATTTAAAGTTGTACAACATCTCTGCTTTAGACTTTTGACATTTGTTTTGATTTTCTATGAAATGACATACTATACAAAATAACTCCAAATATGAAAATATACATGTTCATAAGACTTTCTACTAACATATAAATGGTTCTTTATCCTTTCGAGTCAACTAATTTATCTTATTGCAAGAACTGCTTTTCACTTTACAATCTCTGCTGTTTATCATAAAAGCATATTGGCAGCTCACCAGGTATAATTACTTCTTTAAAATTTTAACTTGGACATCTAGGTTTTTATCACTTATGATGTTATCTGTATTATATAGTGAATTCCATATTATATGATACATTGCATGTTCAAGTAATATGGTGTTGATAGTGTAGAACTGAATAAAAAACGTGTATGAGCTGATAAATATACTACAGTTACAGGCACCCCATTCATGTTATTTTATTTATATTTTCAGTTTTATGTAAGACATTGTGTGATGAGACTACACCAATATTTGATAGTCAACCTTCTAATGTTACAACAATTAAAGGACAACCTGCAGTATTACCTTGTACTGTTACAAATAAAGAAGAGTATCTGGTTAGTTTCCTTTATATTTGTTTTTTTGTGTTCATTCCATCCCCTTTCCTTTCTTTTTTCGTTCGTCCGTCTCCTCGCTCATCCATGTGTGCGTTCGTACTTTTGTAGTGGTTTACGTCCGTCAATCAACCGTCAAAATCATATGAGATACGCAATTAACATAGCCATTGTTCCCGAGATGCACAAGTACTTGCCTCACATCATCAGCTACCAACAGCCGACGTATAAACAACTGCGGTCTGGGTTTTTTTATTCAAACTAAAATTTGAGGTTGGCAAGTTTACGCACTCGATTATGTAACAGTGGATGGCCTGATCAATTTCATGTAACATAACTCCTTCCTGTAGGCGGATAGCCCGTGGGTTCTAATCTTCGTCGTAATGTCCTTTTTGTAACAAAAGCTTAAACAATTTTTTAAAAACTTTTTTGGCTGTGTGGTAAGACTTTGTTTTACTGTTGCTGTTCCCGATATGTTGGCTTGCACATTTTTCAGATACTCGCATATGACCACAGACCATTGTTAAATCATTTATTCAAATGTATTAACTTTATTATTTCTTCACTTTCAGTTGGTGTGGATGAATCCTCGTCGTGTTGTACTAAGTACAAATGATCGTCGTGTGATTGATGATACACGGATGAGTATAGAGCGTCCATTTACCCAAGATTGGAACCTTCACATCAGGAACGTACAGACGCATGATGCTGGTGAATACACGTGTCAGATTAATACAAATCCTATACAAATCAAACGAATTCGTCTGACTGTCCATGGTTAGTATTTTAAAACACTAGCTACCATGCCACATAGTTAAAATAAACCAAGGGCGATCGGCACGGTCCCGGAAAATAGATACTATATTTATACATCTAATAGCTTTTTATGATAATATGACACATAGACAGATATATTTATTTCAGCATTAGGCTACACATAATGGTACAATTATAAATATAATGTGACATAATATGAATATAAAATATAGTTTTAATTAATAAGACAATGATTTAAAAGATAACATGCAAAATGCAATTGAGAATAGTACCATGACATGCTTCCCAATCCCAAGGATAACACAAAAAACTTTTTATTTCCATTGTGGTCCTTGGTTTTCAGACATAGAGACATAGAGAGACAAATACATGTATACTATCATTTTAACATGTTAAATAAAATTAAATATCACATGAAGTATCACAGTATTGTTATATCATACATAATAAACATTTAAAAGTTATAATACTTTAGTATCACAAGAATTATCACAGATTTGTTATAACTGAAAGACATAGTATTATCACATATATGTATCACAGAATTAATTTAATTGAAAGACGCTTATTCACATTAAATCTATAGAAACTTTGTATAGATGTATTACAAGAATATTATTTAACACATTGTGCAAGCCATATAACGTCGGTCAGTCGACCCATCCTGGCTATTTCAGTCGGTAGTGCACAAGCCTACTGATAGAGAGGTTGCGAGTTTGATTTCCAGCTGATGCATACTTACGTAGAGTTTGGTTATAAATCATAACATAATGTCTACAGCCTTTCTTCCTCCTACCACGTTTTTTAATCATATAGTGCAGTTGCCAGTCACCGACGTAAGTATGTGGCTAGTAACTGGTGAACATCTAAATCCAGAGAATCAGCCTTTCTAGGAACAATAAGTAGGTAGACTGATCGTCGTTATATGACATAATGTTATTATAGCGTTAAACCCAACTAAAATAAAATAAAAGGAAAAGAAATGGTGGTGTTAGATAAAACAGTCGATTGTATATTGCTTAAAATATATTTTACAGTTCCTGCACAAATCGACAATGAAACGACAAGTGGCGATATTACCGTAAGAGAAGGTGAAAAGGTCGTGCTACAGTGTGTAGCCAATGGAATTCCAGAACCATCAATCACGTGGTATAGAAATACGCCACAGACCAATCAGACGCGGCAACGTAAGTATATGATATTAATCGTTAGATTTCCATATTTTGATAATAATATGTTTTGAAATCTAACATTTGTAAAGTAACTATAGATATAAATTGTATAATCCTCGTAAAATAATTACTTTTTACTATAAATACCACCCATGCACATAATTAAAGTAGGCAGTTAAGTTTCCCGAAGGTCACTGCAAAAATATGGTAATCATTCTATAGAAAACAAATATATTAAAGCACAAAAAAGAAATCTTTAAGAAAATTCTAATGTTTGACCTTATTTATCATACTGTTATCAAACGCATGTTTTTCCATCCCTGTCTACAATGTTTTCGTCAGTGATGAAAGAGTTTGCATAAAACATTAGTGTTGATAAGCATAATTAACTAATTCATTCCTAACTCTTTCCGAAATCTTAAGTTCTGTCCTGGAAATTCAAAAGATAGATCTTCGTATTTCGTATTGTGTTTTTACATTTTGTTCTTATCGAATTCCCGTACTTGTTGAGTCATTTTCGTGCCGAATAAAACTCTGTATGTTAGAATTGACATTCCACGTGACCAAATGCTACAACTCAAAGTAGAAAATCTTATCAATCGATTTCACTTTAATTAAAAAAATGTGACTATTTATATTTTTATCAATTGTCATGAAACATTGGCATTCCTTTTATAACAGAAGTTTGTAAGTCTAAAACACCCTCAATGGCAATGTGGAAGGTCTGAGGTTTCTTTACTACATGTAATGTTGTTACTAATATGTTTGTTTACATGTTTTCACATGAAACATTAGATCTGAACAATTTGTTATGCACATAACTCAAACATTCGAACTTATTTTAAACATGAAAGAAAATTACTTTAAAATGTTTTGGACAATAAAAAATACTTGGCTGAAATAGTGAAGGTTTTTGAAATGGTTGGCAAAGTTATTACGTTTTGGTGGGCATAAATATCAAACTACTTTATCGACATTTAACATTTTTCTTTATTTAAAAATCAATGTTTTATGAAAATATATTGAGAAATGAACTAGTTACGATTTCAATCAAAGCTATGGTTTTGAAATTTGTAGCATTTGGTCATGTGTTTGGTCCACTCTGTATGTTGTTACAATGTTGTAACTTTCGATTTATGTAGTTATTGTCTCTCCGAATGGTGAGTACTTTTATTTAGTTTTTGATGTCAAGTGCAGCCATATCATTTTGCTTCATTTTAAACATTATATAAGCATATATTGATAAGTTGCTTAAGTGCGCTCATCTTTGGCAACCACGCTGCTTTCCTTTGCTCCACTCCATATCTGTTCCTATGAAGCTTAACTTTGTTTAGAGGTGACCTGACAATGCTATGCATCAAATATAATATCGCTTGTTTGTTTGAGATGATGCCTCTTGTAAAAAGCATGCTCCGTATTTTGAGCTTTACTTTGATGCGTACTTAAACTTTTAATGCGTTTTGTGTGGTAAAAGGACTAAAGTATGTTAACATTACATTAAGACAATTTTCAATTCTCCGCATAGAAGAAACTGCCGAAGTCATCTCAACATTAAGCAAAAGCATATTACAACACCAACACACAAAAACAATTTTAGTGCGTCATAGCTTTTCACTGTACTTTATTAGCATCTTATTTACATCTCATTTGCATATCCCTTACACAAATTTTGCATCAAAGACATAACTTTCACATTGAACAACACTAATGCATTTTATTACTTTCAGACGTAAGCTTGCTTGTTGAATTACAAATATTGTTAAAATTTCACCATTTCTTGGGGTTTTTATTCTTTTAGTCTTAGTTCTTAAGTTTCCTGAAGCATTTCATTGCAGACAAGACACTATCACATAGTTACACAATCAGCAGACTGATGTAAGTGATTTGTTCATTTGTTTCCAAAGAAAATAAACACATGTCTTTTCCGGAAAAACTGTCTGCAATTACGTTTATCATCTTTGATGAATTACACGGAATACTGTGCATCTTAGACCCCCAACATTGTCGCAATGTATCATGGGATTGCGTATGTCAACTATAGCAAACAATCAAAATATCCCCACAAATCCTTTAATCAATATGGCTGATATGTTAGCTTTCTGTGATCGTATAAGAGAGTGCTATATTAATCATAAGTTAATCATCTAGAATATATAGGAAGGGTCATGATCATTGAAGAATGAGTTCCCTTTGAGAAATGTCTCTATTTCAGTACAAGAAGTAATCTTTGATAGGAAAGATCAAACTCAATTCCAAAATGATTTCATTTAACATTATTCATTCTGCACTCTTATGACTTGTTTACTTGTTTGTATAAACAACATGGGACAAAAAAAACATACCAACGAGACAGGTCCAAATTAAATTGGATCGAGAATGTTTTTATGAGACAAAACTGTTACAAAAACCCTTGTAGTTGCTTAGCTCTTTTGAAAACCACTCGGAATATTTATTTAGTCCGACTTTCTATGTAAATATCTTTAAAGATTTAGTGAAAAAAAATGTAATTTTCACACAATCTGCGAAATTAACGTACACTATGAGTTCAATTTGATATCTTAATCACTTTATAAATTAACTAATATAGTTCAAGCCGACTTAGCAAATCTAAATATGGTGTTTTCAGTATTTTTTCAAACAAATTTACTATGATACATTTAATGTGACCCTCATGTTTTTACTGCTTTTCTCCGACACAAAAACATAAGAATATTGAATAATGGTTGATATCTTTCTCATGCTATGTTTATAGTACCACTCTGCTTCCAACAAGTTTTTGTGTTCAGTCTGGTTAAAGAGCAATTTTCACTTAATGTAATAATACCCAATAGAAAGCATGTACGTTATGAATACTGTCTCAAAATAAAACACGTAGCATATGGTGTCTATCTATACAATTGTTATTTTCTATAAGAATTCATTAAATACATCAACATGGTATTTTACACCATCCATCACTTGACTGGTGTTTCTATTGTTCCGAGGCTGAAGCTATTTAGTTAAGTGTCGCCAGTGTAATTCATTACCCAGCACAGTAAACAGTGACATACAAAGGTTTAACTTCTCTAAGATTCTGATATTTTCCAGTGTTTCTTTCCATTTCTCTCTGTCTCAATTCTTTCTCTCTCTTATATCGTTATAACAAACTGTTTCAATTTCGTGAATTCTGTCGCTCAATTATAGACTCTAGAAAAGATGATAAAAGCGCGGGACGGCCTGTCACACTTGATTTATTGTCAGAAAGATTCCGGCCTGCTTGATTAATTGCTCGCTTTGTCAGGAGTCGGAACGATATTCCTGTTTTATGACCAAAACGTCGATATTACATTAAAACATAATCAAACATCATATAACGACTCTATAATTGAACTTAAATCTTGTAAAAACGATGTTTTCTTTTATACAAATTGTGAAGCTCTCCAAAAATGAGGTACAAAATGTCATATGAATTATTAATTATTGAGTCATGGGTGTTAATATGGCGAACGATCTTCCCTCTGTGTAATGTCGATATCAATACATGAATCAGGAAACTGTCAAATGATATGACATATTTGATATAATATATCTGATTTGTGTGTAAGAAATAACTTAGGATGATTCCACGCATGCGCTGTTTCAGTTTTGGTTTAGATGATAGCATCTTCATCATCAATTTTATCGTCACCATCTTCAGCAATCGCCTTACTCATTTACTTACATGAAAATATTATCTGATGTTGTACTTGACGACACCTAAGTTAAAACTTTGCTGCTTTGTAGTGAATTAAAGGTTAACATTATGAATTTTTAAAAAATCAATTTAGTTTGCGAAGTACTATCTACTTAAATTAGTGCTTATATGTAAAGCATGTTTTTAAACCAATATTACCGAATAATAAATCCAAACACAATCACCGGCAAACTGATTACTTAACGTAATAGGCTACAACGCAACTGCCAAACAACAAATCCTCTGGCGAAGAGGATAATCAATTTTACATTAACATTATAAACACTATCTGATCAAAATCTTAATAATAAACTAACCTTAAAGCATATGAAAACTGATACAAATTATAAAATTATTTACCGACATAAAGAAATAAAAAATTGTTGATGCCTAGTTCACATATCACTAAATGCCACCTGTAAGCCTGGTAACTGCCAGTTTTCACTAAAAATCGGTGGCAACCCGGCAACAGGCACAATCGACAGACGGCATTTGTAATTTTAGACGCCGTTCGATGGCAGGCAAAGAATCAGTTAAATCCTTAGTGACATCATAGCGAATTAGCCTATCGTCGGGGCGCCGGCCGGGAACATTTTAAAGTCGCGCGGTATCTGTAGATGGCAGGCGGGAAGCAGCGCAAATTCCATTCGGACAAAAACTTTCAAAAATCGCCTTGCGAACTGGTAGATAATAACTATCACTCATCATCGTGCGATCTGCTGGCGAGATCTATCTTGTGACGCGGCTGTCAGTGTTGGTAGATGGCAAGACGGCGATCTTCGTGCGCGACTTTCCGGACCTCTGGATATAAGTTAATTAAGGCCTACCTCCACAAACAATTGCAATCATGGAGTTCCAAATAAAAACAGAGCGAATCCGATGTTTAAGACATCGCTTGGTACAGATAGTCAGTCCTACTGTTTGAAGAGAAGCATTATGCTTAACAGAAGCATTGAAGCAGCATTTGTTTGGTGCGACCAAGATTACAGCACAGAGCGCTAGAGGCTGGCGCCTTACCACGTTTTCATCTAGGGGGCATCTTTATGCTTGATTTTCTATGTTATGCTGTGTTTGTAAAGTTAGGAAATGATACATAGTGATTCCCTCGACGCGGAAACCGAACTGCCATCGCCAGTCATCAGGCGAACGCCTGCCTATGACATTTAAGATTTGCCGGTGGCTGACCTGCTACATGACTGCCACCGGTAAGGACATTGATGACGCCATGCACTATTGGAACTTAATTTACCGAATGCCACCGCGCGGAACCCGTTAGGCACCTTGTAACTAGCAGTTATGTGTGAACACTACACAGATTTGTACAAAAACCGCAAATGTCTTTAATCGGTAGCTGGCAGTTTCATTTATGACCGTAGCAGTAGCAATGATACCGTAGTAAAATATAACCCGGGTCGATAGCGCAATTGGATACTCGTGCTCGAGGGGTGCGGGTTCGAATCCCACCCGGGGAGGTTATACCCTTCCATGAAAATTTGACAATAATGTCGATTTTCCTCCATTGATTAGATAATATGGAGAAGTTTCCGGCCTTGTGGAAGGGTAGGTGAGTACTGGTTATAGACAATGGTCCAGGAAAGCTAGGGTAGGTGCGCTGGACGCCGTGAAATGACCTAAAATTGTGTTGATATGGCTTTAACTCCAATAAATAATAATAAATAAATAAATAAGTAGTAAAATATCAGTCTTACAACAGAGCAAAGCTTTTCTAGAGAACATCTATATAAACCTTGTTCATGTATAATATTTAACAGTGCCGCATAGCCTATATTTCACAGCCTATATTATGATGTTAACTTTTGTTTACACAATTTATAACATGACAACTTTGTCCTCAAAACCAGCATCGATAAATATCTAAGCAACTTTAAACAAGAGATGATTGACAGACACATTTAGAATGTGTGTTGTAAAATCTGAAATAGTTATACTGTTTAAATATTTATAAGAACTGCTCCATTTTCTTGTCTGTTGCGAGTACAGTAATTTAAACCTTGATTGTCTATCTACATACACGCCCATCTAAATAACAAATTGAAATTAAAATTGTAAATTGAAAATTTAGTATGTGATCAATCTTTATATCTCATTCTGTATTTGATTATTCATGTTATTATGACCTTTCATTTACAAACTATCATATGAGACATGGTGAAAAGATTGTCATGTAAATGTCTGACTAATTAGGCATGGTAGTTGTGTGAAGAGCTGCGTCAGTCATCTTGTGAATATATCCCACAATGATGTCTTCTCTCAATTTGTTAAAAAAAAATAGATGTTATTACTTTAAACAAAACAAATTCTTCACAATAATTTTTTCAGTCTGTTTTATTAAATATTCTATTTATTGATGGTTAACCTACCAGCTTGTAATTTATATTTTGTAATTATTTTGTTTGTGCAACTTCTTGCTGGTAGCAACCTTCTGCAGTCTTTCTTGAAGTCGACGTATATACTAACATGCGTATTCATATTTATAATCGTTGTGTATATATATTTCTAAAGATTAAAAGTTGTTGTAGTATTCATTTATATAACTCGAAATCACGATGCCTGAAGCGAATGTTTCAGCAATGTTTGATCTACTCCTGTTTTGTCTGTGAAAAAAGAAGACAGTCTTTTATTATTCTCTCGAAATTAGAACGTTCCAAACCAGTGCTTCAATTACAGTTGCACGCATGCGTTTTTGTTCCTTTATCTTATTACATTTGTTCTGTGTTATGTTATTTATTGTTATGCTGTTTTGCATTTAATCTCATTCAGTATGGGTTAAATCTCTATTTATTGATAATAGACGAAAGCAATATTGTCTTTAATTTTGATAAAGTTTGTTGTTTTCATTGTTAAAGAGGTGCAGAGTTTTGATTTTGCCATGTACAGTTATTATATCATTTTACTTAGAAAATATAGGATGATTTCTGATATTGAATCGTTTGTTGCAAGAATGAGAACATAGACATCGCGATATTATAATGGTGTTATTGGTCCATTAAAAATCAGCATCGCGATGTATTCTTAAAGCCTTATTTTGTGATTGTGTATATTCATAGATTATATTGTGATGTATATGATATATCAAAAATGATATCACGATATATTTTATGTCATGGCTAAAATAGCGCCAATGCCATTCTACCTGTAAAAATGCAATCATTTAAACCATCTCTTTCAATACACAATATGGTACATCAGAATGTGCATGAGTTTTTATAAACATAACGTTGTGTTTTCAAGTCAAGCTTTTTAGTAATCCTTTGGTAGCATCTTGACCCCTTTCTGTAGGAACGGTAGAACTTTTTATAGACTGTTTTAAGACCATGATAATTTAGATTTTCTATTGTTGTAAATGATTATTACATGTATGACAAAACTTATATTCATGTAATGCTCTCGTATTTAGGTATTCAATCTTTTGCAGACGTTGGGACCACTGGTGAGCAATTAATCATACATAATATAACACGATTCTGTGGCGGTGTATATGAATGCGAGGCTAACAACAACATTGCTCCTCCAGTAAGAAGAGCCATGAATGTCAATGTTGCATGTAAGTAAACAGTCTCTGACTCTGCTGTTTGATAGTTACTATTAAAAGGTTGTTACTTATCTGTGGTGCTTTTCACAAAAATTCTTATGAAAAAATCTTCGAAAGTCAGTTTCATATAATTAGCACTTCTTAGTCAGACGGATAATAAGCATAACTATGATATGATATTCAAAAGGTATACACAATTCTACACAATTTGTATAATATTTAGAATTGATAAGCCAAAAAATGAGCGTATTATTAATGTTTCTTGCTTTTGACTTACGAAGATTTTTTTCGTAAGAACCACTGGGACTTAATTTACTGAATATGCATTGCTTTGTTGACAATCATTAGAGTCAAACCACAAACTGGCTATTTGTACATATTTAGCATTCTGTAAGAATGTGGTGGTTCTTTGTCATTAGTTGAAGGAGTGTGAATACAGAATTACAAATGTTTTAAAACTTAAAGAGAACTGTCATGATTACTCGGGGTGGGGGGGCTTCCTGCAAACGCTGTATGTGTTTTATTGACTACGCATGAACACGTGCGTTGGTGGCTTGCAATTTGGCCACAGGCGTTTAAGCAAATTTTTCCTCAGTCACATTGTTTATCAATTTACTCAAGAAATGGTAGGATATAGAAAAGCCAATAAAATATCATTGTAAAGGCTGGGAAACATAAAACTATGTTACATGTTACTCTAATTTCAGTTGCACCGGAAGTGACATTTAGAACACCTCGTAGAATGAGTCAGAAAGTTGGACATGAAGTGATGTTTGAATGTTTTGTCTCGGCGTTTCCACATGGTGTGGGACAATGGACAAAGAACGGTAAACCAGTCGGTGCAGGAGCTGAGCATCAATGGAGATATAGATCATCTCTTTTCATGGAAGATTCATATACATATTCAATATATTTAAGAGTTTTAAATGTAGAACCACATGACTACGGGACATACACTTGCGAAGCTTCAAATAATCTTGGAGCAGATAGTGACAGTATTTTATTTTTTGGTAAGTTTTTCATCGTTATGACTTTTTGGCTGGATGTCGCACCCGACTTACTATCAAAAGCTCACCTAAGGTAGTTTGCAGATGCTGAGTATGTCTTTCCATGTTATATGAATATGAATATGATGTTATACGATATGAATTCAGGAATTGGATACTTAAGTTCAAACGAAATTACTTATGTCAATATTCAGATGTAAACACTTAGTTGTTCAAAATGTTGGGGGACATCTTGAATAATAGTTAAAGGGTATCAGGATAATAACAGAAATATAACGCATGGCCGTTAACTTTAGACTTCTTTACAAACACTATGGCTCCATTAGTGAGTGGTTTCTATAAATTGTTATGACAATGCTTTTAGTATACTCAGTAAGTATATATTTTCATTATTAAAATCTTTCTTATTTTAATGCATTGCCCAGCATAAAATGTTGGATTACTCAGTGATAAAACAACAACACAATTATGATTTATTGATTTGGGCATTTATTTTAAAAGTCGTAAAAGCAGACTATGACGTGTTTAAGAGAACACAATTTTACTATAGGAATATACATGAAGAAAGAATATCCGAAAACCCATCTGAACGACAAATCTTTGAAAGGAATAAACGCCTCCACCGGATAATCTTACTTAATATTTATTATTATGAAATTTAAACTCTGAATATTTTGTTTTATTACCTCGTTAAGTCTTTGAGTTATGAACGGTTGACAATACAATAACATTTGCATTTTAATGTTTTATAGAATCTAAGTGGCTTGGATATTTTAATCAATTATGTAAGTTTATGATAGAATCAACTCGACGAGTATTGAATTTGTAGATTATGGAACTTGCTTTTTATTCCTTTAGAATATTCTAAAACGTTAGGTTTCCAATTTTCTTTACGCCAAAAACAGATAATTTCTGGTATGTTAAGTGGCTAGACATTTAGATATACAGGGAACCAAACCTTATTTAAAATTCAGAATCCAAAATGAAGATAGCTTTAAAACAATCGTAAAATACATATTGTTAGTTTTTCTTAATGTATATCTGGCGACTGTTGATTCACTACAAAACTCTTAAAAAGCAATCGGACTTATAAAACGTAGTTATAGCCGCCTTATACCACACGTCTAATATCACATTTCTAGCTTATAACGCATATTTCGGTAATAAACAACCAAGTTATAGACATTTATTGTTCTGATATTTCCCTGGACACGTGGAAACTGTCAAATTTGGCGAGTTATAAAACATTATAAGATGATATGAAGTGGTTCATATATATTTAACTTTCTCATAGTGGTTCTATTTTGTTTAAAAGCAATTTTTCTCACCAACTGAGAAAATTGAGAACTGAAAACTTAGGATAGTTAAAACAATAGTGTCAAATCTTTGGATTGACGCGCTATTGTCTTACATATTCCATGGGAATAGGATTTCTCTGTGGACCTTTTAAATCATCTAAACATGACGTAGGCGTACCTACCGTAACTATCAGTAACTTAATACATGTACATCGTATTTATAATAGTTTAATACTAATGCTGGAAGTGGAATTTCCCACATGATTTTAGTAACGATGAATGATTTTGTAAGGTGAATGTAGTATACATGTATGTATATGTTGGTATGTTTGCATAAATTCTTTTTCGCAGTAATTTGGTTTTTTGAGAACAACAACAACTTGCAGTATCACTTAAAATTTAATATTTGACATGATTTTATTGCCAGTTACTGTATCAAAGTTAGATGGACATAATAAGTGAACTTAAATAATCAAAGTGTATCAAAGTCCCAATTCATCTTTTGTGATCACCTGACTTGTTAATAACGCGAAAATTGCAGCAAACAGTAAACTCATAGGAACATATTCTTGCACTAACAATTTTACAACAGTTATCTTTTTAATTATTTTTATAAATTTGTCATAGAGGATTTTGTTATGTATAAAATAGTTTGACTGCTTTTAACTAGCGATGTTTTGCAGGTTTTTTAGGGGGGTGTTATGAAGAATCACAAAACAATGCTCTTTCATTTGTAACTAAAAATAAGTATGGTAATTATAAATAGAATGCAAACAGATAGATGTGTTTATTCTTTCTGCTTTTATCTTATGATTTTTGTCAATTTGTGTTTGACACGAAGAAGTAGCCTAAGAGAGTTGTTTTGTGTATTTTTGTTGATAACTGTGGTTGATTTTTGGTAACCGGTGTAGTTTTCAGAACTTGTGTACGTTGTATTCTAAACAGGCATACATTTGTGTTAACTGGCTTAGAATGTCACTAGCGTGAATAATTTCAAAAGTTGAAACTTAAATGAATTATTATACACACCATTTCAGTGTCTCCAACCAAAACCCTTAAATCAAAATTCTACAATAATATCAACGATTCATATCTTCATTTATAAGTTACAACACGCAAGTATTACAAAGGATACAAAGATGTCTTTAAGCAACTATCATTGACTCACAGCAGCCACCCAACTATCGATAGCAACCTTATTATTAAGATAATGCAGCGCAACACCGTCTTTATGTCGGACAATGGAAGAAAAACAGTAATGTCTCATGATCTTATTGTTAATTATCTATGTTAAGCTAAAATACTCATAATGCTTTCATACAATGTACATAGTTGTATGTTAAATGGGTCTAGCATCAAATCATTGTCTGCTAAATACACAAAAACTACTATATTTGTACGTTAATTATAGTATTACCGGAACATTAATTCATATAATTATTCCTAGTTGGATGCAAGACATAAGTCATACGGTGAACTGTGACTGTCAGCCATAGCAGAGGGAAGAAAGTATATTATGATGGTTTCTGTGGAGAATATGGAATATCTAGGTAGTGAATATATCGACCACTGTGTAGGATATGTAAATTTGTGACAAAAACGCGGAATAAAAATGCACTAGGATTGAGTCGCCTCTAAAAATATAAATTGTCCTCGTGGACGCTGCCTTCGAGACCGTGGTCTAATCAAATACGGTTTAGAAACTTGTCACATCGGCTAATATAATGTTATTCTTGAAACATAACAAGAATTAATTTCTGCACTGTATATTTCTCGGATTATCTTGGCACCGGTCTCATTTATATGCATACGATGTATGAATTAATAGGAATAGAGATATGAACCATGAATAAAAAACATGTAAATTTTCCCAAAACTCTAAACAACGCGGCTCCGAGATTCCGCGAGACTTCATTTTTTTATTACCCTAAAAATGAAGTTTACGTCCGTTATTAGCATTTCTTGCCCGTATCTTGGATTTGTCAATCGGAATGACACACACAGTGAAATGTGACAGAAATCATGTTGAATACAAGAAAAGGATGGTTGTAGAAACTAGTGATAAAAACTGAGTATCTCTGTAATGAATCATGTTATGTTATATGCCATCAAAAAGACAGATTTATCGTTTCTTTGACGACTAAAATCTTTGGAATAACATTATTCACACTCGAGTGTACCATCTTTTTTATTAACAATTCTCTGAATATGTATATGTACACGTTGTATTATGAAAGTAATGCATGTTTGAAGGCGTGAGAATTTGAGGTCAGGCCCTTTGATATTACAGCTTTGGTATTTCAAATATTTACGTATGACGTTTAATACTGTGAAATTTGCAGTAGAACAACCTGAATATTTATAAAATTACAAAAAAAACTACTTTTGTTCCCAGACAATCCCCTTCCGTTATTTTGAAATTATTTGTAAAAGCTCTAGCGTGCAAGGATTTCGAAACTAGTGTCCCTAAGGAGGTACTGGTGTTAATCCTATTCCGAATGGTTATACCATTTCATAAAAATTTGATAATAATGTCAATTTTTCTCCATATATAAGATATATGGAGAAGTTTCCGACCTTCTGGATCTGTAGGTGAGTACTGGTTATAGACCAGGGTCCAGGATAGCTAGGTTAGGTACGCTGGACGCCGTAAAATAACCTAAATTTGTGTTGTCATGGCGTTAATCCCAGTTTAAAAATAAACATTGTAATGATGGAAAACAACTTAGCTTGATTGGCTAACAAAACTTCATATTGAATATAAAATGCCTATTTGGAAACAAGATTTAAAGCAAAATATTTTTTAATTCAGATCCATAATAAGGAAGGTATTGTTACCTAAATATCAGTATTTAATTTTTAACTAATGAGAATTTACTGCTATTTCCACTGGTTATGTTCATTTTCATCTATATTTTTACTGAGAATATAGAAAGTTCTTAGTGCAAAAGTAAGAATATGTTGAAAATTCATTCAATTATTATTGATTGAACTTGACGCTTCTTATACGTGTTAATACACGAGCATGGTTTAGAATATGTTAATTATTTTGGAAGAAAAAACATGCTAGTACGCTAGTACATACATGTATTTGAATTGTTTTTGCATTCAGCGTCTCCATCCTAGCGTTAATTACTATGAACTGTATTGCAAAGTTATGGAAGACGTGAAGTTTATTCTCTCCTCTTTTTTACGTCTTTTTGTGTCTAATCTGTGAAAACTAAAATCTTTGCCTTTTACAGTTTCCTGAACACATTGCCACAAAACATGAATGATAGAGAAACATTTTGCTAGCAAAACAAAGCATTGTATAAAACCATCGAGAATTTATTTCATTATACGTTGAATGTAAAGAACTTCTTTTTATGAAACCACTGTGTAACTAAATGGTGACCAAATTGCAATTGTTATAATCTGCCAAATTATATATGCAATTACAATATATTAAATAAGATTTAAAATAACTGTTATTGTTTTTCTTTCTGAAATGATATTTGCTACTATGCAGACTGCAGCAGCATTTAAATTATTTCTTTCTTGTGAATACTTTTATAGTTAAGTTTCGAGAATTATTTCGTTTGTTTTATTACCTTTTTAGCAGTCTGATTCATATCCAGCGGTCACATACATGTAACATTAGATCCATCCTCGGGAGTACTTATTATATCCTCCGTAAAACAATTGCTACCTTTTTCATATAATATGTCATGTATAGTAGCTAGCTAGGCTCAAACCATCCACTATTTAAGATTTAGATGTTAAAGCGATTTTAAGTCGGTACCTGATAGAATAATTTAACAACCTTACCTACCTACCATGATGAGTGCTGGTTATAGACAATAAACTAGCAAATCTAGGTTAGGTGCGCTTGCTGCCGCAAAATGACTCGGATTTGTGTCATTAGTCAATGTACCATCTGTCATAATATCATGATCATTATTTAATGATTTTGTATATATATTTCAGAATTGATAGAACCAACCCCTCCACCAACAAGAAGACCCATCCATCCTGATATTATTCCAGAGAATATTCCAAGACAACCACCGTATCAAAATGGTAAATATCCTAAAGGGAGCGGAGAGATTAACTCTGAGAATACACGTGCTTATAAGGGAAATGGTCTAAAATCGGGTGAGATCATCTTATTTTGATATACATACTTCGTCCTCTTAAAGCAATAAGGTACCATTATATAAGATTTAAGAACAACTTGGTACCTTTTAGAGTTAAGGGGGCGATATACTTGTAATCATTGGTGTCCGGCATGTTTCCGAATAAAAATTATGCTTTAATTTCAAGTTTTTCTCTCGGCTGATGCGAGTACTTGGGGACCGTCTTTGTAGCTTCATGATGCTAAGATATTAGGGTACCGTACGTATGCATGTAAAACAGTCAATCAGATAATGCTGTCTATGTTGACCTAATTCAGTATTTTTACAATAGGTGCGGACCCCCCCCCACTCCAAAAAATGCGATGTGTTTTTACGAAGAACACAGGAATATCCGATCCTTCACGTTGAGTTAAAAATCCTTCGGTTAAGGGTGTCTTGTATTTTATTTTTTGTTACTTCAGTTATATACAACTAAGTAACAACTTACACTGGGATCAGGAATTAAGATAAAAACCTGATACCCATACCGCAATACTTTCCAAAACTTTGAGATAAATATACCAAATTACCCTTAATAAAATGATCTCTAGAATGTACATTTATGTAGCTTTACAGAGCGGTCTACTTCAGTAACATTTAACTCATATAATTCTATTGTTATCTGTATATTTTTTCAGGATATGTTGGGGCTGGTGAAACCTACGATGCATCAAGTAATGCTTTATTTGTACATTCAATATGTTCATCCATGATCATTGCGTCCATTTCTATCACTACGATTGTTTTAAAAATCTTACTACCTTCATGATAAGCCTTTGGGCTGGTATATGAAAATTAGAAGTGAATAAAGAGAAAGACATTCCAGTGAAAACAAACAAATATTCCAAAATTGAAAGTGTGCATTTTTCTACAATGAGTGCAAAGATGCTTGAATTAACGAAAATGAGATGTAATTGCGAAAAAGTGAACAAGAATATAAACACCTATTACAAGTGTATATTCAAAAGAATTTTTTTGGAAGAGAAATGAGTGTTTTAGTTTACGTTTTAAAATAATATAATGTTACAATATTGTGAAATAATTATGGTGTTTATAAATTATATCATGGATTTCGAATTATATGAATAATATTCGGAACGCAATTGTTATTATTGTTCATTGCTTGTAGATAAATGTGTATACATGTGTTTACTATTTAAATGTTTCTGTATTTTCTCCCAGCCTTGTATTTATTCTTTCAAATGCAAACGCTTTGAAAGTTCTCGATTATTTGGAATTATTAATAAGTGTGGTATTATGCGCATGCGCAATCAAAAACACTTGCAAGAAGCGCCAAAATGAACACAATCTGCTACATTCAAATAATATCGTAAACAGAAATGTATTGCACGGTAGATACGACGAATTGACCTGAGTGATTCAATTGTGGATTAATACATTATTGTTTATTATCGAAGATGATTATTTGCACGTTACAATCCCGATATTTTCATTGTAATTTATCATCAATTGCATAAAATTCCATATTCTTGTGTACACACGATCTGTTATCAAAGTATGGAACCTGTGTCATACACTTGGGTTTCACAAAACTTTCTAAATTGAGACTTGTTTTCTTAATTGCATTTTTACCAAGAATTATATTTAATAACATTAAGCAGAAAATATATCAACTAACTGATTTAGGCTCAACTGAAAAAAGAACAAAAATTTTGAGCACAATCATATCATTAGACGATGGGTTAATTAATTACATCTCTAAAAGATTTTAATCAAAACTATTGATCCTAGGGTCCTTGTTGAGACCAGCCTCATTTTAGATGTTTTGTGAAACCGGAATGAGAATGTAAATTTCATAATGATTTGGTTTGTCATTATATCGTTCATTATACATTCATTTTAGCTTGTATACAAATGCTTTTTCCATCAATAATTTGTCATTTTTGCATGACTCGTGCCACATATATAGTCTTATTAAAAAGTGGTTCTTCAGTTGTCATTAATGAATTTGATAATACACGTATGTACAGTCGTATTAAAAGACGTTGTTCCCTCCTCTGTATATGAACTGTAAAAAACCTGTGTCCTGATAGTTTTTGTCACTGTGAAAGTCAATGATTAAACTGTTGATATAAATATCCACTCTTTAAAACAATATTGTCTTAATGAGGACACTTCACAAAGATGAGTAAAATATATTGATTACACTAGATGTTACAGTATTATAAAGTTTTTTTCGAAAGCAGTTATTATTGAAATATATATAAATATTTGTAGTTTGTCAAACATTAACTGTGATTATAACGATTGGTTGTTGTGTTTTGTTTAATTAGCTCATTTAAGTACAAAGTACTTTTAGTGAGCTATTTTGATTGCTTGTTGTTCGTCATCCTTTTGTTGGCCTATGTGTCCATAAATCAACTATTCATTCAAAGCCTTACACATGTATGTTCTATAAAACAAAGCTAACTAATATTTCTGTGATTTGTCTGGCATGAGACAATTTAGTAGGTTCAAACAATTCTAGGTTTCTAGCATGGAACTCTTTTAAAGTTGTTAAAGTATTTATGAACAATGCTGAAACTTTATCCTTATAATCGCTTACAGACTTTTCGACCAAAAACACTTCGACCCAAGACACTTAGACCCAAAACATTTCGACCTAAAACACTTCGACCCAAGACACTTCAACCCAAGACACTTCGACCCAAAACATTTCGACCTAAAACACTTCGACCCAAGACACTTCAACCCAAGACACTTCGACCCAAAACATTTCGACCTAAAACACTTCGACCCAAGACACTTCAACCCAAGACTTGACAGAGACAGTTCGACTCCGAGACAGTCGAAATGTGTTGGTGTCAAAGTGTCTGGCTTCTGTTATGGTAATCAAATGAAAATAGTCTCAGTAGTCCCTATACATAGAGCTGCTAAATGTAGTTCTAAATCTACCATATATGTTTTTTAATGTACCATAAAGCAGTTCTATTTCATAGTTGTTCAAAATATTCTATTGTATCAAAATATTCTATTGTGTTTAAAACGAGGCCACAGCAACAGGCACAATGTTGACTTGTGGTTTGAGGTGAGCGCTCTGAAGTCTTAATGTAAGATCTTTTTACTTACTAAATGTTGTACGTTTCATTATATATATCAATATCATTCACCTCATAAAAGCCACAGGCTGCCGGCATAACCCTCCCCCAATATATGTGTGTGTGTACAATATTTGTTGGGGGCTGTTTTATGCCGGAAGCCTGTGATAAAAGCATTCAATTTTATTTGTTTTAAATATTTGAAATCTGTATTATTATATTGAACTGATGGACAAAGTTTCACAAAATTCATCACAATGAGATCAGCCTTCAGTGTGATTTTCGTAAGTCATTACTTTAATGTAGACTCTTCGATTATCAAGGTTTACAATTATAAATGTAATAAAGCTTGTTAGACGTTGCTGGTTTGGAATTAAATTGATTAAATGTTTTTGAACTATATGTATTAGGTGTTGCCAGTAAACAAAAGTACTGTTTTCACCTTTTGCCCCATTCTCGTACCCAGAGTCTAGTAGGATTCTTGATACTAGCTTTAGATCGAGAATAACCTCTTGATAACCTCAGGGTACGAGAATGCTTCTGCCCTGTCCTGTTCTAGACTTAGTGGCACAGTATACTTCTTAAAAGCAGCAGGTTCGATTCAGTCCTGTTATGATTTCAGTTGTAAAAATGCACAGACACATATATCAATCTTTAAGCTTTAGGTATATGTTATATAATTTATGTCACATGACTGTACCAGTGACTTTATTTTAACCAATTGGAGGGGAGCAAAGATTTTGTATATAGCGTAGTTTTCATTGTATCGGTCAGGTGTGGCGAATTTCGCTAAATTTAACTTATTTTATATCTTCTACTGACATGTTTATATGAGTGCAGTGCTACGGCAAAGATTAAAAATTTCAAGGAAATGTGTATAGTATCCTCTTAAAAAAACCTGTGCTCAAATTGAGAAGTTTTGTAATGTATTATTTCAATATCTTCATTACAATGAACGTATTTAAAAAAGAAGACAAACAATATTTTCTGCTTGCGATTTACGATGTTTTTTTCGTTAGGCAGGGGTGTAGAATACCTTTGTCTGACTCGTACATTTATGTCTGTGGACAAGTCTTTATTGTCTATGCCACTTGATCGTGAACAAGTAATATTTTAAGTTGAAATATACTACATTGTACGTGTAACGTAGCAAAACTTAATAATGTTGATGTCTTAATACTTCAAATATTTTCAATTATGAACTATTCCTTTGTCAATTATTTATCACTACTTACAGTATTTATTTTATATCACAGTTTTCATTATTTGTTTTTGAGTATTAAACCTAATTGGCAAGTGCATTTTGATCCTGGACTTCTTGATTTTTAGATTCCACTCGTCCGTAGACAAGTGGGAAAAAATGGAATTCCACACCCCTAGTCATATACTGTACATATGTTAGTGGTATCTTCAAATATGTTTTCAAACGATAATAAAAGATTTTTGAACATATATATCTAGGGTTTTAGTCTCATTTTGTTCATAGGTCATGTTAACAAAATTATAAATTTTACCAAACATAACTTTTAAATATCTGCCAAAGAAAGTGAAAAAAGCATAGATTACATATATCATTCCTGTTTAGATAAAACAATCCATAAAATTTACTTATAACCTCGAATGCCATATTGTAGCTTTTGTTTTTTACTCGTTATCATACTTATTTTAGAGATATTATGATATATAGGTCAGTTTTTGTACATGTATTATATGTATTATAAATTGCTAAGATAAATTGCCACAAAATCAAAAATTGTAAATATTACTACAATAAAGAATTGTGAATTCTACCTTCTACAGTCATTCTTTGTTATTTTTAACATCATATCTACGAGTATTTGACAAAATACATGTATTATCATAATAGAATCTAGGGTGTGGTGTAGCAGTAAGCTACAATGGTACGATGGTGCACTATTGTGTAGATCTATGGATCTCAAAGCACCAACAGTTCATTAAGGATAAAGTTTAAAACAACACTAAGTATTTTTATAATATCAAATAGTAAACCGTAATCGTTGTAGTTCAACAATATTACTTCAGGCTGAGTAGTTCGATATAGGAGGGATACAAACATTATCTACTGGTTCTGATCTACTAGATGTTTGGAGTTCATATTTTTAGTAGAAGACTTTGAGCGGGAAACTCACACATTTCGACCTAACATCACGTTCTAGAGCACAGCTTCAATAATCTCGGACATTTTACTGAAACTGAAAATATTTGATGCAAAACCGACGAGAGGAAGAATTCTGATTTTGACAGAATCTGATTACCTTTTATCATACATAATTGAAAATGTTACAACACTGTTCAAAATAGTACATGTTAAGATATGTTAAATTGGCGGTTGACAAAGTAATTTGCCTATTTTCCATTTTTTCAAATTTGGAGTCTTTAGCCTCGTTGGTCACATTATAAGTAATTGTCCAGTTAAATTGTAAATAATGTCATGTCAATCAGCTTGGTGATAGAATCCCCAAGGCTTGGTCACTTAACTGAACCTCTCCGAGCGTCGATATCCAAGTAAGTAAATGTATTGATCTAAGTTTGTCGCCTAGATTCTTCTTCCGGGTTTTCTGTGTCCAAACCGAGCTAGGGTACCAAACGACATTGCGAATCATGGATTTTCGGGTGGCCAGTAATTAATGAGAGAGCAAGGAATCTATGGATAAATATGTCTACCGGTATTTTGGTCAATTTGGCACAATCTTTCATTATATTGTACGATTATATTGAACTGTCCGATTGCATGATTACACGGTTATCGAACACTGTATATATTATTTTGCGCCTACTATACATAGAAATTTGCATTCGGAACACCCTCGACCTTTCATGAATGAATAGTTATTCGTAGGGATTAATTGATCATGAGTACAGAAGTCGGGCAGTGAGTATTTAAATTAGCGGGGTTCATGTTTGCGCTCCTGACAGTTATGGATTTTTGTGTTCGGCTCTCTCGAGTGGAACACGCGTTCCCCTGGATGGGAAAAGAAGGGCGAAAGATAACAATAAATTGCTTCAAAATAATTCATTGTAACATAAAGTTGTTTTTAATAAATCCCAATCTATATCTGATCTATATAAAAAATATGTAAACTAAAATAAAAATAGGTATGTGAAGTTGGCGTGTAGATTGTACATTGTAATTCAACTCGTAGTTCGCGAATTACTAGCTAGCTAGTAGATGGGTATTCAACTTGTAGTTCGCGAATTACGAGCTGGCTAGTAGTTGGGTATTCAACTTGTAGTTCGACCCGGACACACCAGCATAGGTATCTTTTGAATTACTAGCTAGTAGTTGTGTATTAAACTTGTAGTTCGACCCGGACTCACCAGCATAGGTATCGTTTAAATTACTAGCTAGTAGTTTGGTATTCAACTTGTAGTTCGACCCGGACACACCAGCATAGGTATATTTTGAATTACTAGCTAGTAGATGGGTATTCAAGTTGTAGTTCGACCCGGACTCACCAGCATAGGTATTTTTTAATGACTAGCTAGTAGTTGGGTATTCAAGTTGTAGTTCGACCCGGACTTACCAGCATAGGTATCGTTTGAATTACTAGCATGTAATTGGGATTTTCAAGTTGTAGTTCGGCCCGGACTCACCAGCATAGGTATCGTTTGAATTACTAGCTAGTAGTTGGGTATTCAAGTTGTAGTTCGGCCAGGACACACCAGCCTAGGTATTTTTTTAATTACTAGCTAGTAGATGGGTATTCAAGTTGTAGTTTGACCCGACTAACCAGCATATGTATTTTTTAATTACTAGCTAGTAGTTGGGTATTCAAGTTGTAGTTCGACCCGGACTAACCAGCATAGGTATTTTTTGAATTACTAGCTAGTAGTTGGGTATTCAAGTTGTAGTTCGACCCGGACTCACCAGCATAGGTATCGTTTGAATTACTAGCTAGAAGTTGGGTATCTAAGTTGTAGTTCGGCCAGGACACACCAGCATAGGTATTTTTTGAATAACTAGCTAGTAGATGGGAATTCAAGTTGCAGTTCGACCCGGACACACCAGCATATGTATCTTTTGAACTACTAGCTAGTAGTTTGGTGTTCAACTTGTAGTTCGACCCGGACACACCAGCATACGTATTATTTATACTGCTAGCTAGTAGTTGGGTATTAAACTTATAGTTCACATAAAAAACATCAACATACGTTATAGTTGAATTACTAGCTAGTAATTGGGCATACAACTTGTAGTTCGGCCCGGGCACACCTGCATATGTATTTTTTGAACTACTAGCTAGTAGATGGGTATTCCACTTGTACTTCGACACAGATACACCAGCAAATGTATCTTTTGAATTACTAGCTAGTAGTTGGGTATTCAAATTGTAGTTCGGCCCAGGTACTCTAGCGTAGGAATTGTTTGAACTACTAGCTAGTAGTTGGGTATTCAACTTGTAGTTCGACCCAGACGCATTATTGTACATAACCTTTGAATTACTAGCCAGTAGTTTGGTATTCAAGTTGTAGTTCGACCCACGTACTCTAGCATAGGAATTGTTTGAACTACTAGCTAGTAGTTGGGTATACAACTTGTAGTTCGACCCAGACACATTACTATACATAACATTTGAATTACTGGCTGGTAATTGGGTATTCAAGTTGTAGTTCGGCCCGGACACACCAGCATACGTATTTTTTGAATTACTAGCTAGTAGTTGGGTATTCAAGTTGTAGTTCGACCCGGACGCACCAGCATAGGTATCGTTTGAATTACTAGCTAGTAGTTAGGTATTCAAGTTGTAGTTCGGCCCGGACACATCAGCATAGGTATTTTTTGCATTACCAGCTAGTAGTTGGGTATTCAAGTTGTAGTTCGACCCGGACTCACCAGCATAGGTATCATTTGAATTACTAGCTAGTTAGACCTTGAGCCAGTATATGACATTGCTCCCCCCCAGGGGGAATTTTCAAGGGTATGATTTTCTTAACCCATATGGTGGTAGGCATCCACTGGTGAAAGTTTGCAAAGTTCTGTTGGGGCTTTACAGAGTTATGGGACTTTGAAATATCACCCATTCTCATTTTCTGGTCAAATCCATAACAGACCTTGAGCCAGTATATACCCACGCGGGGAATTTTCATGGGTAGGATTTTCTTAACCCATATAGTGGTAGGCATTCACTGATTAAAGTTTACACAAATCTGTTGGGGCTTTACAGAGTTATGGGACTTTGAAATATCGCCCATTCTCATTTTCCGGTCAAATTCATCATATCTTTGAGCCAGTATATGACATTGCTCCCGCATGGGGAATTTTTATGGATATGATTTTCTTAACCAATGTAATGGTAGGCATTCACTGATAAAAATTAACAAAGTTCTGTTGGGGCAATACAGAGTTATGGGACTTTGAATTATCGCTCATTCTCATTTTCCAGTCAAATCCATAATAGACCATGAGCCAGTATATGACATTGCTCCCCACATGGGGAATTTTTAAGGTTATGATTTTCTTAACCCATATAATGTTAGGCATTCACTGATGTAAGTTTACAAAGTTGTGCTGGGGCTTTACAGAGTTATGGGACTTTGGAATATCGCCCATTCTCATTTTCTGGTCAAATATTAATGACAACGAGCCAGTATATAAAATTGCTCCCCACATGGGGAATTTTCAAATGTATGATTTGCTTAACCCATTACGTGGTAGTCATTCATTGATAAAAGTTTATAAAGTTCTGTTTAGGCCTTACAGAGTTATGTGACTTTGAAATATCGCCCATTCTCATTTTTGGTTTAAACCATAAGTGCTTTTAAAGCAAGTTTAAGACATTGCACCTTCCTGGGAATAATTATCTATGGTATATTTTTTAAACCCACTTGAAAGTAACAGTTCACTGATAAAAACTTTGCAAAGTTCTGTTGGGGCTTTACAGATTTTTGGGACTTTGAAATATCGCTCATTCTCATTTTCCGGTAAAACCATAAGTGCTTTTAAAGCCAGTATAGGACATCGCTCCTCCTGGAAGTAATTATCTATGGTATGATTATTTAACCCACATGGTGGTTGCAATTCACTTATAAAAGTTGTACTGGGTGTGACAGATAAAATGACCCCTATGGCCATTTTCTATGCCAAAATGTTCTTATTACTGTCCTCCGGTATTCTATTTCGACACATCTTAATTTCGAAGCCATTTTGTTTTGACAACGATTTGGATTTTGGGTTACCCTGTAATGTCATTCCTGTGCATTTCCGATACTAAGCAGTGTGGTGATTTCTTAACACCAATATGTGAGGAGGCAGGGATGTTGAGAGTCTCTTTTCATACCTCTTTTCAACACAAAAAATGATGCTTTTTCCTATTACGTTCTTAGTTTAGTTTTGAACATGCCATTTTTTCTAAAACAATAAATTAAACAGACAGATTGGCGTTCCTTATTTCTTGCTATTTCCAGAGAGTCACTTGACAGGTAGAGTACTTTCGTGTTGGCAAGACTAAAAATAGAAACAAATCAAGTGCATCGTTTCTCTGTTCTCTTATGTCAGCCATTTAGGAAATCTCCACTTTACATATTTTTATTTCTTGATTTTAATGATAACTTTCACTTATTAATAAAAGTTTTACAAGATGGACAAATGAATAAAGTATTTACAGGAAGGGTCATTCGTTAGTCAGACTAAATAAATTTTACACATATTTGAATAAAAGCACCTATTTTTATGGTAACGTATGTTTCTATACGGACCACACTAATAAAACTTTATTTTTTCTTCTTTACATTGTATTTGTATGTTTGTCTATGATTTTAGCACTTTAGGAAGGCAAATGGTTGATACTGGAAATACATTTACCACAAAAGGATAAATTCAGGACGCCCTTTCGCTCAAATATGACTTAAATTTTAGATCAACTTAAGGAAAATTACAGAAATACATTTATAAACCTTGAGACAATGACTTTCAAACTTGGAAAAATCGAAAGAAACTTAAGTTCAATAGCCGTGAACAGTCAAAATCAATTAATACATTTTAAAAGTTTATATACTTAACTCACCGAAAGGTTCATAATTATGAATGCCTAAAGAAAAAAAATAGGTAGTAACGTATGTTACAACAACACTGTTTAAACTATCACATCCCAATTTTATCTGTCACACCCAGTACAACAGTTGAAATAATTTAATGGTAGCACAAACTATTTTCTATCTACTATGTCATATCTAAATACTGTTAATTACATCAATAAGGATTGCCTTCAAAATTAAGGGAAACAGGTTAAAATTAAGGGTTTAAAAGGTTACAAATTAGTCTCAGAAAAGCATAACAGATCAATTGTGTTCAAAGTTCATGTAGTAATCACTTTGAAGCAAAAAATCATAACGTTCTAGATATTCCATTAGGTATTGGCACACTTATTTCTTAAAAAAGTCATTTGTCACCGAAAATTACATCCTCTAGGGTTTGCCATTAGATAAGAGATCGGCGTTGTTGCATGAACAATGTGTTTGCTTCTTATCATTATCAATTTGTTGTACCATGCTTATGTACCATGTTCCCTTAAATATTTCTGCAACAAAATCTTCCGCGATGTATTAAAGTTCATCTACGACAAAAAATAAATTCGTGCTGAATTTGTTGTAAGGAATTACAACAACCTGTGGTTACGTGTGTTTATAAAAGTCCAACTACATTATTTCGCTGCTGTTAAATTCAACAGACATTTTGTGTTCCTTTACACTAAAGACATGGTATAAAAGAAACATTCAGAACTTAAACGTTTCAAGTTTCCAAAAAAGCGAAACATTGGGAAACAAGCAAACAAACAAGCATCAACTATGATACATTTCATATGAAACATACCTAACCAAACGTAACGTATGTTTCAATTCATAAAACCATGTTTTATTGAATAAGAAGTGAACAAAGGACGCTTTGGTTACATTTGAGATTTGGTTACATCTAGTAAGAATTGAAGTAACAAATGAATTGCAAAAATATCGATTTGAGTATTGCTATGAAGGATTCTATGCTTATATTGCATGCAATGGTTAAAAAATCTTCATAGTTTAATTTATCAAAGCCATTGAGATGCACACACCCAGATAGCAGAGGGTAGTTGGCCCAACGTAGTGCACTACGTTGGGCCATCAACGGATGCCAACGTTGGCCCAACCTCATTTTGCTCATCGGCTCCACGTTGGCCCAACCGTTGGCTCATCGTTGGCCCAACAACGATTAAACGCATTTCAGCGTTGGGCCAACGATGAGCCAACGGTTGGCCCAACTTAGAGCCGATGATAAAAACAGTGTTGGCCCAACGTAGACAACTATTGATGGCCCAACAACGATTAAACGCATTAAAGCGTTGGGCCAACGGTGAGCCAACCGTTGGCCCGACGTGGAGTCGATGATAAAAACAGTGTTGGTTCAACATAGAAATACATTAATGGCCCAACATGGCATTTAAGTGTTAGGCCAACAAAGAACTAACGGTCAGCCCAATGAAGAACTAATGAACAAAGTGAGCATTGACTTACGTAGCATTCATCCTTCAGGTATGTGTATCTTTATTATTGCCCATTGCTTTGGCTTAAAGCAATATTTGCCACCGTCGTTCCACTTTCATAGAATAGTATTATATTAATATGTTAAATAGACAAAAATATGGAATTATATAACTTTTTATTCAATTCTGGTAAGGCATGTCATGTTTAGCTGTCAACAAAAAAGTAAAGACACAATCGACACATAAGATTCCATTATATATATATATCAATTAGATATAAATTCATGGTACTATAAGGCATTGAAACAAGAGTGGAAGACAGGTTTCAAACATCTAAATTATAAGAATATATATTGACAAAATAGTGTGAATTATTTTTACAGGCGTATTACAGCAAATAATTTATGTGTTAAGACAAACACACATAAAACAAGTCTGTAGAAACTGCAAGAGGGGGTACGTAAATGTATCAAGTAAATATATATATTATGAAACACTCCGGTATAAGTCAACTAAAGTTTTTAGGCACAAAAAGGAATTATTTTTGTTGTTCTCCTTGATTTTTTTCTCTGCTCTCCCTTTTCTCCCCCTCTCTGTCTGGCATACCGCATCCACTCACTCATAGTTCTTTCAATTATATTGTCTGTTGCTTGTGAATGGTTATTTCAAACAGAATCTGCAAGAAAAAATGAATTCTTTCTTGGGGTGGGTAAAATAAGACATGGAAATAACCATAAAATCTTTGTCTTAGTGCTCAGGAATATTGAAATGATTAGTAAGAAGATCATTAAAACGTTCGCCGATCAATTATCTATCCAAAGAAGGGCGTAATATCCCGTGGATTGATGTAAAACAATAATAAATATGTGAAAGGTTTACACTATTTATTACACAGCAAAAAATGCAAGTAAAATATGCAAATGGTTTCCGCACAATTTAGATAAGATATAATAATCTATTAACTATATAACGTGAATATTATTGACGGGTCAGAGCTTCCACAAATCAATGTAGCGCGGACAGCAAGTTAAACAAATTATTATAAAAGAATACAGAATTTAATTCAAATGTAGTTCTTATAAAATCATAGTTACATTATTAAACGATGTCCTAGGTTCCAAACTACGTCCAGTGGAGAGATCTTACTTTCTCGAGTTCTAACTATACTAACTGCCGAGAATAAGAAACTGCAATGCGCCGTGACGTCATTACAGATAGATGGCACGCGGGAACAACGCTGTCTGACAAGTGCTCTCTAAATAGTCAATTACATGAAATTCAACGGTCTAGATCGTGAAAATGGCAGGCATTAAACATGAACATGAGGTATAATTAACTCACATACACGTATACGTATGTAATAAAGTAGCTTCCGGTCTATGAAAACATATATACCCGTCAAAAACGCGTTTGTACCGTATTTTCGCGAACACGCGAAACTACCACTTAAACGTTCATTGCATTTCAGTAAATATGACGTGAATTGACGTAAGCTCTGAACAGTATAAAATTAATGATTCGTAACTAAGACACTACTGTTACAATAATATCCACCACTGATTTTCACCACATTGTGTTATTCTCTATTGTGTACATGTATAAACATGTACATCCCAAGCTACTTCTAATCATGCATTGTCAAGAGTATTAAAGACATACATCCGTTACATGAACTTTTTTGGTTTAATTAATAATCAACTCAATGTTCATTGAATTTTGTAAACAAATTTATTGGTTATTTTAGTGTTTATACACTAATAAAAGCAATAAGTGAGATTTATGACTTCAGTCATTGGGCCATCGATGGCCCAACTAAAGGGTTTCCGCTTGTGTTTCACTTGGTTGGCCCCTGGTTGGCCCAATAATATGTTTCTCTGTAGTGTTTATCTATGATGGGCCTCTGTTGGGCCTCTGACTGGTTGAACTACAGTCATCGCTGACATTGGCCCACCGTTGGCCCAATAAAGATAATACTTCAACGTAAACACGTCGTTGGCCCAACATACCTCTGCTATCTGGGCAGTTTCATGTTTTTTTAGTCTGGTTGAAGATGTCATTTATTTTTCAATGAGATAATAACGACTTCATTCATTGTGGATAACATTTTTGGTGTAAACCAATTTTCAATATGTTATCGTTTAACCCTTCTCTGCACTGTAAGATCGGTATATCATTTTAACAGTAACGTATGTTACATCACGTATGTTATATTTGATACTTTAGACAGCATTAGCTCTAGACGATCCTGAGGAATGGCAAAAGTAGTAATCATAAATGAAGAGTTCATTAGAAAGACTAATTAGTGAACGTGAAGTCAACTAAGATATTGCACATTAGTTGAAAAACCATGGTCACGTATGTTTCATGTTTAAATGTCTACCCGAAAATTTTGCTAAAGTTTGAAATTTAATGAAATGTCATTGAATACTTAATGACAATCGTTTTTATTTCATATATATTCATATCTGATCTTATGTTTTAAAATATTTTACAAGTATGATATCTTTTCTAATTTGAAAAAAATGGATTTTTTTATGGTTATGTATGTTTCAACACTCTTGGCGACAAGGTTTAAGAGCTGAGTGTAAGTTAATATTCCTGAGGAACAAGATAAAAATCATATTCTTACATACAACAACATTGTATATCTTAAAAAGCAAGTGTATTATGACTACTTTATGTGGCTATGTTTCATAGTCTGCGCGCAAAGGCACAGTAACGTATCTTACATTTTAAGGTACTTATGAGCTCAGTATCAACAACAATTTCCTTTATAAAACACAAAAGACACATTTTCTTCTTAATTGACAAACAATATCAAGAGAACTTGGTGTTGCAAACATGATTTAATGGTTTTTGCAAAAATAAATCGATAAAAATAGAACAAATATTGCTATATACCTATACAATTAAAAGTTGATTTTCTCAGCAATGCCCCACTGGAAACTTGCAAACTTTGTACTGTTGTACTCAGGACAGATAGGGGAATAAAAAAATATGGGTCTTGAAAATTCCCCCGGGGGGGGAGCAAAAGTGTATCTGGCTCACGGCCTAAGTAGTTATGTATTCAAGTTGTAGTTCGGCCCGGACACACCAGCATAGGTATTTTTTGAATTACTAGCTAGTAGTTGGGTATTCAACTTGTAGTTCGACCCGGACTCACCAGCATAGGTATTTTTTTTTAATTACTAGCTAGTAGTTGGGCGTTCAACTTGTAGTTCGACCCGGACACACCAGCATTTGTATTTTTTGAACTACTAGCTGGTAGATGGGTATTCAAGTTGTAGTTCACATAAAATACATCAACATACGTTATACTTGAATTACTAGCTAGTAATTGTGTATACAACTTGTAGTTCGACACAGATACACCAGCAAATTTATCTTTTGAATTACTAGCTTAGAATTTGAGACATCAACTTTGACCTAGAGTCATCAACTTAGACCTTGAAACATTGACTTAGAAGTGGCCTGACTAGCTCAGTTGGTAACACGCAAGTCTACTGATCGAGGGGTCGTGGGTTTGATATGCCAGGGCGGGACATACTTTCGTGGACCTTGGTCATGAAATTATTTTAGGGCCATTCTCCCTCCTTCCAATGGCTTCTACAAATAGGTGGGGTAGATTACTCTTTTTTCCAGCTAAATACTTAGAATTTTCCAAGCTACACTTGGTTTCTCTGAAAAAAGAATTTCGCCGCAACAAGTTTAATCTTAGGCGATTTTCCTTTTTTATAAATTTTGTGGCATTTTTCGGTTGTTTTTTTTTAAATTGTTGCTTGTGAATTTTTCATGCATTGTCTGTGAATTTTTCATACTTTGTTTTTATTTATTACATCATTAATAAAAACATGAAAAATAAAAATTGTTTTTTATATTTATTTCATCAACATGTTAGACAACTAAAAAAAATTCAATTCATTTTGCTTAAAGATTTCAAAAAAACAACAAATATAGTTAACACATTTTGAAGTAATTAAACTTGCCACTTAACTGTGGTTCCAACTTACTAATAAACAAACTTCGGATTTAAATTCAAAATAATGAACTTGCCAACTTACTGTATCTTTGGAAATACTCTTGTATTGATTCAACCTTGAATACAATGTAATTAATTGGGGTTGTAATCTAAGACCATACCTTGTTAGAAGTTCTTATTTATTTTGAAAAAATTGTAATACTTCCAATTAAAATCTTCAAACAAAGTATGGTCTATGATTACAACCCCAAATAATTACATTGGATTCAAGATTCAGTCAATGTTGAACTGGTAGTAATTTGGAACCACAAAATTTGACAGACAATGCTACAAGAGGAATTTGTTTTGAGTAAACTAAACTTCAATTAAATTTATAAAATATTCAAGATATTTAATTGAATTCATTATTTCAATCAAACCTCTTATCAATAATGTTACTCAAAACAAATTATTTAACATAAATAAATACATGTATCTTACGTCTTGGATTATCCACTAATTAAATTCAAACTGTTAAAGTTCCTGAAACTACTAATAAATACCAAAAAAGTCTATTTCCTATTTCAAAACTAGATTTTGATGCAAAATTAAATTCAAACTGTTCAGTTTACTATAAAATTATGTATAAAATTAAATCATAGTAAGATACATTGTAGTTATTTATGTTAACTGAAATAATTTATTAAAACAAACAACTGACTGAAGTATTGTCCTCCTGCCAACATATCTCAAATCTTTAACTTATATTCCTGGAATATCTATCAAGTACTATTTAAGGTATTTACCAAAGCAAAGAAACTAATGAAGTACATATTTAACATTTCCATCCTGGATTCTAACCAGTACCAACACATGGGTCCCAAATGTTTTAGTCTCTCATTTGAAAAACAAGTTTACTAAAGGAGCCAGATGAATCTCTATCCATACATTATAATTTAGAAATATATTAATCAAGTAATACCAAAAATGTAATTAAAAGTTTCAATTCAATCCATACTTCACATCATAAGTTTGTTTAAATATCCCATTTCATTGATATTACTCATAGCAAACAATTATTCAAACATAAATGAATAAATGTATCTTACTTCTACTATAATTATTCATAAAATTATAAAAAAAATTCCTGGTACCCCCCAGTACTACATAATATCAACAATTTAAATTCTAAATTTCTATAGGCGGGATATGACCTTTTGTGTTGGTGTGCCGTAAAACCCAAACAAACAAACTAAATTTTCTTATAAACCAGAACTGACTAAAATTAAAAGATCCATTTTTGTGTGCTTCCTACTGCAAACTTAATTATCAAATTAAATTCTATCTAAATTGGGACCAAGTAAGATACAATGTATTCATTTATGTTTTTTGATAGTCTATTTGAACAAACAACAATGTCAAGTATTAATAATGTATTGTCAGCAGCTCTTAATAATTAACATTTCTATCAACTATTAATGTTCTGGATTATAACCAGTACTAAGTTATCTTTCAAACAGGGTTCCAGCATCAATTAGACAAAATAATTTTGAAATAAAACTTTGCATCAAATGTTTGTTCAAATATTCTTTTTTTATATTTCAAAACATCAGCTGACTAAAGCATGTGATCTGTCCTATTATAATAATTACAATTTGTTTTCATGAAAATTTATCCAAAAAGTATTAAAGTATTCATAATAACTAATTTAAAAAAAAACATTTTATAAAATTTCAGCATGATTTCAATGATTTATGTTAAAAATCAGAACATCATCATATTAAACATGACCTTTTTTTAGGAAATCAAGTGCTTTAGTCAAATAAATTTCATTCAATAAACACAAACATAATATATTACTTCTAGTATTGGTTTAACTGGCTAGTCAAAGATATTCAGTATTATATTACAATATTGAAACTAATGAATAAAAAGAAAATAGTAAGTATTAAATTTACTCAAATGCTTAAAAGAATTTATAATATGATTTATTATTTCAATTCAAGTCAGGACATATCTAGAAGTAATATTTACATATAACGATGAGCCAACGGTTGGCCCAACTTAGAGCCGATGATAAAAACAGTGTTGGCCCAACGTAGACAACTATTGATGGCCCAACAACGATTAAACGCATTAAAGCGTTGGGCCAACGGTGAGCCAACCGTTGGCCCGACGTGGAGTCGATGATAAAAACAGTGTTGGTTCAACATAGAAATACATTAATGGCCCAACATGGCATTTAAGTGTTAGGCCAACAAAGAACTAACGGTCAGCCCAATGAAGAACTAATGAACAAAGTGAGCATTGACTTACGTAGCATTCATCCTTCAGGTATGTGTATCTTTATTATTGCCCATTGCTTTGGCTTAAAGCAATATTTGCCACCGTCGTTCCACTTTCATAGAATAGTATTATATTAATATGTTAAATAGACAAAAATATGGAATTATATAACTTTTTATTCAATTCTGGTAAGGCATGTCATGTTTAGCTGTCAACAAAAAAGTAAAGACACAATCGACACATAAGATTCCATTATATATATATATCAATTAGATATAAATTCATGGTACTATAAGGCATTGAAACAAGAGTGGAAGACAGGTTTCAAACATCTAAATTATAAGAATATATATTGACAAAATAGTGTGAATTATTTTTACAGGCGTATTACAGCAAATAATTTATGTGTTAAGACAAACACACATAAAACAAGTCTGTAGAAACTGCAAGAGGGGGTACGTAAATGTATCAAGTAAATATATATATTATGAAACACTCCGGTATAAGTCAACTAAAGTTTTTAGGCACAAAAAGGAATTATTTTTGTTGTTCTCCTTGATTTTTTTCTCTGCTCTCCCTTTTCTCCCCCTCTCTGTCTGGCATACCGCATCCACTCACTCATAGTTCTTTCAATTATATTGTCTGTTGCTTGTGAATGGTTATTTCAAACAGAATCTGCAAGAAAAAATGAATTCTTTCTTGGGGTGGGTAAAATAAGACATGGAAATAACCATAAAATCTTTGTCTTAGTGCTCAGGAATATTGAAATGATTAGTAAGAAGATCATTAAAACGTTCGCCGATCAATTATCTATCCAAAGAAGGGCGTAATATCCCGTGGATTGATGTAAAACAATAATAAATATGTGAAAGGTTTACACTATTTATTACACAGCAAAAAATGCAAGTAAAATATGCAAATGGTTTCCGCACAATTTAGATAAGATATAATAATCTATTAACTATATAACGTGAATATTATTGACGGGTCAGAGCTTCCACAAATCAATGTAGCGCGGACAGCAAGTTAAACAAATTATTATAAAAGAATACAGAATTTAATTCAAATGTAGTTCTTATAAAATCATAGTTACATTATTAAACGATGTCCTAGGTTCCAAACTACGTCCAGTGGAGAGATCTTACTTTCTCGAGTTCTAACTATACTAACTGCCGAGAATAAGAAACTGCAATGCGCCGTGACGTCATTACAGATAGATGGCACGCGGGAACAACGCTGTCTGACAAGTGCTCTCTAAATAGTCAATTACATGAAATTCAACGGTCTAGATCGTGAAAATGGCAGGCATTAAACATGAACATGAGGTATAATTAACTCACATACACGTATACGTATGTAATAAAGTAGCTTCCGGTCTATGAAAACATATATACCCGTCAAAAACGCGTTTGTACCGTATTTTCGCGAACACGCGAAACTACCACTTAAACGTTCATTGCATTTCAGTAAATATGACGTGAATTGACGTAAGCTCTGAACAGTATAAAATTAATGATTCGTAACTAAGACACTACTGTTACAATAATATCCACCACTGATTTTCACCACATTGTGTTATTCTCTATTGTGTACATGTATAAACATGTACATCCCAAGCTACTTCTAATCATGCATTGTCAAGAGTATTAAAGACATACATCCGTTACATGAACTTTTTTGGTTTAATTAATAATCAACTCAATGTTCATTGAATTTTGTAAACAAATTTATTGGTTATTTTAGTGTTTATACACTAATAAAAGCAATAAGTGAGATTTATGACTTCAGTCATTGGGCCATCGATGGCCCAACTAAAGGGTTTCCGCTTGTGTTTCACTTGGTTGGCCCCTGGTTGGCCCAATAATATGTTTCTCTGTAGTGTTTATCTATGATGGGCCTCTGTTGGGCCTCTGACTGGTTGAACTACAGTCATCGCTGACATTGGCCCACCGTTGGCCCAATAAAGATAATACTTCAACGTAAACACGTCGTTGGCCCAACATACCTCTGCTATCTGGGCAGTTTCATGTTTTTTTAGTCTGGTTGAAGATGTCATTTATTTTTCAATGAGATAATAACGACTTCATTCATTGTGGATAACATTTTTGGTGTAAACCAATTTTCAATATGTTATCGTTTAACCCTTCTCTGCACTGTAAGATCGGTATATCATTTTAACAGTAACGTATGTTACATCACGTATGTTATATTTGATACTTTAGACAGCATTAGCTCTAGACGATCCTGAGGAATGGCAAAAGTAGTAATCATAAATGAAGAGTTCATTAGAAAGACTAATTAGTGAACGTGAAGTCAACTAAGATATTGCACATTAGTTGAAAAACCATGGTCACGTATGTTTCATGTTTAAATGTCTACCCGAAAATTTTGCTAAAGTTTGAAATTTAATGAAATGTCATTGAATACTTAATGACAATCGTTTTTATTTCATATATATTCATATCTGATCTTATGTTTTAAAATATTTTACAAGTATGATATCTTTTCTAATTTGAAAAAAATGGATTTTTTTATGGTTATGTATGTTTCAACACTCTTGGCGACAAGGTTTAAGAGCTGAGTGTAAGTTAATATTCCTGAGGAACAAGATAAAAATCATATTCTTACATACAACAACATTGTATATCTTAAAAAGCAAGTGTATTATGACTACTTTATGTGGCTATGTTTCATAGTCTGCGCGCAAAGGCACAGTAACGTATCTTACATTTTAAGGTACTTATGAGCTCAGTATCAACAACAATTTCCTTTATAAAACACAAAAGACACATTTTCTTCTTAATTGACAAACAATATCAAGAGAACTTGGTGTTGCAAACATGATTTAATGGTTTTTGCAAAAATAAATCGATAAAAATAGAACAAATATTGCTATATACCTATACAATTAAAAGTTGATTTTCTCAGCAATGCCCCACTGGAAACTTGCAAACTTTGTACTGTTGTACTCAGGACAGATAGGGGAATAAAAAAATATGGGTCTTGAAAATTCCCCCGGGGGGGGAGCAAAAGTGTATCTGGCTCACGGCCTAAGTAGTTATGTATTCAAGTTGTAGTTCGGCCCGGACACACCAGCATAGGTATTTTTTGAATTACTAGCTAGTAGTTGGGTATTCAACTTGTAGTTCGACCCGGACTCACCAGCATAGGTATTTTTTTTTAATTACTAGCTAGTAGTTGGGCGTTCAACTTGTAGTTCGACCCGGACACACCAGCATTTGTATTTTTTGAACTACTAGCTGGTAGATGGGTATTCAAGTTGTAGTTCACATAAAATACATCAACATACGTTATACTTGAATTACTAGCTAGTAATTGTGTATACAACTTGTAGTTCGACACAGATACACCAGCAAATTTATCTTTTGAATTACTAGCTTAGAATTTGAGACATCAACTTTGACCTAGAGTCATCAACTTAGACCTTGAAACATTGACTTAGAAGTGGCCTGACTAGCTCAGTTGGTAACACGCAAGTCTACTGATCGAGGGGTCGTGGGTTTGATATGCCAGGGCGGGACATACTTTCGTGGACCTTGGTCATGAAATTATTTTAGGGCCATTCTCCCTCCTTCCAATGGCTTCTACAAATAGGTGGGGTAGATTACTCTTTTTTCCAGCTAAATACTTAGAATTTTCCAAGCTACACTTGGTTTCTCTGAAAAAAGAATTTCGCCGCAACAAGTTTAATCTTAGGCGATTTTCCTTTTTTATAAATTTTGTGGCATTTTTCGGTTGTTTTTTTTTAAATTGTTGCTTGTGAATTTTTCATGCATTGTCTGTGAATTTTTCATACTTTGTTTTTATTTATTACATCATTAATAAAAACATGAAAAATAAAAATTGTTTTTTATATTTATTTCATCAACATGTTAGACAACTAAAAAAAATTCAATTCATTTTGCTTAAAGATTTCAAAAAAACAACAAATATAGTTAACACATTTTGAAGTAATTAAACTTGCCACTTAACTGTGGTTCCAACTTACTAATAAACAAACTTCGGATTTAAATTCAAAATAATGAACTTGCCAACTTACTGTATCTTTGGAAATACTCTTGTATTGATTCAACCTTGAATACAATGTAATTAATTGGGGTTGTAATCTAAGACCATACCTTGTTAGAAGTTCTTATTTATTTTGAAAAAATTGTAATACTTCCAATTAAAATCTTCAAACAAAGTATGGTCTATGATTACAACCCCAAATAATTACATTGGATTCAAGATTCAGTCAATGTTGAACTGGTAGTAATTTGGAACCACAAAATTTGACAGACAATGCTACAAGAGGAATTTGTTTTGAGTAAACTAAACTTCAATTAAATTTATAAAATATTCAAGATATTTAATTGAATTCATTATTTCAATCAAACCTCTTATCAATAATGTTACTCAAAACAAATTATTTAACATAAATAAATACATGTATCTTACGTCTTGGATTATCCACTAATTAAATTCAAACTGTTAAAGTTCCTGAAACTACTAATAAATACCAAAAAAGTCTATTTCCTATTTCAAAACTAGATTTTGATGCAAAATTAAATTCAAACTGTTCAGTTTACTATAAAATTATGTATAAAATTAAATCATAGTAAGATACATTGTAGTTATTTATGTTAACTGAAATAATTTATTAAAACAAACAACTGACTGAAGTATTGTCCTCCTGCCAACATATCTCAAATCTTTAACTTATATTCCTGGAATATCTATCAAGTACTATTTAAGGTATTTACCAAAGCAAAGAAACTAATGAAGTACATATTTAACATTTCCATCCTGGATTCTAACCAGTACCAACACATGGGTCCCAAATGTTTTAGTCTCTCATTTGAAAAACAAGTTTACTAAAGGAGCCAGATGAATCTCTATCCATACATTATAATTTAGAAATATATTAATCAAGTAATACCAAAAATGTAATTAAAAGTTTCAATTCAATCCATACTTCACATCATAAGTTTGTTTAAATATCCCATTTCATTGATATTACTCATAGCAAACAATTATTCAAACATAAATGAATAAATGTATCTTACTTCTACTATAATTATTCATAAAATTATAAAAAAAATTCCTGGTACCCCCCCAGTACTACATAATATCAACAATTTAAATTCTAAATTTCTATAGGCGGGATATGACCTTTTGTGTTGGTGTGCCGTAAAACCCAAACAAACAAACTAAATTTTCTTATAAACCAGAACTGACTAAAATTAAAAGATCCATTTTTGTGTGCTTCCTACTGCAAACTTAATTATCAAATTAAATTCTATCTAAATTGGGACCAAGTAAGATACAATGTATTCATTTATGTTTTTTGATAGTCTATTTGAACAAACAACAATGTCAAGTATTAATAATGTATTGTCAGCAGCTCTTAATAATTAACATTTCTATCAACTATTAATGTTCTGGATTATAACCAGTACTAAGTTATCTTTCAAACAGGGTTCCAGCATCAATTAGACAAAATAATTTTGAAATAAAACTTTGCATCAAATGTTTGTTCAAATATTCTTTTTTTATATTTCAAAACATCAGCTGACTAAAGCATGTGATCTGTCCTATTATAATAATTACAATTTGTTTTCATGAAAATTTATCCAAAAAGTATTAAAGTATTCATAATAACTAATTTAAAAAAAAACATTTTATAAAATTTCAGCATGATTTCAATGATTTATGTTAAAAATCAGAACATCATCATATTAAACATGACCTTTTTTTAGGAAATCAAGTGCTTTAGTCAAATAAATTTCATTCAATAAACACAAACATAATATATTACTTCTAGTATTGGTTTAACTGGCTAGTCAAAGATATTCAGTATTATATTACAATATTGAAACTAATGAATAAAAAGAAAATAGTAAGTATTAAATTTACTCAAATGCTTAAAAGAATTTATAATATGATTTATTATTTCAATTCAAGTCAGGACATATCTAGAAGTAATATTTACAAACTACAATACATTCAGTTTAATAATTACATATATAAATAAAATACATTATAATCTTCCATGTAAATGTTTCCTGGTATCCCAGTACTATATTCTAGTACCACAGTGTTATTTCCTGGAACCCCAGTACTAAAAACCTAGAACTGTCTCCTGGTATCCTAGTACTATATTCTAGTACCCCAGTGTTATTTCCTGGAACCCCAGTACTAAAAACCAAGAACTGTTTCCTGGTATCCCAGTACTATATTCTAGTACCCCAGTGTTATTTCCTGGAACCCCAGTACTAAAAACCAAGAACTGTTTCCTGGTATCCCAGTACTATATTCTAGTACCCCAGTGTTATTTCCTGGAACCCCAGTACTAAAAACCAAGAACTGTCTCCTGGTATCCCTGTACTATATTCTAGTACCACAGTCTTATTTCCTGGAACCCCAGTACTAAAAACCAAGAACTGTCTCCTGGTATCCCAGTACTATATTCTAGTACCCCAGTGTTATTTCCTGGAACCCCAGTACTAAAAACCAAGAACTGTTTCCTGTTATCCCTGTACTATATTCTAGTACCCCAGTGTTATTTCCTGGAACCCCAGTACTAAAAACCAAGAACTGTTTCCTGGTATCCCTGTACTATATTCTAGTACCCCAGTGTTATTTCCTGGAACCCCAGTACTAAAAACCTAGAACTGTCTCCTGGTATCCTAGTACTATATTCTAGTACCCCAGTGTTATTTCCTGGAACCCCAGTACTAAAAACCAAGAACTGTTTCCTGGTATCCCTGTACTATATTCTAGTACCCCAGTGTTATTTCCTGGAACCCCAGTACTAAAAACCTAGAACTGTCTCCTGGTATCCCAGTACTATATTCTAGTACCCCAGTGTTATTTCCTGGAACCCCAGTACTAAAAACCAAGAACTGTCTCCTGGTATCCCAGTCTTGGCAACACTAATGGTCATTGTATGACAACAGAAGCAATGAATGGCTATAATTATAATAATAACTAATACATGGAAGATTTAAATATTTTCAAATAAATATTCAAGATTGGCTGTGACTTCATAGGATTCCAGTCATAGTTTCAAAAAAATCCTAAATTAAAATCAGTCTAAAATTTTCATCTCAATTTAAATTTAAATAAAATATGTAAGTCCATGACAAAGTGGTCCAGTACAATCCAGTGATGGAGCCTTTACGACATAAATTAATGTTTATTGCACAAGTGGCTGAGTGGTGAACAACAAGTGATACTATACAGATCTATACAGAAGGTGAAACACTAAGAAGCTCTATATACTGAGGTAAGTGAATAATGTTTCATACAGGAAACTAAAACTTAGGAATGTAAAACTATGTAATCAATATTTAAAAATATCTATGTTATGAAACCTGCGCATAGTTAATAGAAAATAGTATAGCTTGGTCTAATATTTCAATGAAACTTAGAACATATCTAGTTAAATTATGTATGTCCAGTATTAAAACTAATACATTCTAATATTTGGTTTCCTGTATGTTTCAATCACAGAAAGAGGCACATAGAACAACACACATAACATATAACTAATGGTTGACCGTTTTTTACAGGTCAAATATCCTTTTGATGTTTGGTTCAGGAATCATAGGACAATAAAATGAATTAAAACTTTACTCTATTTCAGTAGAATGACTTCTCATTTCTTCAGAGTATAATCTGGTAAAAGTTTACATCATCTGAAAGTAAAAGAGACACAACTCTTACCATTTTTACAACATAAATCAATAACATGGTTGTCTCCCTTGTATGTATCCTGGACTCCCAGTACTCACATAAGACTCTGATAATAATTCTAGCTGTCAACTAAGTAACTGACATAACACCAAAGAAAAACAAGTTCATCAAAAATAATTATATACAGGTCAACTTGATTAAGTTCCATTCTCAAATAAATAATGAGGTGAGATTTAAATGGAATTCTAACCAATGCAGAGATCAGTTTATCAAAGTACATGTATAGTCAATTATCAAATGTATAATTAATTTGATGAAGAGAGTCACGAAACGTACTATCATTAAAAAGCACAGTCAGTCACTAAAAGTACAATATTCACTTTCCACTATTGCCTTAGTCAAGTTTCATGCTCAATAATAAGAATGGACTTTCAATGGAAATCTAACCAATGCAAAGCCATGAGTATCAAATGTTAAACCACTACAGAAGCCATGCTCCAACTGCACAAGTTTAATAATTAACAATTCCAACTTCAACTACAGCAAGTATAATATTATTGCAGAATGATATTAAACAAATACATCTTTAACTAAACAATGATTTATATAAACAGAAACAATCAAAATATAAAATGTCACTATAAGTACAACCTAACAACAATAAATCACTCAATGTTTAATAAATTCCTTAGATCATAAACAATCCATTCAAGATAATCAGTCCTTTAAAGTAAAATCAGTCTCTTAAAGTATAATCAGTCCCTTATAGTAAAATCAGTCACTCAAAGAATAACTAGTCCCTTAAATTATAATAGGTCGTATAATCAGCCCCATACATATGCTGGTGTGTCCGGGTCGAACTACAACTTGAATACCCATCTACTAGCTAGGAATTCAAAAAAATACCTATGCTGGTGTGTCCTGGCTGAACTACAACTTGAATACCCAAGTACTAGCTAGTAATTCAAACGATACCTATGCTGGTGAGTCCGGGTCGAACTACAAGTTGAATACCCAACTACTAGCTAGTAATTCAAAAAATACCTATGCTGGTGAGTCCGGGTCGAACTGCAACTTGAATACCCATCTACTAGCTAGTAATTCAAAAAATACCTATGCTGGTGTGTCCTGGCCGAACTACAACTTGAATACCCAATTACTAGCTAGTAATTCAAACGATACTTTTGCTGGTGAGTCCGGGTCCAACTACAACTTGAATACCCAACTACTAGCTAGTAATTCAAAAAATACCTATGCTGGTGAGTCCGGGTCGAACTACAACTTGAATACCCATCTACTAGCTAGTAATTCAAAAGATACCTAAGCTAGTGTGTCCGGGTCGAACTACAAGTTGAATACCCAACTACTAGCTAGTAATTCAAAAGATACCTATGCTGGTGAGTCCGGGTCGAACTACAACTTGAATACATAACTACTAGCTAGTAATTCAAAAGATACCTATGCTGGTGAGTCCGGGTCGAACTACAAGTTGAATACCCAACTACTAGCTAGTTATTGAAAAGATACCTATGCTGGTGTGTCCGGGTCGAACTACAAGTTGAATACCCAACTACTAGCCAACTCGTAATTCGCGAACTACAAGTTGAATTTCCATCTACTAGCTAGCTAGTAATTCGCGAACTACATGTTGAATTCCCATCTACTAGCCAACTTGTAATTCGCGAACTACAAGTTGAATTCCCATCTACTAGCTAGCTAGTAATTCGCGAACTACAAGTTGAATACCCAACTACTAGCCAGCTCGTAATTCGCGAACTACAAGTTGAATACCCATCTACTAGCTAGCTAGTATTTCCCGAACTACGAGTTGAATTACAATGTACAATCTACACGCCAACTTCACACACCTAGTATATTACTTTCAAAATCATTGGGATGGTGAGTCCCGTTTTTCCTACCGGCCTGTAGCTATGTAATAATTATCAAAGTTCATTAACATGTGATTCATTTGAACATATTTCGGGTCTGTGAAAATCAGGATAGTACATGTATACATTTTTGTTGTAATTAGGTGTTTCATTTATATAAAAATAACTCCATATGAAGAGGAAGTGTAAGCATTCGTGTCAATCCACAGCTTTGTGCACAATAGTAAGTGTTGAGGTGTATTATGTATTGATCGAGTTACTATGTCCACCCATAGAGTGAACGAGCCAATGAGAGCAAAGTAACATGCAGTATATATCAATCTAAAAGTTTATCAAGGCATTATATACCAGAAGGTTCAACTTCATAATTTCTGGGATGGTGTAGCTATTAATGACACTGGCACCAGAGTCCATATCTCATTATCATAAAATAATGCCTACGTCCCTATATAAAACATCTCCTTGCTTTACTGGGTGGAAGCTTTTGCCGTGATATGTTTCCACACTCCTACTTCATGATTCTTAATCATGTTGGATATTTGTCAGTCACTGATAAAATTATGTTCCAAGTAATTACTTAAAAGCTAAGTTCAGGTTTTATCTTTCCAGGGGTAGGTTGACAGACAACTGTGGCGTTTTTTATACAATGTAGTGCTATGACATTAAATCTAACCCCTTAAAAATCACATCTCATTGGCATGGTGATAAAACAAAACAACAAAATTTCAACACAAATATTTTATTTCTAAATAATTAACTATCTAATCAACATAAAAACAAACATCTACAAAATAAATAGATTTTTCTCAACTAACATACAATACAATGTTTATTATTTAGATACAAGTTTAACACACAGCAGAGGCAGGCAGAATGGCAATAATAAGGTCGATATAATAAATAATGCCTGAAACAGCTTTAGGTTGAAGACATTATTCATAACCCGACCATTATCAACTTCCAGCCCAACTATACCATGTGTTAACTTTTTTAATACACTTGTTCATCCATATAACATATATTTATCAAGTTTCTGCTTATTTATGCTATATGGAATCAAACTCCCCACAGCGGTTATTTCCCTTTATTAAATCAATAACCACTGCCACCACAAGTAAATTCGTACCCTCAGAGAGCCGAATATTTTTTTTTTATCTTTTCTGTGACATTTCAATATTTTCAATATTGAGTCTCCTTGTAGTAAATCATGATGTCAAAGTACATATAAATATGGGCATTCTATAAATAGATGGTATTACTAGCGTCATGTGATTTACGTGTTGGCAGTGGTTAAAGAAGCAAAGCATGACATAAGCACTGAGAGGAGTTTGATCTGAAATAGTCTGTAAATAGATACACATCAAATACTTTCTGTAATGTGAGACATAATCAACACAATCATGATGTCATATAATTTTGTTGAAGCTAAGTTGTCATGATATCATGGCAGATCATTCATAAAAAATTATTGTGAAAAATAGTGGCTGAAAAATGGGCATTACTTTCTTATTTCTAAAATATACATACAAGTATAGGTATGGTTTTTCTCTTTATATATCATAGGGTGAGAATTATATGGAGCCTGACCAGCACTGAAACCAGGGACCCCTCCCTTGCAAGGTAAGTGCTCTCCCGACTAAGCTATCTGGCAGCTTGAATATCCTTCTCCCTATAATGGTAACAGGTAAGCACTGTAACATAAACATTTAATGGGCAAACTTCTAAATTTAATTTTAAAAATAGGTTTTCAATCATTCAAATTCTAGTTTTACAAAATCATGTCATTTTTGCATATTAATTCAGAAATCATACTATTCATAATAACAACCTTAAGATGAGATAAAAAATAAATAATTATCTAGTAGCCATGACAACCAGCTAGAAAAAAACTGAAATTGTGTTACTATAATTAGAACAAGTGTATTAAAGTGATATATTTATAAATATATAACAATAAGAAAGACTAGAAAAAGAAATATTTTACATTTTACAACAATATTCCATGGGTGAAAACTTAGGTTAGTACAGACAAGAATTTAAAAAAATTTAAGTAATTTATGCTATTTTTTTATCAATGTTTCAAGTCTTATTGCCGCAGCTCCACAATCTACTCAATATCACCGGATAGGCCAAGGTCTCTGGACCTAAGCTATAAGCTTATAACAAATACTAGGCACTTATTTCTCAAGTGGTTGACGACTGCCAGAAATAGTACAATGTTAATTTTAAATGATAGTCCTATGTCTAAATATCAGTATTTGTAATTTAAATTTATGATTTAGAAATAGAAATAAAGTTTTTGAGTATCATTTAAATCATTGCCCCCCCCCCCCTCAATAAAATTGTTTGTGACTAGGTATCCTGTACTAAAGCACAATGGCCTGTTGAATGGGCATTAAAGAAATTCTTTATGAATGCACATATTTATAACAGTAACAATACATGTTTGTTTGTACCTCAGAGGAAATAAAACCATAAACTAGAATTCCAGACGAAGGCTAAAGAAACAAACCAAGGCTCAAATTTAAAAGTTTGTGAAACCATCCGAGAAAACTTGGAACACAACTGGGATCAATAATATAATACCTGTACATAACTAAGAAACAAGCCAATTCATAAATACTTCAGAAAATAAATAAAGATTAAGCTATAAAAAGTGTAACAAGCACTGAAATCTTTACTGACCAAATAATCACTAACAATATATAAATGATTGCAACAAAATGCCTCAACAAATAACAAACTAATGAAGAAATAAATAAAATAGAATCAAGTAAGAGTATCAATATAAACATAATTTTGTAAAAATATAACTATTGCAAAAATAAAAAATTGCTTAGATTGAATTATTATCTCGTAAACATTAAAACGTAAGTACTACCACTACACTATGGCTATGAATCACATAGTCCAATATTGACTTTATTGCCAGAGTAAAATCTACATGTCCAATCAGTGACTCATTTCATTTGGGTGAATTGAATAAACCAGAAAAAATCTTGTCACTTTTCACCACACTGGTGTAGATGTGTACATGTATATGACTGTTTCCATTCAAACTCAAGTGTTTCATTTCTTTGACTGCATTTTTGTAATATCTAACTTATTTGTATTATTAAGTTTTTTTTTAATTTCATGAAATTGTTTGTGTTTCTTATATATAAGTACATGTATATTGTATCATGCATACGTGCAAGAGGAAAATTGGTTATTTATTTCAATTACTATCAATATTATCATCATGATCCTCATAATCACTGAAAAACCATCGGATGTCAATCTGAAGATGTTTAATTCTAACAATGATCTCTGTTTAAATCTTCCCATCAACTGTAGCAGAAATGTAGTGAAACATTAAATTATTCAGATATCATGAGATAGGTTTAACTACAACAAAACACAATTATAAAATATCAAATTCATTAACATATTGTAAATTATTAAATGAACAACAATAAAGCGAGCTTCAAATAAATGAGTATTTTAGCAATAAAATTGTATAACTAACAATCATCATAATACAACCCACCTAGGGTGACATACACCCCCCCTCCTGATCGATATGTGACATCTACTAACATTAACTGACTTTGAAACTTAGCTGTTCAGAAATACATAAGAAATGAATATTATAATAGCAAATAAACAGCTTAACAGGACCTGTACTGGGAGCTTGTGAGATGTAAAATTAGCAAGTTCATGAGTGGAGAATTTTAGTTTCTGATTTTATCAGATTTTCAGCATTTTTGTCAATAATGGAACAAAACTCACTAGTTCACATAAAACGAAGAGTGTCACAACACAAAATAAGCTAGATAAAAACTAGTGGCTTCTGGGGGTTATTTTTGAGCCCAGCATAATTGTATCATTTTCATACTGTAATTCTAAAATTTTCTAATTTAGTGTCACTTATTCATTACATAACAGCAAAGCACGAGAACCTCTTGCAATTGAAAACTAGAACTATTGCTTGTACAATTAACAGTGCATATTTGTGTACTTTAAAAATAAACATTTAACATTTTTAGGTATTCATCCATGTCTCTACACAATTTAAATGTGTTATTTAAACATCATGTTCCCCCTATATCAATCTTTTGGAACATGCTTACATAATGTATACATAATATCTAAAAAAACAAGACTATACATAAGTTAAACAATCACTGATCATCATTCTAAGGGAAACAACTCTACATCTTTACAAAACAGTATTAGAATATGTTAATTTAACTGTACATCAAGTCTTTGCATGGAATATACACATGTATATACCAAGTTTTAGTCATTGAAAGTGTATTTGACACTATCATGCCCCAGACAAGGAAAATCATATTAGTGAGTCATTGTAACTCTAGTCTACAACCTTTTTCATGTACAATATATAGTTCTATTACATTAACCTGTCACAACTTGAATAATTACACGGTCACTGAATGTGTTATTATTTAACCTCTTTTAAAACATTGAGCCACCGATCCATATTAATTATTGATGAACTAACTATATATGCTGCTTTTTTGAATATCGGGGTTATAACAAGTTCGAAAGGGTTTAAAAATAACAGATTCAGTGGCCGTGTAATTATTTAAGTTGTGACAGGTTAATGTAATAGAACTATACTATGACTAGTTTTACACTGACCTGTCAATATGTAGAGGTCTATGATAACACATACAGTACCCATCAAAAGTTTGGAGACAAAACAAATTGACTTCAATTCTTGAATTTTGATGATTATTTTTGTAGAGTCATTATTTTTTAAAAAACATTTAAATATGGTTTGTGATAAAATGAAATCAATTTCCATGAATGCAACACATTTATAAAATTCAGCATCTGACATCCTTAAGCCTCCAAAACCATGTTTATTGTGATTATTTTCCATAACATAGGTTTTATGCTATTTATGTAGTCTCAATTATTATTATAATGATAACCCAAAAAATAAACCAAAACGAAAAAGCATTTCAAATAAACAGTTATTAAAATATAGATATAAGCTATTCAGTAGGCCTACAAAGTGAAAATGTCTCCAAACTTTTGGTGGGTACTGAATGTTGAAAAGTCTGGCAACTCTCAAAAAATGAAGGAAATAAAACGTCAAAACAAAATATTAGGTACAGAAGCAAAAATAATTCACATCACAGTTACTATCATTAGCACCCAAGTACTTGACATCACATTATATATTATATTTTGTTAGAGTAACAAACAGTTATTAGAACAAGAAATAAAAATAAAACATTTGAACAAGTTTTTTTGCAATTATTTTTCAAAACACAGACAGCAGCAAATCAAAATGTTGTGTCTTTCCTTTTTTTAACCCTCCTAGTAACAACATATTGAATCCAAACTGCTGGTCTAGGACTATTCATAGAAGATGGTGCCAGAGGAGTCCTAATACCTCTAAAATATTCAATTGTTGTCTATCCCATCCCTACCCTTGCACATATAAGCTCATTTTCTCTATTTTCTCATCTGTTCATACAAAGTCTACATATTTATAAATAATGTTTAAAGATACAAAGTCCATCAATACATAATATACACATGATGAGACAACCTTTCTGACTTCAAAATTAAAGAGTAAAAAATAAAAGTGGATCTTCACTTAATGATCAAAGAATATTTTCATAGGACTCTTGTACTATCAAAAGATTTTACAATATACTACTATAAGTAGCCTGTGAATTCAGGTTTCTAGGAAGAGGTTGTCAAGGAGAGCCATTTTAGCTGCCTATACTTTCTTCACTTTAAATAATTTTGGTTTCCATAGAGATATGTCTGTTAAAATTGAAGTGACAAATGATTGCCCAGGACAGCTACTAATTTCATCAACTTCATAGTATTTCAATGACTCAATATTCAAATAGCACAACACAAATGTTAAAACAATGATCAAATGAGATGCCCCTTTAGTAAAACACTTATTAATACCATAGTCAACAATAATACACAAATTATTTGTAGATTAAGACAGATTTCAAGTGGAAATTTTTGTTCATTGTACCCAGGCCCTTGAAGCCTTTACAATAATAGAGCCATCAGTCATATAATTAGTCTTTGAATCAGTCAGTGGATCGAGCCTACCTAAATCACTGTCAGTCTAGTGACTTTTAGAATATGAGTATTCCAACAGTTCTTCAACATTTTACATCTGCCATTTTCCTAATTAAATAAATACCATATAAGAAATTTAACGTATGAAGAACAACTAGCATAATAATTTAGTAATTGTAAAAAGTTGTTAACTCGATATTTTTTATGGCATGAATATTGTTTATTTAATTTTATGACATATTATGCTATATCAATAAAATGAACAGCATATTTAAACAAATCACACAGAATTTTTACATGTCCAGTAAACTTTCATTTGGTCCAGTAAAAAATCTATTTCGCTGGACGGAATGTCCAATGCTAATGGAAGTTTGTCGTGAAGACTGGTCATAATACATTACATTAAAATTCTTGCTATGTATAATACAATGAAAACATGTTAAAAAGTAAACCACAACTTAAAATATTGACTGACCACCAGAATGAGGCCTTAGCCTTTGTAACATTTACTCAATTGTTGACCATTGAGAATTCTTGTTACAATATAAAATGTCTTGGACTAGAATGTTCTTTTTTGTGAAGAGTTTACATCCATTCAAAATCCACTGACAACCAGAATGAGGCTGGTGAACTTTTGACCTTAGAGATTAAATCTACATTGACCAATGAGAAATCTTGTTACAAAATCACGTTTCTTCTGGACTAGATGATCTTCTTCTGAAGAGATTAAGTCTATTAAAGAATGCATGCATTCTCTTTTTTCTAAGTCTTTTCTTAGCTTGCTTTTCTAAAGCCACATTTTCTTCATGTTCTTTTTTTCTGATTTCTCGGACAATTCCATGAAAAACATCATCAACACATTGTCTTAGCACTGCAGAAGTTTCAAAGAATGGTGCACCAAGTTGCTCTGCTAAATGCATTCCCTCTTCAGTTGAAACCTGTGAAAAAGAGATGTGTTAAAAGGTACATGTCTTAACTCATAGAGAAAGTAACATAAATTTCAAATAGTGTAATTGTTTATAGGTCATTCAGCCAAATAACCAAAGCAATGAGAAAACTAGTAAAACTACATGTTTATTTAATCCTCAATAATGGTTGATCAACCAAAAACAAATCTGATTCCAATGCAACAATTAGACAATATTTACACATTCTCGTAATTGATTTATTTCGTAAATCTTTGTGATCAGTCAAAAATTTCTGTTTTCTTAATTGCTTATGAATACTATTGTATAATCAAAGCCCCGATAGCGCTGTCAGACATGGGTTTTTTTTAGAGTATATGGCTGTAAACAACTCATGGAAGCGTTACAAGGGACCTTTACCTTACATAAACCAGATAAGATATACATGTGCTTCTTATTGTCTGCTTGTTAACGCATAATGCGGACTATATTAATTGCAGTGGTAATTATACCTTTATTTGCGCACGCACAACCGAATGTAATCGTCCGCGACAAATTTTAATGAGTATTTGCCACAATCCACAACTAAACATGGGGATACCCCATGTAAAAATGGAATATTTCTATTTTTATATTTTCAAAGTACAATCCAGAATGTCAAGCATCTGTGAATACGTGTACATACCTTTCTTTTCTGTTCTAGATCACATTTGTTTCCAGTTACTATTATTGGTATATTCTCATGACATCTTACTCTATCAATAAGATTCTTATGTGCTAATACTTCATCAAAACTTCTACGATCTGTGATTGAATAACAAATTATAAATCCTTCACCATGTCTCATGTACTGTTCTCTCATAGTAGTGAATTCAAGCTGTAATAGATAACATAAGTACTTGTATGATATAATAGTATATAAACAAAAGTTAAAAAAAAGGTGAAAGTGGCTTTTAAAGCCTGCTTTCATATTATACATGTTCAGCCAACTTGACAATTTTGTAGGATAACCTCTGATCATTAAAATCACCTTCAGGAGGTGAGCCCACACAGTACTAGAATCAATCCATACCTAAAAAAAGTAAAACAAAGTTTGACTGACTCAATTCATTGTCCACAGGCAAATCTAAACAATATTCTATGTAAACAAAGCCTCATGTTATCCTAAACCAGCTGTAGAATGACATGTAATCTGATAAAACTATATTGTATTTCAATAATAAAATCATACAGCTTGCCTAAATTGCCATCAAGTTACAACAAATATAATATTAAATGAAGTCTCAGCTTAAACTTTAATACACTTTGAAGATCATAATTAAAACACTGATATTTAATACCAAGTCTCTTCAATTACTTTAGCTTACTTATTGTGAAATAAAATTAATGATCCACTACATACCAAGGGCTGAACAAAACACTATTGTAACTTCCTTAATTTTCAAATGATGTAACAATAGTGTTTTGTTCAGCCCTCGATACAGTGCCATTCAAAATTACCTTTACACTTGTACAAAAATGGTTTTTCAAAAATTTTCATACATACAGTTAAAATTTATTTCAGATGTATTTACCTCTGGCACCAGATTCACTAAATTTGTAAAACCATGCACAAATATGCTTTTACAATAGATATATTTATTTTGGCATAGTATACATACAAAATGTACTATGATACAAGAAATAACTAATTATCAATTACATGGATATTGTTATTTGTCAACAAACAGAAATAAAAACTGTTTAAGTATGTACAAGTATCAAATTTTATGTCAAATTCTGTTAGGCAGTATTTCATTTTTATGACATGATCAACTGTGAGTATTAAATCAAAGAGATATATAATTTTCTATGTTTAAGCTTGCAAATTAGTAGAAAATTATTTTACCTCCATGTGACGTAGTCTCCGATAGGGGGATTAAGCGGTAAAGTTGCACAGTTTTTACATGTATTTGTATAGAGTAAAATCATTCAGCATTGAGACAGTTTATTTATTCAGAGTTTAATTAAAGTTGCATGTCTCAAATGCTCATAACAAATTAAACATGTTAATTAATTGAAATGTTGTTGATTTTGTATATAGTTATTTGAGGAGACGTTGGAGGTATGAGGGAAACATGTATTTCTACAAAATTTCTTAACATGGTGTTTATTAGAATATGAGACCAATGAAATTGTGTACATGATTCATCAGTTAAAACTTTATAAAAATAATACCCTATATAATATAAATAAATGAAATTACAATAATACATATGTCTATTTTTGTACATAGTAGGCATTTTTTAGATAATTTCGTAATAAACAAATGCACTTCATGTGCAGATTTTTGTCAATTTAGAATGTATGAAAGTACAATTGTTCAACAAATTATCAGAGTTTATTGTACAATGTCTTCATCACTTTATATATTGGTGCCTGACCACTTCAAATCAACAAGTTATACAGCAGTTACCAAATTTAGTTTATGCAAGTGCAACCACTAGAAAAATATTTCACAACCGTAGTCCCACCCACTTGAGTTATTGTAGTTTTCAGTGAAGATATAATTTCCTTATTTGAGTCATGTTTTGTACTTTTATATGATCAAATTACTATCATTTTTACACATACATGTAGTTCCCACAAACAAACAAACAAACAAGAAATTTGACTTATTAATCTCATGGGACAGCCATTGCAGAAATGCCATTGAAGAAATTGATTTTATAAAGTTAAGCAACATATGAACTTCAATAAACTATGTTTAACCAGTTAGATTGACAGGTCTACTTATTTTTTTTGTCAAATAATATACACATGTATCAAATAAACAAGCAATATTTCACTGTCTTACACACTAGTTACACTACTTTCACATGAGCATAAGTACAGAATGTTACGGCTCTATCAGGAGATTGGCAAGTTTTTGATTGAGCTGTATGGTTTAGTAACTGTAGAAGGGAAATAGCTCAGTTATTTTAGAACGGACAACTAGTGGACAACTAACCGAACCATAACTGACTAAAACATTTCAACAGAAACATTTACATCTATGCTTGTTCATCAAGCAATTAACATTTACACAGAATAATATTCATAAAATGATTAAATACAGTAAATAGAACAAATACTTTATGACATGATTCCATCATACTAGAGATAAACATGAGCCAACTTCAGCCGTCTCTCAATAATTACTTCTTATCATTCTTTCTGAGCATTTATCAATGAAAATGACCCTCTCGACAACAGGCAATTCTACTAAAAACAGCAGTCATCTCTCAAAGACAGCCAACTCCTTAAAAACAGCAGTCATCTTTCAAAGACAGCCAACTCCTTAAAAACAGCAGTCATCTTTCAAAGACAGCCAACTCCTTAAAAACAGCAGTCATCTTTCAAAGACAGCCAACTCCTTAAAAACAGCAGTCATCTTTCAAAGACAGCCAACTCCTTAAAACAGCAGTCATCTTTCAAAGACAGCCAACTCCTTAAAAACAGCAGTCATCTTTCAAAGACAGCCAACTCCTTAAAAACAGCAGTCATCTTTCAAAGACAGCCAACTCCTTAAAAACAGCAGTCATCTTTCAAAGACAGCCAACTCCTTAAAAACAGCAGTCATCTTTCAAAGACAGCCAACTCCTTAAAAACAGCAGTCATCTTTCAAAGACAGCCAACTCCTTAAAAACAGCAGTCATCTTTCAAAGACAGCCAACTCCTTAAAAACAGCAGTCATCTTTCAAAGACAGCCAACGCCTTAAAAACAGCAGTCATCTTTCAAAGACAGCCAACTCCTAAAAACAGCAGTCATTTTTCAAAGACAGCCAACTCCTTAAAAACAGCAGTCATCTCTCTACAACAGACAACTCTATAAGAAACAACATTATTCTCTCAATAACATGGACATGTTGCCGCCGTCTGTTGTAGAGAAGTTTTTCTGTACATGTTTGTTCTTATCTTTCATCAAGATAATTATTGTAATAAAGAAATTACATGTGTACATGTATTTATCTTTATATCAGATTCAAAGATAACAAATACACCTGCAGTAACAAGTAACTCTAACTAGTAACAATCTATATCAAATAAAATATTACTTGATTTTTGTGGAGATAGTGCTGGTTTTCATGTCTTTTTCATCTTGCATTTTGTGAAGTATTTTATTGCAATTGGTTCCCCTAATAAGCTTTCCTGAACTCTATCTTCACCCGTACTTACTTGCCTATCAACTTGGAGTAGAGACCTTGACGTAATTAAATGGAAGTTTATAATCTGATGTGATAATAGGACTTGTATCTCGATTGCTTTAATTGAAAGTCTAGCTTAAGCCTTAACAATAATGTGCTTAGGGCAACCTGACCCTACCTACGTGTAGCAATATCTTGCCAACCCTGGTGTTTTTTGGTTTCAAACTGAATTTTACTTCCAGGAATATTGACAAGTATAGAAGACTACTGGTAAAAATCACCAATAGAGCTGTTTAAAAATGCAGAGCCTACCCTAACTTTTTTAGAGCGTTGCCTTAAACACAAGACTTTTTTGTCATATGATGCACCACTTCCTTCATCACCCTCATCCCCCCCCCCCCCTCAAATTTCCCACCATATTTACATGAATTGGAAAAACAGCATTAGCAGCCATCAAAATATGGAATTCTGTAAAAATAAGTAAAACTTTCACCCATATAACCACTAGACCATGGCCACTAGAAATATATAAGGCCACAACAAGTTGATCATGTGTACTATAGATTAGCTCACACCTTAATTTTGACGTTTTTTTTTAAGAAAAATTTCCTCCCTTTCTCTTAAAAATTTTGGTCAAACTGCTATATAAAGCAACTAAATTAAGATTAAAAAAAAATTCTACACTCGCTCGCCCCATTTTCCCCCAGAAAAATCAGTAGAACACATGATCAACTTGTTGTGACATAATAATAAATTGATGAGTCAGCACAAAAATAGTCTTTTTCTGTCCATATTTACATATAGACTAGTTTTTGCACTGACTCCATGTTCTAACCTGTCCAGCTGTGTCCAATATGTCTAGTTTGGCTGGTTCTCCATCAATTCTTGCTTGTTGTGTATAGGCATCCTCTGTTCATAAAAATAAAATGCTTTAATAGAGACTGACTAAGTGTTCTCTCTAAGATTTTGTTGAATATGCTCAAATGGAAAAGTAATAGGCAGTCTGGGGGCAATTTCTTTCTTAATTTTTGACAATTTAAACAAGCCTTTCAGTCTTTCCAACTGGCTGTTTAGGTCAGCAACCAGTTCCTAATGAGAACGCTGCTGACTTAGTAGTTTCAGGGCTCAACATTAATCTTTCAATCCACATTGATTTTTCTGTTCGACAACCATCAATATGTTTTATCTACCCTAATCAAATGTTTACAAGCAATTACAAGTTAACCAAACCCAAATATAACTTGTCAGGGGCAATTGGACTACCTTTAATGTGGAGCCCTGAACCCCTTATACATGTATAAGGATAGGTTTTTCATAAATACACATTATTATTCTTAAAGTTAATGTCCTTTAGTGTTTATTTATTTTAAAAAATAAAAAGCAAAAAAGTGTCTCTTTAATGCTGAAATATGATTAAAGACCAGTTTCATGAAGGTCTTGGGATGATGCCAACTGACTATTGTCAATGATTTGATCTCCTTTGATCTAAAGCAGCACTCTGTAACACTCAAGATTGATTCTACATAGACAGTTTCACAATAAGATTACAACACAATAATGATTAAAAAAGTATGATGCAGTTGTATAACCATGTAAAGTATAAATTATGTATTACATGGATCTAGAGTGTGTTGGCTGGCCAGCCACCTTTGCCTTATCAGTACTCAACATTCCAAAAAGAGATGACAACTTCTCCACAAAAATCAAAATTTATATGGACAGGTATGGCCAAGCATGTCCAAGAATCAAACCTGGATGGTCAGATTTGATGTCTAGAGTTCTGACAATTTGGCCATGGTTATGGCAGCACTATTTTGACCAATTATAAGTTTTACTGCTAATAATCTTAATTTAAACCATTATAGCTCAAGGTTCATGATCAGAAAGTATACATCTTAAAATTGTATCAATTTGTATGCTAGCTCATTTCGGAGTGCAGTCAAAAGGGCATGTCTAAAATTCTAGTAGGGGGGGGGGGGTGCCTGGACATCACTGTTCCCTATTCACCAACTGAATTCACTCACAGTAAATATATACATGTATATTGTCATTATAATTACCTATTGTAGGATCGTGGTAATCAGTGAATCTATGACTAACAAACTGTATCACAAGAGCTGAAAATATATTGATCAAGCATGTTACTTATATCCATTACTTTAATTACTTGTTACATGTACAATTGTAAGTCTTGCAATATATTCTTTTCGTTGGGTTTAACGAAGTAGCAACACATTGTATAGGTCATACTACAGCAGTCAACCTACTCCTCATTCCAAGAAAGGCTAAATTTCTGGATTCAGCAGTTAACCAGTTTACATACTTCTGATCAATGACTTACAAGTGCACTGCCAACTGAGCAAGGCATGCAACTAAAAAGTCTGGCAAAACTTCATTTATAGCTCTCTTTTTTTAATTGGAAACAGTTATGATGAAAACAAAATATCTGAGTTTCCATGGCAACCAATCAAAATGTATGCAGCATTGCATGAGGACAAAGGATATATGTATAGTCCATAAAAAATGCTATGAGTGAGTATGAAATTTAGGATAAGCTCATTAATTTCAAAAGGCACTTGAAATTAGGAATCAGTCCAGCAAAATATAAATCTATTAACATTGCCATTCCTTTTAATGCTTAAATTTCAGGCTTTAGATTTTAACATACTTGAAAGGCAGATTACAGAACTTAATACCCACATACAGATTAACACATAAACCACAATGAAACAATGCTTTAGTATAACATATGATATGTTATTAATAATTAAATAACTATAAAACATATTGCAATAATACAAGCTTAATTTTTTTAACATTTTAAAGCCACTTTGACATTAAGAAATTATAATATATACAAAAATAAGTTTAACAAATTGACATTTTCTCGCGCAAACTGTACAAAAACGTAATGTAAACATTCATGGAATGTCAAAAACACGTAATAAATACAAACAGTATTGATCAATTACCACTTTTTCCAACGCCTCCTTCTCCAAGAATAACGATCTTATATACACGAGTTTTCGAAGCACTGTTAGACGAACCGACTGAAACTTTAGGCGTTGAACTCATTTTTAATTAGATTTTATTTCACAGACTCCATTTTGTTTCCACATAAATTCCGCCTCGCATAATGAGGTATAATACGAGTTCAAGTTATGACTAAGTAACTGTATGTCGTGTTTACATACCTTTATAACATATCTAACTAAAAATAGATTTCTATTTTTAGCAACAGTGTTAATTTTCTTTGGCAAATATGAAAGGTAAAACACGGTTATTTCCCTTGGGCTAAAATCTGTCAAATATATCTTGTCAGTTCGGCTAACGTTATCCTTTACGAAGATTACGGTCATACCCACTGTTTTAAGATGAGGATCGTGAGAAAGAAGTGTAAATAATCAAATGACAATAATTTTCTTAAGCGGTGACATTTAAATGCCAAAATAACTAAATTGACACCACTTTTGAAGAGGGCCCACGATAGACTTATCGATCCAAGTGACAAAGCATCTTAATATTTATATCATATATTATTCATACATGTAAGTGTCAAATTTAGTCAAGAAGAGGCAAAATGTCCAAAAAACACGTTTTGAAACACGTTTGACTGGTCTGCCACCCATGCCTATTACGTAAGAAGGGACAGGTAATCCAGGCTAATTTAACCCGCTAAATTCCATACAGTACGGACTCCGTAACGTATATTTAAGAGTTACCTCCCTTAGTCTTAGTCACTACCTACCTTTTCAAATAGCATTTTATTTGCTGGAAAAGACCAATTTGACAATAAGAGTTCAATGGATCCGTAATGCATTTATTGAAATAACAGAAAAATAGACAATACACAATTAAATTCGATGCAATGGAAAGATTGGTCGTGTTAATTCCAACCGACTCATTCTCGGTACCTCCCATGGTTTAAAGTATAAAAAGAAATATAAATCGCTTAAACAAAACTAGTGCTTTTATCAACGCGCATTTAAGGCCTTTAAATATATGTAGTTTGTTGCATTTTCTCGTTAACTACTAAGACTTTGAGAGTCTGAAGCTTTGAAAATTGCATCCGATATTTTTGCGCTATCCGAGTACTGTTCAACAACTGAAATATTTGCCTAAACCTAAGAAAAGCTCGTGTCATTCATTGACTTACTTACGAGCGTCTTCTTTAAGTACCGAACATTGTTTACACGAAATAAATAAACATGGCAGTGCTTCAATTACTCATAGCAACTTAATAAGCAGAAATTTTAAATTTCTTCCGCTAGAGGTACGGTCTAAAATACCTATGTTCGGTATAAAACTATTTCACCGTTGACGTCATTTTATCATGTTTCTATCTTTATTGTAAGTATTGAGCTCAGGCCGAAGGCTGTAGTCCATGAAGGAGTTCTATTTTAATAGCCCTTAAGCGTTATTTCACTAAAATATCTAATTTTGCCAGTTATTGTCTGTGTTTTTTGCTTATTATAAAACTATTTTGATCAATGTCTTTATTTCTAAGACTTAGTTGATGATTATCTATGATATTCAAAATGATCCGATGCCGACAAAGTGAAAGCACTCACTTAATTGATTTGCTTGGAATTTGATACTTAGTCCGTTGCTTCTTATTTTAGTGAACTGTAATACAAACTGAACCGAAGCACCTATACCATGTCTTAGTCTATTGCAGCCCTATTCATCTATCAGTTTAAGTTATTAGTTATGATTAGTTTCTTTCTCAAAGTAATACGATGCTCACTATTCAATGACTATCAGTCTAACGTCATACCAGCTAAGCAACACCTGGACTGTGAATTTTTTTTCAGGAATGAACCAGAATAACACCTTAACAATATAAAATCTGCTCACCTTTTTCATCAAGTGATATATCAGTTACAACAGGCCAATAAAAAAGGTGATACATGTACACAACATGTATAGATCACTTTACCAACAGATCACTAGTGTTGTCACACCATGTGAATCAGATCAACAGCTTGATCATGTTGTCACATATAAAGTTTCACAAACACTTCTAGACATAAACTGATAACTAGACTCGTGGACTTGTCAGAAACATGCCATGGTGTAGTACATGTCTCAGGAGATATGTGAAACATTCTCCAATAGTTCTATCACCTCAACCAAACAATGACAGCTTCATTCACACATTGATACTATTTGTATAGATAAAACTTGACTAGTAAATTTCTTCCGCTAGAGGTACGGTCTAAAATACCTAAGTTCGGTATAAAACTATTTCACCGTTGACGTCATTTTATCATGTTTCTATCTTTATTGTAAGTATTGAGCTCAGGCCGAAGGCTGTAGTCCATGAAGGAGTTCTATTTTAATAGCCCTTAAGCGTTATTTCACTAAAATATCTAATTTTGCCAGTTATTGTCTGTGTTTTTTGCTTATTATAAAACTATTTTGATCAATGTCTTTATTTCTAAGACTTAGTTGATGATTATCTATGATATTCAAAATGATCCGATGCCGACAAAGTGAAAGCACTCACTTAATTGATTTGCTTGGAATTTGATACTTAGTCCGTTGCTTCTTATTTTAGTGAACTGTAATACAAACTGAACCGAAGCACCTATACCATGTCTTAGTCTATTGCAGCCCTATTCATCTATCAGTTTAAGTTATTAGTTATGATTAGTTTCTTTCTCAAAGTAATACGATGCTCACTATTCAATGACTATCAGTCTAACGTCATACCAGCTAAGCAACACCTGGACTGTGAATTTTTTTTCAGGAATGAACCAGAATAACACCCTAACAATATAAAATCTGCTCACCTTTTTCATCAAGTGATATATCAGTTACAACAGGCCAATAAAAAAGGTGATACATGTACACAACATGTATAGATCACTTTACCAACAGATCACTAGTGTTGTCACACCATGTGAATCAGATCAACAGCTTGATCATGTTGTCACATATAAAGTTTCACAAACACTTCTAGACATAAACTGATAACTAGACTCGTGGACTTGTCAGAAACATGCCATGGTGTAGTACATGTCTCAGGAGATATGTGAAACATTCTCCAATAGTTCTATCACCTCAACCAAACAATGACAGCTTCATTCACACATTGATACTATTTGTATAGATAAAACTTGACTAGATGTATAACTTTAGTTTATGTATGTCATCACTGTTTAGCACAAAAACCAGATAAATGCGGTCGTCTTTTCTAAATTTTACAAGATTCAAAAAATCACATGTACATGTATAGTAATTATATACATATTTTATGTGGACATATTACTGTAAAAATCATATTTTTTACAACATAGTAAATACTGCAAGAAATGTATGAATTTGAACTATTAATATTTTTGAGAAAGTCATTCATCAGATTTTTTGTATAATACAAAGGTTGTCAATATATTCAATACATTTTTCATAAATTACTAAGCCACAACAGTAGTGAGATGAAACCAGATTCAAACTTTGGTAGAGGCCTTCCATTAAATGTCTAAATTTTGTATGGTAGAGGCCTTCCATTAAATGTCTAAATTTTGTATGGTAGAGGCCTTCCATTAAATGTCTAAATTTTGTATGGTAGAGGCCTTCCACTAATTGTCTATATTTTGTATGGTAGAGGCCTTCCACTAATTGTCTATATTTTGTATGGTAGAGGCCTTCCATTAAATGTCTATATTTTGTATGGTAGAGGCCTTCCATTAAATGTCTAAATTTTGTGTGGTAGAGGCCTTCCACTAAACGTCTAAATTTTGTATGGTAGAGGCCTTCCACTAATTGTCTATATTTTGTATGGTAGAGGCCTTCCACTAATTGTCTATATTTTGTATGGTAGAGGCCTTCCACTAAACGTCTAAATTTTGTATGGTAGAGGCCTTCCACTAATTGTCTATATTTTGTATGGTAGAGGCCTTCCACTAATTGTCTATATTTTGTATGGTAGAGGCCTTCCACTAATTGTCTATATTTTGTATGGTAGAGGCCTTCCACTAAACGTCTAAATTTTGTATGGTAGAGGCCTTCCACTAATTGTCTATATTTTGTATGGTAGAGGCCTTCCAATAAACGTCTAAATTTTGTATGGTAGAGGCCTTCCAATAAACGTCTAAATTTTGTTTGGTAGAGGCCTTCCACTAATTGTCTATATTTTGTATGGTAGAGGCCTTCCACTAATTGTCTATATTTTGTATGGTAGAGGCCTTCCACTAAACGTCTAAATTTTGTATGGTAGAGTTATTTATTTATTGGAGTCAACGCCGTATCAACACAATTTAGGTCATTTCACGGCGTCCAGCGCACCTAACCTAGCTTTCCTGGACCATTGTCTATAATTAGTACTCACCTACCCTTCCACAAGGCCAGAAACTTCTCCATATTATCTAATCAATGGAGGAAAATCGACATTATTGTCAAATTTTCATGGAAGGGTATAACCTCCCCGGGTGGGATTCGAACCCGCACCCCCTCGGGCACGAGTATCCAAATCCCGGCGCGCTACCAACTGCGCTATCGACCTGGGTTTTGTATGGTAGAGGCCTTCCACTAAATGTCTATATTTTGTATAAGGACAAAATACCAGTTCCTTATGGAATGGTTAGCCAGTCCAAGTCAACACAAGTCCAGGCTAAGCTGGTTAGATGAGGCAGTTGATATCTGTTGATAAAATAGGTATATAGATAGAACTTCTTTAATAAATGACATGTTTTTTTTTGTTGTTGTTAGTTTTTTTTAATGTTGCATTCAACACATATATAGGTCATATACACGACGGCCAGCTCTTCCTACTATAGGTTTCCTGGACACTTATCTATCACCAGTACTAACTTACCCTACAACTCATGTATAGGGTATGACCTGCCGCAACCGGGTTTCGAACCCGCGATCTCCGGATTTGAAGTCAGACATGCTAACCATTGCGCCATGCCATGGCTTGTGAAAAAATGTACATAGTACAAGAATGATTAAAAAACAGTAAAATCATAAATACTGTCAATATAGTACATTCATTGCACTAGGACATATTTTCATCTATGAAAAACATGTATGTATCTATTCACAGAAAAGGAAATTTGAATTTCCTAGTTTTCATCATGGTAGAGTAAGAACCAATTAAACAATTATAAAATACAACAAACAAATCAATATTACTTTCCTATATTGTAATTACAACATAATTGACACAAAATATATCTAGATAATAAAACATTTCTTGTTCATGTATTTTACTAACTTACAGGACCATGTCTTAGCCATATTATAAATTATACATAAAACATAAGCTACACAAAATTTGTAGACTATTTCCTGGGCATCACTTAAAGGCAATGTGAAGTGGCAAGTATTTTGAATGCAGCATACATAACCTTAGATTTCCTTTTTGTTAAAAGCAACATAATTTGCAAACTAAGGTTACATACATGCATTAAGTCTAGATATGACTCAATTCTACACATGTTTGCTAAATAAAAACATTTTTGTTCATATAAAAATGCAAAATCACAATGCCATGTATGTTCCCCTATCAATATGAATTTAGAATGGCACAAAACTAAAGACAAGGAATATTGTTTATTATAATAATTGTAATAAATTTGCAGTATTTTCTCGTTTCTTGATGAAAGTAAAAATGATTCTAAGTAAATTATAAACATGTATATTAGTCAATACTAAAATCAATAAAACCATACAATGTGTTAGACATACCATACAACATTGACTACTGGTGAATTCATAACTTCTAATATTAAATAATAATGTTCTAGTATTAAATTAAATACATAAAAACTAAGGACTATCTAGACATGTAACAGCCAACATAGAAAAGTGTCAACATTTTGTTTTATTTTAATGCAATGGAAATTCGTTTGTTATACATTTTTATTTGGTTTAATGGCACACCAACTCAAAAAACATCAAATGGTGCCAAATAATGCAATGAAAATGTTTGTTGATTAATTTACAGACATGATCTTGTATGACATTGTATCAATTATGAAGAAGTAATTATCTTTTATACAAAATATGAGATTTTTTTAGCATGATTAACACATTAACATTAACAGCTAGGAGATGCTATATTAGTGAAAGCAAAATGACATTTTTAGTGAAGTCAAACATATACAAAATTTACATTAACATGGATTAAAAATGAATGTGTATGTTAATTCAAATTGATGTTCAAATATGTTTAAACCTGATGTATACATGAATTCAAATAACTATGTTCATAAAGGTGTTCAAAGGAATTCAAACATATTGAAATGAATTAAAAAATGGTCAAAAATAAATTTCATGTAAGCATGAGATTTAACATGTTCATAATTGATGTTCATAGAAATTAAAACATGTTTAAATGCATTCAAAATTGATCACAATAATTCAAATAAAATGTTACACATAAAATAACAAAGAAATACACCAACTGTTGATAATTACACTCAATGAATCTTGGTATTCTCTTGTCAAAAAGGATTAAAACAGTTTATATTTTAGAATGAAATATAAAAACAATGGAAGGATGATCTATGAAACATTTCACTTCATGGAGTCCTCAACGTTCACACACAATACTGTGATGCCAAACAAACTGTATCAACTCCATCTGTAAAAAACAAAGACACAAAATTACTCAATACTTCATTCTGCCAAAAATGATAACAACATCTGTGGTGTACTGGTTACCAGACTCGTAAGAGACAAAGAGTTCACTCAAACATCATTCCTCAGGACTTGACCATAACTTTGAAACTAGGTTGCCTGGTTGAAAACCAGCTTTATGTTTTACTAGCCCAAACTAAATGTTAACTAGCAGTAACAAGTTGCCTGCAAATAGGTTGCCAGGGGTAATAGGACAACCTTTAATGTTGAGCTCTGTTCCTGAAATACATCAGTACTAGTCTCTCATACTCTTGTAAGTAACTACTTTTTTTTTAACAAAATAAACCACAGTAGGTAGTTGGGCTTCAACTCATAACCTAAAATAAGAAGTGCCAGTAACTTGAAGTCTTCAACAATAACCAAGGAGACAGACTATACATAAATAAAATTACAAGTACATTAAATTATAGCCAGAACAAACAAGATGTTGATCAATAAAAGTCCAACAAATAAAGTTCAAGCCAAGTTCATAAAATATTACATAGAACTACATAAAGAAATCTAATTAACTCAAGATAATTGAATTTCTTTGTGTAGGTCATCACAGCAATATTTTATATACATATACCATTATATTATTAGAAAAATAATCCATCATGGTCTAACCATAAATAGATCACAGTTTGCAGTAACATATTTGTGGTAATCTATCTACAAAGACTATATGCCTGAATGGTTCACTATCACACATATGGTTGACAATCCAGGATCTATTTATTACTAGGCCAACATGGATGTCGGCTAATAGCTATTCATATCCTAATGTTAATTGTTTGTATATAATACCGACTATAAATAAAAGTTTGTATAGTTTGTATCTTGTACATGTATCTTGATTCCATTCAATAACTAGAGTTTCCTTAATAAAATGATTTAAGAGTTGTGTGAAATTTAAAAGAATAGCAGAATAATTGGGTCAGTACAAAACTAGTCATTATCCTACGTTCTTTTTAACATGTAATTTGACTAATTTTGCACTGAAGCATTCCCTTATTCTGAGGCCATGACGACAATGTTAGAATTTACTAGAATATTTAGATCCACATATTTAATTTAACATTATAAGAATATATTATTAGTGTAAGTATAAGGGAGGATTTAGCAAGGAAAAGAATGTGTGAATCCAACTCCACCCCACAATTCCTATACATGCATGACTGTACTTTATGTTATAAAAGTACTCTTCTATTAAATCCATGCCTCAAATGGGAAGTCAAACCCACTCCTTAAAAAATCCTGGAAGAAAAATCTCTCTTCCTCTGTTGACATTCCTAAGTCCCCTTCCTCCTCCATATAGATTAATGTTCCTCTTCTAAATCTAAAAATACATTTCCTGAGCTGTTATGGTTGATAATCCTTTCATATATACCATCAATCATATGTTCCTCAGTACATACCAGAGTCCTTCCACAGCTGTACTTTAACATCATCAGAGAAGTTAGTCAATTGTAGTCCAATGCTAAGCATTCTACACCATAATTTATACATACAGGCATATCCTTCCAAATCCATCCATTCTGTAACTTCATTTAAAACATGTGCCAATTCAAGCAGTTTCAATTTCCTGATTCCAGAGGCATATCCATACTGTTCTTGATCCAAAAGACTTCAGTTCAATCTAATGCCATTCAGACATTCCTTATTTTCCCTACTCCACTCTTTAGCATACCAATGTATTCAGTCCAGACTCATGCATTTCCAAATTTCCTAATCACAAAGACATTTTCCACTTCTTTTCCATTCCAAAATTCCATCTACTCCCAACATGCAAATAAAGATGGAGAGCCAAAGCAATCCTTTATAAATATACCCAGCAAATAAATCAAATTCCAATCCATGATTCCCTTCAATGATTCAAATCCATGCAGTAGAAATGGTCACAAGCAACCCAACCAAGCAGGAACAAAAACATTGATACCTGCATGCCTGGGAAACAGGTGATAAATGAAGCCACTAGCTGATAGAAAGGTGAGTATTATTGATGTAGGTAAGTAAGCTAATGTTATCAATATGCTGGTTGCTATAGGTTATCAGTAAAAGGTTAGTCAAAGCTGATGGAACTAAAAGTTGTATGGAAGATTATGTTTTGTTGTTTCTATAGAATCTCACAACAACAAAATCACAAGTCTTCCACAAAACAGATAGCAGAGGTTATATAATAATCAAGCAGCTAAAATGTTCTCCCATACACCATGGTTATAAGGTATATATAATAGAATAAACAGTATTCCTTGGTCTGTAATCCTTAAAACTCGAACATTCACATCATGCCAAGTCCAATCATTCAAAGCTAAATGTAGCCATCCATTCATGCAAGGTTCAACCATTCACAGTTGGGTTCAACTATCCATTTCATGCAAGGTTCAACCATTGGGTTTGACAATCCAATTCTTGTTAGACTCAACCAGCCACCTAAAGTTCAGCCATCCAATTCATACAAGGTCCATATTATTTGCCTCCAGTCCCAAATCCTTGCCAGCAAGATTGTTGGATCCATTTCTCGTATTCCATTCCTCCCAAGAAAATATTTCCAGATCAGTATCATCAAGCTATGCATGCTGTTAGTTATCATGCCTATTTCTATATTAAATACATGACCTACCACATCCATAACCTAATTGCTATGTTAATGCAAGAAATTATGACAGTAATGGGCAATTGTTATTAAGAATTTCGTTATACACATGCTTCCAGCTAATTGAGAGCAAATTTTGGCTTTATTTTCTGAGAAATGCTAACAGACAGAAAGATAAGAGATTCCAAACCAAGAAGAGCAGTGTGCCAATGAATTATTATGTATCCTTTACTTACTACATGTATAATGAAATATGTTATAAAAGTGCTATGCTCAAGATTGTACCTTTTAGATTAGACAGAAATAAGGTGTAAGTTTTGTTCTAAAACTAAAATATATGTGAATACAGGTAGTATTAATTTCTAGTATGATGTATATAATGAATATAGTAAAACCTATACCCTGAATGTAAAAGGTTAGAATTGCAAGCATTACACTAATATCCATCTGTAGTAAAAAGCACATGTCTAGCCCAGATGGATAAAAGTGTATTTCAAGCATGTTATTTTAATGTACCTACCTTGAAGTTATAGTATTTAATGGTTTTTGGCTCGAGCTCCAGATTGCAGTTCTCTTGCACTAAAAAAATATAAATATATAACTCAATGAATTGGATGTGTCACCTGATTATCATATAAATGATAACAAAAATCTGATTTCATAAAATTACAGGTCTTGTGTACTGCACTTGCAAGAAACATCCATAACGAAATTTAAGAAACTAAAAGCAAAGGTAACAAGGTTATGTCTCAGATAAACGAAGGTGATGCTACCTTCAACATCAAAATACCACAACCTATGTTGTCTAGTCAGATAAGACACTAAAGTATGTAACACAATATAAAAACCAATTTCTAAGCATATTGAAAGACAATTATAAGTTTACGCAAAGTCAGTGGCGATGACATTTCAGAACATAGTCTATGACATTTAGATAAAGTATCTCAGCCTTTAAAATTAAAATAGCTTGATTGAAAACGAAGCAAGTACTATTAATCACAATATCTTATTAACTCTATAAAATTAGCTTCTGTATTCCCAATAGTACAACATTAATTGATCAGCAACTCAAATAACAATTAGCATAAAGTCTCTCTTCCTTCTTTATCTTAGAAGTTTCTGCATGCATTTTTATGAAGAATCAAGCCACTTGATTAGCTCAGTAGCACTGCATTTATTGATGGAGGGTTTATAGGTTTGATTCAAAGGCAGGGCAAACTTTTGTACAGCTAGGTCATGAAATTATTTTCATTGCCGTTCTCCTGACTACCACTGATTAAAAAACCATGTAGGACAATTGCCAAGTCACTTGCGAAAGTTTGCATCAGGTAACAGCTCAATCCAGAAATTTAGCTTTTCCAGTAACAGAGAGTAGGTTGACTGACTGCCTTAATATTACATTTACAATGTGTTGCGACCATGTTAGACCAATCTTAATCAAAGAAAAAAATCAGTGTGACATTTGAAGCCAAATCATAGAAAGGCAAATGTGTCCATTCACAAGTCATGGGTGTTAAAGAGCACACAATAGAAGTTCAAAATCAATCATACCTCATCTGTAGTAAGTATTGTGCATTCTGTATTTGTTCCTCTGTTCCTGTGATAGTTATAATTCTGTCATTTGATCCAGGTAATGCTTCATCTATGACAATCTGAGCTTCAGACTGACGTCTAATCTCCATAATCCTTGATCCACCTTTACCAATAATAGCTCCAGCCATCTAATATATGACAAAAGTAAATATTTTACATTAAAACATACATGTTGTCCATTATACAGGGTTTGACATTCATTTTCATAGTAGGTTACCAGCTTGGACTACCGGCGATATATTTCACTTGCTAGCATCCAATGTTTACTGGCAGTAACATGTTGCCTGAACCCAAATATAGGTTGCCAGAGATAAAAAGATGACCTTTAATGTTAAGCCCCATTATAGCAGTCATGGCAATAATTTTTGAATTCCCCTTAGTACTATCCTGATTTATGATTAAGGACAGCTAACATCAACATCTAGTCACACGAAATATGTAATAACCAATAGCCTGAATCAATGTTCACTAATTCGGGGCTTTGGTTTAGTGGTTAAAACTATGAATAAAAAATAGCCACAGACATCTGATAAAAAAATGAATTCTCACTAACTTCTGGCCAATGAAAGCTTCTGTCTTTTGATTTATGACAAAACGGAACTAACATTATTTAAAATCTCAAAAACAATATTAACACAAGGTGTGTACAGCTAATTAATACAGAAACCATAATATCAATGTTTTGCTTATTTTTTTAAATAAATAAATTGAGGTTTTTCAATATATAAATCTAGATCCAATGACATGTTCATTAGAATGTGAGACCAATTAAATATAATATATTGTAAAATTTATGAGATATAATTAGAGAACAATGTTAGCTATGGCTTTATACACCTTTTAGAATATACAACCTCATTAATATATAAACTATTGTATTTCTTTACCACAATTAACTTATTTTAGTCAAGGTTTTATTTGTAACTTGATATCATATTTTACAATTAATGATCTAAATAATGTATCTTGGTAAACATTGTGAAATGTTATCTTAATTAAATACTGTTGTTGAGTATTTTTAAATCTAATTCAACTGTAAGAGGTGCATTCTTTAATTCCGCCGATTTAAATCAATGGTAAGTACAGAATAACAGTTGTGAGTATTTAAATCAGTGGATTTAATGTATGCGCCACTGACAGTTGAACAAAATTTTTTAATACCAAATTGAAAAACAAGTTATCGATTCATCTTAGTAACAACATATTCATGAAATTAGAATATGACAGTGGTTATCCAAACAGGTCATTTTAACAGCAAGCACTGTATCTTGTTAGTAGATTTTTAGTTGTCCAAAAAAATCTTTGGTTGCCCAAACTAAAAATAGGTTGCCCCGGCCAACCACTTGTTTCATAGATTGCAACACTACACACATATATAAAATAAGCAACTATACTTACATCTTTAGGTATGGTGACTTGTGTACTAGTAGTAGGATCATTACCAAACATCATACCTTGATTTCCCATACCTCCCTACAATCATACAATATATATCATATCACACATGATACTTAACAATATATTTTAACATTTTTGTACATTACACTGCATTTTAACATTATTTTAGTTATATTACAATGGAAAAGTTGTCAAACTCATTGTCTGTGTATAGGCATACACACATATATACATGTATAGACTAGAAGAACATACCCTTTACAGTGCTTGACAACTGCCCTACTTGATACAGAGGTAAAGATAGCCATAAAAAATATTTCATGACCAAACTTCTTCCCCGCAAAAAAAAACTGGGCAAGGTAAAAAAAGATATTACACTGGGAAGTGAACCTACAACCCCTCAATCAGTAGACTTGTATGCTACTGACTGATCTTGCTGGGTGGGCTACTCATATTTCATCGAAATCATACATGAAAGAATGTATTTTAAGAGTTTATCAACATACCATGTTATCATCCATAAATCCCATATTATCACCATAACCACCACCTTGGTTACCATAGCCACCTCCTTGATTCATATTACCACCACTAGAAATATAGAACAATAATATAATATAGGGTTATAACACTTCTAACAAAACAAGTGAAGAGCTCAACTTTAATTGTCAATGTAGGATGCCTGATTGGACAACATGCTATATATTTAACTTGCCTGAAACTAAATGCAGTAACAAGTAGCCCAAACCCAATTACAGGTATAATGAGAAATATTGATGCAAGGGTGCTAGTTTGTACCCTGAATTTGAATCCTTCCAAGGGCTATTAATCTTTTAAGTCTTTTTTCAAATGTTTCATCCTTGCAGCATTTATTGGACCATGAATACATAACCTTTTCTTCATTAGATAGGAGAGATCTATATAATATCAACGCACAACCATTCAAAGAAAAGAAAATAAAAACTTATATGAATTCATTACCTAATATGATAAATAATAATTAAATACATTCTTGAAAACATTAAATATCAAACCAGCAGAAGTATACTTCAACAATACATACCCCATTCCTCCTCCCATTCCACCACCGCCTCCCATTCCTCCTCCCATACCACCGCCCATTCCTCCTCCCATTCCACCACCACCCATGCCTCCTCCCATGCCGCCGCCCATTCCACCACCACGACTGCCCATTCCTCCGCCTCCACCACGTCCAAAGTTACCACCACGTCCTCCCATGCCTGAAATAAGAATTGTTTTATATTCAACATTGTGAAACATGTTTAACCTTTCTTAATCCAATACTTCACCACTGGACTTGACTAGTCTCCTGTATCAGTCATCACCTTAACTTACTAGCCCAAAACCAGTGACTAATGAAACATATAGTTAGGCTAGTACTGTGAAACATACTATTTTGGCTAGTGAAAATAACTGATTTTACTTAGTCAGGCCACTAGCTAATTTTGACAATTAATATGAAACATAATAAATAGGGCCAGTGTTTATGAAAATTTTAAGTGTTGACCTTTATCAAGAAAGAAAGTTTTAAGAGTTTTGTACAAGCTTACAATAACAACAAGATAAGCTATGAATTAGTTTTAAATCAACGTCTAACTTGTGTTCTAGGGAATACCAGGTCTATATTGTAACAATCTTGGACATTTGTAAATAATTGATAATCTTGACAAAATGTGGAAATATTTCATTCAGTCATGACCAATGAACCAAATCAAGATAGTATACCAATGTTTTGTGATAGTTCTAACATAAAAGCATAATCCCCTTATTACCAAGCCACTCAGATTTCTGTATCTGAAATCTAACTTCCAAAGATATAAACTCAGAAATTTAGTCAGACTCAAATGGACAAAACAAAAAATATTTCATGCATATCATTGAACCAACATTTTCTGTTAGAAAATAATTTCTTTTTATGCTCCCCATTTAATACAAGCAAGACTTGCAATAAACCTCCTGAGAAAATTTCTCTAGATGCTAAGATTTAAAATCAATAAGATTAATAAAATGTGTAATTTTATACATTGAGAAAAATTGAGTAAGCATTCAGAAAGAAAAAAATATAGATCGTTTTTATAGTAAGTACAAAGAGGTGGGTGGGTGGGGGGGGGGGGTGTTTCAAGCAGTCATTATAAACTATACACTGTACTTGATTTATAGTCAGTTGATCCCCCAAAATCTTGGGACAAGTCATTATCTTGTTGAGTTCCACCAAAACTACCACGACCTCTTCCACGACCTTAAACAAAATATCTTCATGCATTTCTGATAACAAAACATATCAGCAATGTATGACTGATAATATAACACTATCAAGGCCGGTGAAATTAGCAGTAGTCCAGTTACCCAAGACAATCTGTTTTGTAATCTTAGTGCTCAGTATTTTCAGTTGCTATGGGCAACCAATTTTGAAATTGTAAAGTGCTTGGTAGTTCAAGTTGCTATGGGCAACCAGTTTTTAAATTTGAAATTAGTTTATACTACAATACTTGGTAATCATTCACAGCTTTTGTTCATTTTGAAAACATTTAAGCCTTTTTTATTCATTCCAGCAGTTTGCTTTGAAGATTTTTTATCAAAATGTTGGTTTATAAAGACCATTTCCTACTGTTTTTGTATTATTTCAGTTTAAACTCCCCTTATAATTTTCACTGTAGTCATCGATAATATTTCAAATAGACCATAAATAGTTGAAAAATGGTTCAGCATAAGTAAAAATAGTAAAAGGTGAATTTCGTATCACAACCTGATGGTCATCTGTATTAATCAATACAGACCTAAGCAGCCTAGAATACTATTGCCATGGCAGACTATGTGTCACACATCATATGTGACACATATGTATGACAAGCTGTCAACAGACTTAATTTATTCATATAAATTACATTACCTCCACCCATGCCGCCTCCCATGTTTCCACCACCACCACGGCCACCAAAGTTACCGCCGCCTCCTCTACCTCCGTAGCCACCTTGACGTCCACCCATGTCTCCTCCCATACGTCCACCTCGTCTGTAACACGCACAAAAACAACACAATAAAAAACAAACCCCTTATCAACAAAAGTGAAAGTTCAAGCCTAAACAGTCTAACCTGAATTTAAATCTTTAAAAACAGGAAGGTCTTTTATGGATAATATTAAACCCCTGTATCTTATACTTAATGAGTTTTTTTTACCTGGTTGCTTAATGCAAGATTGGTTATGCACAAAGATTCTTACAGTAAATGAAATTTGAAGAAATAAAATGTCATTATCATTCAAGCAGAGAGAGCATCTAGGAAGGAGTAACAATAGTATTCATTAATGTTTAATGAGGTAGGCTAAATTTCATAACCAAGCTACAAACTTGCAAGAAGTACAGTTTAACCAGGTAAAAAAGTTGCAAGCTTGTAGGAAGTACTGCTTTTACTCTTAACCAAGTTGAATACACTCTGAACACTCAAGACTTTCCAAAAGCCACAATCTTGGTTCTGCTATCTTGAATCAAAAACCATAACATAGTACTTGACTAACACAAGGAGCACTTTTTTATAAGAACAAAGTAGCATCTTCAGTACACATTTGACTTCATAAGTGGAAGTACATCTAAACGAGTTATATGAACTTATGTTACATATTGAGAAGAGCCCATTTTAAACTCCTACTTACCCTCCTCGACCCCCCATGCCACCACGTCCACCACCAAATCCTCCTCCTCCTCCCATGCCACCACGACCACCTCGACCACCTTTACCTCTCAGCCCCTCTCCTAAGGTATAACCACCATAATCTTGAACGTAATATTCATCAAAATTGTTGGGATCATAATACTGGTTTGGACCTTTGGGTGGAGCCTATAATAAAGAGCATTGTTTCAATATAACTTACTGATGAGGAACAGATGAATTCCAGAGAATCTCAAATTTAGGGAAAACTGTTCCATTTTTAAGAGAGAATTGATCACTTAAGTACTTACAGCGTAAAAGAAATGAAAAAAAAAAACATAAAAAGGTGTAAGGAAACATATCAGAAATAGCCAAAATGCTAAGTGGGAGTTTTTTTTATAGATTTTTAACTTTGTTATAAAAGGGACTCCACGAACAAATAACAAAAACAGGAACCTAAGGGATTTCTTCCATGGAACAGACAGAGAATAATTCATTGAGGATGAAAATATTGAAAGTTAGAGGCAGAAAAAACATTCAAAATTCAGTAACCATTAGTACTAAAATAAAGACCAGCACTAATAAATCAGATAAAATACCAGGCTTAATAATATCATAGAAAAAGGTTTTCTTTTAAAGATCATGTTCTATGAAGAAATTCACCATATGTGAGATTATTTTCCAAGACAAACTGATTTGAGTTATGATACAACAAGAGTCTTATCCTTGTATACTGTCAACAGATTTATTTGAGACAAAATCAATTAAGTTATTCTTTTTTTCATGAGTTGCCATAGTGATTTCTTCAAGATAGTGAAATCAAATTACACTGAAGAAAACATGAAGTAGCAAGTTTTAATAATATAACAAAGACAGTATAAAAAAAGTATGGGGTTAATAACATCTGATTTTGTACTAATATGATTTCAGCTAGTAAATTTTATAGTATGTTCACATTATGAGCAATAGTCTGTATTTTTAAAAAGTATGTATACAAAATGGGAACCTTTCTTTTAACAGTGATATAATGAAGGATATGAGACTTAGTTTTATCCATGTAAACCATGTAGGTACAAGGTTAAATTACCTAATAACAATGCAAGCTCATTTTTAACAGTACATGAGTATGCACAGTTCAATTCGCCTCATTTCTTTCCAACATAAAAGCACCATGCAAGTGCTTGTAAAAAAACGGGTAAAAATTGACATAGTCAAGTGGCAACATGATAAAACAGCTCAAATGAATCAAAATAATACAAAATCGAAAGAGCCCAAAATGCCAAAATTGTAAAACAAGAGAAATGTTAACATCATAAATGTCATATAAAAGATTACTTACAGTTTCTAACAACTCATAGATAGTATCAATACAGCTGACAACATCATCAGGACGACCAGCTATAGCTACCACACGTTCTGTAGAGCCTGGACAGCATTGTGAATATACTTTAATATTTGTACCAGTTTTCTGAAATACAATCAATACGTTAGTTCACAATTACAAATTCTTAAATTTCATGATTTCAGCGATATTTACTATGGACTACTAATCCTCTAAATACAGAATTTTAGGGCTTAGCCAGAAAAACTTTCAGCTATAGAATTCAAAACACCAAACTAACTTTCCTGGAGATTTTTACAAGTACTCAACCTTCTACAAAAAAGGTATAGTCAACATATTCTAACATGACATGACATGACATTGTTTATTTGGCATGAACTATTATAGATAGTAAAAACATAATGAAATATAATATTATACAAACATGATACATAAAAAAGTCATAGAAGTTAAAATATTTTTTATAATAAACTATCTAATCAATTCTACAATATATATTCAAAATCAGTTTTTCCATACATACATACCTCTCTAAGTTCTTTGATCTTAAAACCAGCTCTACCAATCACACAACCAGCCTGACTCTGATGTACTAACATACGTATCTCACAGTTATAATCTTTACCTTTCATATTCTGGTACTTCAAAATAAACAATTATACATTAAAAAATAGAGCAAGTAAACGCTGTTTAAAAAAATCCCAAGGGATTATTAACATATACCGGGTAGCCAAAAAGTATCAAATTGTCACTCTATGCATTTTCAAAACTTTGTGTAGAACTAAATTTAAGACATAAAAACAACACTCACTGCAGGGCTTTTTTTCAGTATTTGGGGAAGGGGCCAGGGGAACATTAGGAGAAATTTTATTGCTATTTCATAGATAGGGGAACAAAACTTCCAAGTTAAACTCCAAATCCGGGGAAAACTGAATGATTTTAAAGGAATTTCAAGAGGGAAAGGCGCCTGTAAACAGCCCCTGTTATATAAGGAAAAAAAGCCTTGTAAAGGAATGTGTGGGTTATTTTAAATAAGCAAAGAGTATATTTTAAACTAACTAGTTACAATTCTAAACGGAAATTGAATGAGTGCCAGTTTTTATACTGTTCCACAATACATGTATATGACTAAGAATATACAATGATATATCAAAATATTAATTAACCTTTTTTCCTCCATTTGTCATCAAATAATTTAAGAAAAAACATTCTAGAATTCCTTAGTCACTAAGCAGGGCTCAACATTAGCACTTGTCTGATTGTACAGGTCAAGTGAAAAGTAGATCGAGAAAACTTGTACCCAAAAGAAAGTGGTCCAAGGGACAATAAAATTTCAGAAATTAAAATGCTCAGCTGAATGTCTAATCAAATTTGTAAGAGTAAGCCCTGCTTAGTTACTTGTAAATATAAGATTTGTAACACATACCTCTTCCAGGGTTGGTATGACATCACTCAAGCAATCTAAAGCTGTTCCAAGTTCAGCACTTATGGTAAGAATCCTAAATAAAACATTAAACATACATTAACATATCTGCTACGAGAAACAAAACAAAACAATGGAAACATACATCAATATATTCAAGGCTGCCAAAATGAAATATTGAAATCAGCTGATCTGCTGATTGTCAGCCATGGACAATGGAGTTCAGATTTCCAGGAGGCTTGAAGAGGTCGTCATAGCATTCTACAACAATAATGTCATGTAACTATGATTTCTTCACTTTGAGGCTCAATGACATGGCTACATTTCTATTTGTTCAAGGCTTTAATCACACATGATCATGGGTGAAAGTTCTGTTTTCAAAATTCTGTAATTCCAGAATTTTATGATTTCAGAAGTCTTCACATAGGAAAGGAATCCTTTCTTCAGTCAATAAACTTCAGGATCAAAAACTTTCACCCATGCATAATGAAAATACCGTTACTAATAATTCAAAACTTTGGTACTGGCGAATTACAAATGAAAATGTCCGACTTAATAAAGAAGTTCATTTAACAACTTTTTAAAAGGCTTACTTTAAAATACAGAATGGAAATTAAATGGAGATTTATTAAAATAATTGAAATTTTATACAGAATAACTAATAATGTACAACATCTCAGTCAGTATACTGGTTTTTGTGGCACTTTATGATAAAATCCCCCCACTTTTTGTTACTTTTTAATCTTTCCCCCACTTTTTGTAACTTTTGAATCTTTCTTGCAATTTTGGCAACTTAGGCTTGGATGAACCCCCAATGGTTGTTCAGGACCACAGGATAATGGAACCAAAAGTATACAAATGTAATAAAAAGACCAAACAGACCATTACTTTTATCAAAAATACTAAACTTTCACAGAAATGATAAAGGATTTTAGACCCCAGTGCTCAAATAATAAACCCAATTAAGGTGCCATTTATGGAACATACAAATCATCAGTATACTGCGGGAATAAAGACAATTCTTTAACAACAAAGTTCTATGTATTGTGGGATATGTTACCGTTCTGGGCCGTCGCTATCGGGTACCGTAACGCTTGCTTTGAACTGCATCGTGGACCATGGACATCCGTGGGATAGGAGAATAAGATCGTTTCCATGGGATTTTCAATCAATCAAGGTCAAGGTGAGTTTTCAAGGTCGTGTTCAAGGTCGTTCAAGATGGTTTTCATATTTTAGGTTGGCGGGACATGGACATATGGGGAAGGAAAATTGGAGAGAAAATATTAGATCAAGCATAAATATATACAAAAAACATATTCAACAAATATAATTTTAAACAAATCAATTGTAAAATGCAGACAGAACAAGTCTGGCATTATTTCTCTAATTTTTCGAGAAATGCCTTCAGTGCAGACTTTTGTAGACTTAAGACTTGGCAGTCAGTGGCAAGGCAGTTAATGCATGAATTAACAAATGTAAATGTATTAAAACAAGTGGTCTGGTGAAGATAGTACAAATAGTGATTAGAGATAAACAGCAGTATTAACAGGGCATGCTTTATAGTATTAATACAGTCTGCCTACATGATACACAATCAAAAGGGAATATATTATCTTCATAAAGATTGTACATGAATCTGGAAAAGAATCTAAAGTCGTTGCATTATGACATAAATGGGCATTGAATACTATAAGAGCAAATGAATGCATCATATCATCAACAGTAACATTTCAAATAATATACTGTTTCTCTGAAATGACTAGCCAAGTTTTACAATTATAAGACCCAAAATGAACAGACGGACCATACATCAAAGACAATCACACGATTCAATATATAAGGTAAAAATTTCATAAACAAATTGGTCAAGGCATTGAGATATAAGCCAGGTTAAAGACTTAACAAAACTCAACAGCCTTGTTGATATTATATTAGACCAGACCAGACCAGATCAGACCATTACAAAGAAAAACAGTAAACAATATCTCGACAACTTGAATACTAGTAAACGCTTAACAGTTCTCGACAATCCTAGTATGCTCATAATAAACAGTTCTGGGTTAAACCAGAATATTAAGTCCATCTATGAGTCATTGTCGAACATATGATTAAGAGTTTTTTATATACATTAATAAACATTTCACAACTTTAATATAAATGATAACTATTCAAGTAAATACATCGCGTTAGTACTGGTTATGAATATACTTGAAATATCAAACAAAATCTAAATCCAAAGTATTAAAATATAATCATTTTATCAAGTACTTTTGCATTAATTACAAATTCAATTTTTCGTAAAATATTTGCAACAGTCATTTCTTATTCATAAACAATTACACATTTAAATTATAAAATATACATACGTCTGATCTCAGCCTCTTAATATTGGTGCCTCCCTTTCCGATGATAGCTCCAGCATTCTGTGAAGAAAAGGATAATAAATACATACAGTCAAGAGCAGTTATCACCGAAACCAGCTGTAGCCCGTACCAAGCCTGGTTTTCTTAACTGATGAGAACCTAAGGTGACCAGCAGAGGAAGAAGTTTCTTCCAACAGACACTTAATTTATGCTAAAATTCTAGTCAAGGTCTGCACATTCTTAGGTGCAGACACACCCTGGTAAAAAACTAAACCCAACACATAACAGTTATCTCCTTATCTCACATGCCCAAAGCCAACTGTTGTAGGGTAATAATTTTCTACCTCATGAATACATTTTATTATTTTGCAATTAGTTATGACAATATATACAAAGCTATGATTAATTCTAAATTGTTATTTCCCAAGTTCAAATATTTCATTTCAAGATTTTACTTAAAAATAATATTTAATATTTTCAAGTTAATACAAACTTATTTTAACTCCATTGTAACACAGCTTACAAACAAAATCAGTCTCAAATATCAGTCCCAGTTCCCCAGAATAATGAAATTTGGATTGAATTTTATATTCTAGCTAAATGGAATTATCAAGCTAAACTTTGGATTGGTTTCAAACAAACTTTGAGGTGGCTATTCAAAGATAACAAGTACAGTAGCATGACTGCTAGGCCACACCCACTCCAATAAGTCAAAATGTAGTACTATTAAGCTTCTCCAAATATCTAATACAATGAAAACAAAACCACGGGATAAAATCAAATAGTTGTATTCTAAAGTACAACCATAAATGAAATCCATGACCCCTGGATTCATAGTCAGCAAGTTGGTTGTTATGAACAGAGGTTTACCTAATGTTTCATATAGATTGTTTTACAAAATTTGACTCAATTTAGGGTTAAAAAATACTTTTTATGGATGAAAAGGTCACATCTTTGGGTCTGCATTTAATGTATCTTTATGGAGCAAACAAACCCTATAAAAAACTTCATACATCCAGACTTGACATAATCAGAGCCCAACATTTATTTATAAACTAGCTTGCTCTGTAAAACAATCAGCTATATATTTTACTTGCACAAACGAAATGTTTACCAGCAGTAACAAGTTCCCCAAACACAAATATAGGTCGTCGGGGGAAATTGAACAAACTTAAATGACAAGCCCGGTATCAAATATAATAGAAGAATACAGTAGAATATAGACGAAGTAAAACGTACCTTACTCTGGAGTAGAACACGTAGATCAACTCTATTACCTTCACCTCTCTGTCTCTTTCTTCCTCTTTGATAATCATCATCATCTAATTCTCTCTTTTGTCCGTCTGAAAATACATCAACATAATATTACACTGAAGTGTATTTTTTATTCATAATCCAACAGATTTTTTAATGAACTGAAAACATACATTCATTTTATTTTTTATGGTTTATGGTGACAGATGGTGTTATTCAATGAAAATATATTTTTTTTAATGATTTTATATTATATTACCTTTGTTAATAAAATCTAATAAAATCAAAATGATACAATGTGGTATTACAGCCAAAATAATAAAGAAAAGTAGATCTATACTATAGCCTTTTACAACAAATTTCATAACATAACATAGAATTAAATATACAAAGCAACAATACCTTCTAACCAAGCATTGATAAAATCATCAACAAAACTCACCAGCTGTCAGTTTTATCCATTTCATTCAAAATATCATTTTTTTCCACAAAATTTCACTATATTTTCCCTAAGGTACTAACTAACCAATCATTAATTTTTTTAACTAACTTCCATTTCAATAATAATGTTAACATTATTAATTCAACCATAAAATTATGATCCACTGTTAATAACTTCACAATATACCACATAAAACCAAAAAAACCACCATCCTTTTCCGATGATATCGTAAAAAATACATTAAAAACATCGAATAAGAAAAATTCAATACTAACATTCGACTCATGCCTGTCATTGTACAATGTAGAATAATGAAATAAAAAAGAAAAAACCTCCTTACTAGCAGGGTCCATAGAGTTATTTGAAGTAGTTTGGTGTACGCTACTATAGCCCTTTGTTTATTGTACTAAAAAGAAAGGGGGCTATTCTGAGCCCCTTATAGATAATCAATAATTGGGAAAACAATGTGTCAACTCAACATGTGTTCTATGTGTGCACAACTATTATAGACCATATGACTTGAGGGCTATAATAGTTTTAACAACCTTTGCCATCTACAACAGGTGTTCTCGCCTTATTACTGTATAAATATAACAAATACAATGACAGGTGGACCTAGAATCAACTATAAGCCATTGGGCGATCAATAATTTAATTATCTAATTTTCGCAAGCTGCACACGCTCCCCTTTTATGACAAAATTGATATAATATAGACTGGTATTTGGCCAGTAGTCAGTGAGTGTTACCATAGTGAATACTGACCATATTATCAGTATAGCTAATAAGGTTGAAAAACAAACCATGTGACCATTTGGTTGGCTAAGTTAATAACGTAGAAAATTAGACCAAAATGACCAATGGGTGGTAAATTAATAAGCTTTGTTATCCGAGAATAAAGCAAATAATTTGTATACCCACAATCCTTTTGTGTAAATATATAGAAACATAAACAAATGATAGGATTAATTTACACCTGATACTGAGAACCCGATACCAATTATACATCAATATAATTACATACAAAGCCAAGTAATTAGAATTTATATAAAAAAAAATGTATATAGAAGGTAATATGGTACAACTAACATAATTAATTTACCAGGTATTACTAAGTACAATGTGGTTTATACAAGAAAAATTAACGAAGGGAAGGGTTTACAAAGAAGGCTTGTAAAAACCAAAGGGGCTTTATATTATAATGCTTATTATAATACCACAACATGTGATCATACAAATCAAGGAACTCTTCCAAGTGAACTCATTATCTAGGTATCTTTTCATAAACATCAAGAAAAACAAGTCTCCTGCAAAATCATGCTAATCAATTTCATTCTACATGAAAATTAATATGATATATAACCTAAGAAAATTCAAAAGTCATACAATACCGACATAAAATATCATCATTAGAAGACTTTACTATCGACTTTTACTGAGAAATAAATTCTAAATGCCAGGTGGAAAGAGAGAGTGAGTATCAAGTCTCACTAAAGAAAATTGGATGAATTTTACAGGAAAATGCCCAGTTATCTCAGTTGGCACAGCTTTAAGGTTCAATATCCTCCATGTATACTTTAATGGATTTTGGTCATGAAATATTTTCAATGGCCGTTGTCCTGCCACTGGCCAGGGTACAGTGTTTATGAATTGGTTAAATACTTAGATCCAGAGATACAGGTTTATCAAGAGTCTATGAGTAGAAACTGAACCATGACTGAAAAAAAGTTGTATTGTGGCATACAAACAATAAACAAAACATTCACAGCCAAAACACTCTGAGTCTGTTACAAGATGAGTTTCAAACTTAATCTTAACTGGCTTTCTAAAGATTAAAAGTCAGACAAAACGTAAGTAATGGTAGACTAGCATTAAAAAATCACTTTTAAAGCATTGATCATTCATTGCTAAACTAGTCTTTCTTATTTATTTATATGTAGGTTAAGTTACTGAGGACTAGTTTTGCAATGACCCATCATCATTGTCCATTTTACATGAAAGGTTCTGTCCATGTAGCTATAAAACCAGATTTTTGAAACAAAAAAGAAGACATTTCTAAAAATATCCTGGAGCTAAGAGTCTTTATAAGAACTAAAACAATCAAGCAAGGCACAGACTAAATCATCTACGTCTATTGATATGAATCAGGAAATCTTGAGACAAGAGGTATTCAGTAATTCTCTCTAAAACCTCTTCTATATGACAGAAATAAGGACACTTCACTAAGTACTTGATGTACTCACACAGTATGATTATACAACTATATCAATTTTTAACCTGAATCCAGTTCTGAATGGTTAATATATGATGAATCATTCAACAAATTACACAAAAACAGGGACCTGGGATTTTGTATTATTTATTTCTTGGTTATAAGCATTGGGCCATTTTTCAGTCATAAATTTTACAAAGGCTGACTCATCTTAATAATGTCTCACAGATTTTGTACTAACTTGTGAAAACAGCTCCTTTAGTTGTGAAGTGGGATTTAAATGATTTCAGCATAAATGAAGAAATAAACATCAGGTAGGAACAGTAGTCCAGTGGTAGAATGAGAGCGTAGAAATTGAGATTTCCCGGGTTCCAACCCCATCAGGTGCGCTGCTTATTTCCTTGAGCAAGAAATTTACCTACAATTGTTTCACTCCATCCAGGTGTTAATGCGTACCTGGGAGGATGGTATAGTCCTGTAAACTTGCACCAATATGTAGACTTCAAAATAGGGGAACTATAAGACTACTGCAGGAGATTATTAGATAGATATATCAGTGTCATGATGATTAGAGGCAAAAGCTGTAAAATTGGTGAAACCCATAAGCAGGAAACTTTATAAGACTATAAAATGCAATTACATTTTAATTAGTTATACCATACGAAAATGTAGACAAATAATAAATGCCAGAGCACACATTAAAGCAAGTAACAACTTGACTTTAACATTTGACCACAGTCGAGACACAACATAACATACCTATAGAGTGGTTATATCACATGAAAATGGTAAAAAAATCCATATGAAACTTCACACACAGTATAATGGTAATGTTTGTTTTTTTAAGTTGGTATGTCATGATTGTTTGATAAAAACTACAACTAGATCAAGCCAACATTTATGACAATAATTTCAAAATTTATAGGAGAAATAAAATCCCCAAGCTACATTAATAATCCATTATACTTATTGAAACTATTTGAGATATTAACATGAAAATACCCAATAGCAAACAGTGGAATTCCCAGATGTCAGCCATCTTGAATGCAAGAATCATTTTACTGATAGGTAAATTTCATTCAACTTTCAGTGATGCAAACATTAACCCGCTGAGTTAAATTCTCAATTATTGATAGGGAGTACATAAATACAGCAGTGATTATTTAAATCAGCACAGTTAATTTGTGCATCACTGACAGTTGAATAACATTTAGCAACATGTCATTTTATTTGAACATTACTTGAATATCAACTATGGGCACTTCCGTTAGCTAATATGGAACAGTTTAACATAATAATACTGAGTTAAGGATAACCCAAATGATCATTTTTTATTAAAGAAGTAAAATTATTGATAACCAGAAATATTGAAAAACAAGACAATAAACACTAAGTATGTACCTGTCATCTTATTAAAATATATGAGATTACCTTATCAGTTAGTTAACATTATTTAATAGAGGCCTCTCTTCCATATTGATAATTGGAGTAAAATGTTGCTGGTTTTTTAACACTTAAACTTAAAACACTTTTTTTCATTCCCATATCAGCATTTTGTAAAATAATTCTTCTTAAATCAACAGATTAAAATCCTCTCCCGACCAAATTAAGATAGAAAATTAATTTTATTACAACACTTATCTACTATTGTAAGTATAAAAGCAACTCACCTTGAAAACAACCTCTCTTCACTTCACCTGTAGAATTTTTGTCTTACGAAATGTAGTATGAACAAATTATTCAAATCAACAGAGTCCATAAATTCATCAAAACCACAAAATTGAAAAGTTAAGAAACATACTGTCTTCCTTAATGTCAAGTAAAGCTATGATAGATCTATCATAAATCAACCCACGGAATTTCAATCAAGTGTACAAGATAGTGAAAACTTCAATACAGATTCAGCAGCCCACATGTTATTTTTTTGTATCAAGATGCGACCACAAGGAGGCAGCAAGCAGCAGAAACTATCTATACATTACATATCCAGCTTCCTGCTATTTTAACCATTTATATATTGGGTATATCTACTTAGTATACACCCACCATCCTATAGAAATACTCAACAATCACACACCAGTAACTCTATCTTCTTCATGACTTACCTTCATGTCACATGATCAGACAACATTGTTGACAGGTGGTTGCTATGAGACCTACCTCTCAGCCAATCAGATTGTGCCAACAAGTTATAGAAAATGATACTGAGGCTGAGTCCATTTCTTCTATACACTGTAATAGCCAAGCATTCACAGAACCTGTTCATACAGGAAATGTGTTCACTGCAGCACAGGCAAATATTGTTTCCACTCTAGCAAGCTTCCTGAGTAAACATTCAACGATCGTATAAACTTTGACGTTAATGTATCGTTGACAATACTAGGCACATAGAGCACAAAACACCTTTCATCTATGAAGATACTTGAGGGTTTCACACACAATGGTATTGGATCAATGAATCAATAATAGAAGGTTTACCTGCTGTTTTAACTGAGAAAAGGGCTCAATATTTAGACTGGTGAATAATTGATTAGAGGCAAAGTTTATACGATACAAACTTTATACCAGGTAAGAATGAAGTATAGGTCTGAGAGAGAGATATTTCCGTTCTATTGATACACTATACAACAGAAACTTGGTGCCTTGTGAAAAAAAACTTACAATATATACATATATAGCACTGAACTCTAGAGATTACAACCTTGCCAAGGTTAAATATGGCAAGAACTATCTGAATATACATCCATGGGTGAAAAATTAACGTAAATTGTTAATACTGAAAACCAACTTTTAAAATACCTAACTACATAGATTTCATACACATGATATAGAGTATTTCTTTCAAAATACTGAAACTGGTAACAATACTGGAAACTATTGATACTGAAAATTACTTAAAGTAGGAGGAAAAAGTAGGAACAACTTGACAGCCTGTATCTTCTTACATTACCTGTACATCTCAATTATGTAAATATGCAGTAAATGATATGCTTCATGTCAAAATTAAAATATGCATTTAAAATACTACATTCCAGATATAAATTATAAACAATTTGAGATTTCAAGCTTATCTTAAAATACTAAAATCATTTAATTCCAGTGATTTTTGAGCCTGTATAAACTAAGCAGTATATACAGACCTGACAACATTGAATTTTGAAATCAGCTTTGCTAAAGTGTTATGCTAAAATAGTCACATAATTGTTAGAGTAGTCAAGCTAAAAACTAATGAATACATATATATATGAATATACTATAATGGTTATTCTAAAAGAATAGCAAGGCATTGTATCCTGCTTCTTAGTCTCTCATGATCTCTCCCTTGTTTTGCTCTTCACTATCAGGGTTCAAAATTAAGCTCGCATACTAATGAAAATTGCAAATAAGTTTTATTCTAACTTCTAATAAGATTAAAATTATTGCAAAAAATGAGGCTCAAGTGGGCATTGAAAAGGCAAGAAAGATGGATGTTTTAATATAATTGAAAATTCACAGTAAAACATGTTTGATATTCTTTGCCTATTCCACAGTAACACACTTGTTCTATGTATAATTAAGTATTGTACCAAGTTGCTTATAAATCGCATATAATGTACGAATAGTAACTGTGTATGCTATAACAATTTGGAGAAAACAATGCGGTGCTTTTTTCATTTAGCGAGTGGAAATAAAATCAATTCACAAAAATTTCAAACCCAATTTTTTGTTATATTCGAGACCTGCCTATGCAGAAATAGTTACTTTGAACTTCAACCCTTCTACTGCTCTCAAACCAATTCTTCTGCCTTTCTGCCCATTTCTGTTTTCTAGAATTACCAGTGTACTTGTATTATTCTATATTATAATAGTTCATAAATGAAGAATAATTGATGTATATACTTACAACCATCTGCCATCTTGATATCTGATCTAGTTCTGTTATACAAGTAAGTTAAATGATCTTTCACAGAGATGTCTCTCTTCTTTTGTTATAATCTGAAATATAAGAACAAAATATACAGTCAAACTTTTATTTATCAACATTCACCTAATTAATACCATATCTCCCATATCACAATAACGGTCATCTATTAATAACAGTTTATGCCAAAAATATTAGTCTGCCAGTCATTGCTGATAAAATTGGCATAAGTTTTATCAAATTCCAACATATACCACATGAAAATACAAATATTCAAAGTTATTCAGGATTTATTACATTCTTCCCGAGGCCTAACCTCTGAAAACTTTCACCCAAACATGAAACTTTCAATTTCATCAACCTTTAAACAATAGCCATTTCATGTACATCCCTATTAAGCATTTTTCCTAATTCAAAACAGTGACCTCTCTCTAACAGCTCTAAAAAACGTATTCCAGATCGAGGGTTAAGCGCATAATCAACGTAACTCAATATAAGAAAAGAGTGAGTTACGACTGTTTTGTACTAAACCCGCAAGATACTGGCTGATGTTAACAGGTTTCACAGTATCAATGGTACAATGGTTTCTTGTATCTTGTAGAAATTTATTTGATCTAAGCAATGATGGTGAATACAAGAATTAATGCTAGTATTCCACAATGAAATAGCAATAAAAACACTCGAGATAGTGATTAGTATCAATCTATAACATGAGATAAATTTCTAAGACAACGAATCACATGATAACCATTATTATTGAGTATGACAAGTCTTGACATAGTTAAATAAAACTAGGCTGTTTATAATATATCAGACATTCATCTTTTATCCTTATTTGCCATTTCTTTAACATGCTTGAATTTGAAATATGTCAAGAAATCATGGTAGCAGTTGTAAAGTGATAAGATGCATAGCTAACCAGCTAGCTCAGTCTGTAGCACACATGTCTACTGATCCAGGGATTCCGGGTGCGATATATAGGTGGGTGCATACTTTTTGTGGTGTATGGTTATGAAATCATTTCTATGGTCAATCATCCTCCTACCCCTGACTCTAAATCATGTAAAGCAGTTGTCAGTCACTGAGGTAGTATGTTTGGTCAAATGTTTAAATTTTGCAAGGGCACTGCTATTTTTCCTTGAGTTTTACCTTAAGCAAGAAATGTACAAGTGATATCTCTGTTTCACCAAAATATAGATGTATTTAGCAGGGGTAGTGTATAATAATCTAGTGACATTCGTCCACTACCAAAAATAAGCTCTCATTTTCTTCTAAAAGTCTAACTCAAAAGCAGTAAAAAAATCCACATGAAGATGGATTGAGTAATGCAAATAATCTAATAGCGGCACTTTTCCCATTAAGCCTTTTTTAGAACTAGAACAATCACTACAACACATAACATGCACAGACATGATAGGTTATACTGCATTTATATGCTAATATCTCATATTTGTATGTATGAGTTTAGGCCATTACAAATTGAATCTTTGTTTAGCGTCTAGTCAAGCGTATAAGTCACATAACATCAGTCAACCTGGAAAGGCTAAATCTCTGAATTAAGCTGTTAACCAGTTACTAGACACATACTTCCATCAGTTACTGACAACTGCACTACACAATTCAGAATCAGTGGATGAAGGGAGAATAGCCATAGAAATAATTTCATCATCAAGTTCCATCCAGGTATAGAACCTATGACCCCCTAGATCAGTAGACTCGTGTGTTACTGACCGAGATAGACAGGGACCAAATTTAATAACAAATTAAGAACAAGATATATGTATACATCTAGTTTTTTATGGTATGATTTATGGGGTTTTTTAATGTGTGTTTACAAATTCAGGAACATAGAACATTAAATCACTTTGGTATGATCTATGTATAAACAACCATTTCCAAGAAAATCACAGATTTTTTCCCAGTTCAAGAGAAAAGGAATATGATACATGAATCAAAGTAGATCTTGGAATAGTCAACACTTGTTTCAATGAATGGGTTAAGACAAAAATAAGTATACCAATATAAACAACTGGTGAATAGTGTTCAAACACAAACAATATAATACCTAGTGCATGACTTGTATAGTACAATACAGATAGAACCAGTTTTATGAATAGATTCTTGTAGCAAACCAAGCTTTTCAAACAGTCAAAAGAGTCCATAAAGTAAAAAACAACAACAAACAAAGCAACCAATCAGTCTTTGTTATGTAAGCAAGAAAATATCAAGTTCATAACTCAGAGCAAAACAAGTCCACATCTTTCTTTATTTACATATAGTTAGACTAGCTTTACCCTCAACCATTGACATACAATCAAACAAAAGTTTTCACACGATCATCATATTCATAGTTTCAACATCATAGCTCTCATCTCAGAGACTCTAGTCTACAGAGTTTGTATGACAAGGGTATAGAAAACCTCTATATAAAGTTTTGACACATGTAAATATTGATCGGAAATTGATTATTGGTATCAACATACATACACTTAAAATATTAATGGATACCAAGGTTATACATTGTTACTGGCAATTTATACTAACAAGGTAGTCAATATTTTCATCTTTAACACTCACTCTCTTCAGTGAATTATGGCAACTGAATGAACGAACTATAGTAACTGAATGACCAAGCAATTATTATACCCAGTGACTAAACAGTATATATTGAGTAACCAAGCAATATACTGAGTAACTAAACAATAAACTGAGATGAAACAAAATTTGAGTAACCAAAATACATATGCTAAGCGACCAAACAATCCTGACCAACTCCAAATAAAATCTTGTGTTTTAGGGCAATGGCCTAAAACAAGTTAGGTAGAGCAGGCTCAAAGTTTTTTTTTAAACAGAGCCTATTGTGATTTCAACAAGATCTTCTTCTGTCAATACTTCTGAAGATGAAATTAAAAAACAACTTTGGTCAGCTGGCTTTGCTAGATATGGTCAGGTTGCTCTAACCACTGGATTTAGTTTTTAGGCCTAGCAAAAAATGAGAAACCATTCAATACAAAATTACTTTAAAGTTAGAAGCTTGACATTTGAAACTGTAAGTATCTGCTTACTTTAAACAGCTGCAAAGCAAGTTATCAAATACTTCCAACAACTTTTCCTACCGATGCATGAAAACAATCAACCAACGTAAACTAAACAAAGTGTTAAAACAGCAGCATTAGTCAGTTATGTGATATTTTGTGAGTACAGTAATATGAAACCATTAAAAATATGACACTTTTACACCAGACTTCAGCTAAATTCCTTGATTCCATCAATACAAATAGCACTTCTGGTTCAAGGAATCAAGGAGACGAGACTTTCTGCAATCTGCTTGAAGCAAACACCCATATTGAGAATCAACAGAATGTATGTGACACAGTAAATATATGAAACATCTGAGCAGAGTTTAGACACACCCATTTCACGACCAGTGGTTATCTGAAGCTGAAATAATATGAGTATAGCTATAATAGAGATCTTTTTCACATTCTGTCACTGTATATATATCACATTATTGAAAATCGTAGGAAATATCACTTCATACAAAAGGTCACATAAATGTTGCGAGCTCCACGGTGACAGAGTCGTTTCTAGGGTAACAAGCAACATGAATACAGTGTTAGCAACTCAGCAGTCACCATAGTACAAGACTATGGCTAATAGACAAATCATCAAATATCATATTAATGTTATGATATTAATGTTACAGGGGATAGGTAAACAGTGATAAGCAGTAGGTAATATATACAAAAAAAACCTAATAATAATCACAGATTTGTTCAACGCCATTTATCACTATTATAGCCCCATACTAGGACTATAATACAAAGCTGTGAATTAGCTGTTAATTAAACTTGATACTGAACTAAAATATGATATTCCTCATCCATATCTCATTAACGGCATGCAGCACATAATAAATACTTTGTTGATTAAAACTTAGTGTGAATTTTTCTATGCTACAATAGATAATATCAAATGTCAAAAGGTCTTGGAATAATGACTATACTAGTGTCTCATTAGTTCTTCTGTATATACAGACAGTAGGTTATTATCACGGTGTTGAGTCAGCACGGAACTAGGCTACAACCTTCTTTTTTACAAGTAGTTTAGACTAGTTTAGTACTGACTTATTGATACATGGTCAATACTAGCTTGATGTTTATTGTAATTTCAAATTAATAACTGTAGTGCTATATGCTTTGGTAGAAAGATAGCAACCAATCCTAGAAAACACCCAATAAAGTAACAACATTACCAGTTTATTATACTTGCAACCATAGCTGATAGTTCAGAACTTTCAAAATCATGAGTTTAGAAGTTTTTACATAAGGTAATAATCTTTCTTTAGGTACATAAAGAACTTATTTGCCCATCATTTCTGTACTTGATTCAAACTAAGGAGTTTTTTTTTCATTGTTCATCGACCTTTTTTTTCGTAAAGATCAGCCTCTTCACTAAACCAGCATTCCTAAACTCTTTTAATTAGTTATCCTTTCATAAGGTCAGGTGACAACAAGTATTGTATAACATTTACAGTATAACAATTCTATGACAAATATATTAAAGTTACATCTTAATATCATTATATATTTCAAGCAAAATCTCAAAATTCAAAACGGAGTAAAACTCAAATTAAAACTAAAAAATTTAGCACATCAAATATTGAGACTCACTAAATCAAAATGTATCAAAGACATTTGAGAGTAAAAACCTAAATAATGATGTTATATAAAACCTAAAAGTAAAATGAATCTACCAAAGTTTTAGCTAAAACATGAAGATTTCCATATTATATAGAGAAATCTGAATCATTAGATTTCTAACTGTACGTCAAGACAACAAAAAATATCAACATCATAGAAAATATAAACTTACACTAAATATGGTATTCAATGTCTTGAGTAATATGTCGTCTTATCACAAGTTTTATGGTTGTTTTTCTAGTTTTTCCCAACACCCCATCCCCTTCAAATTGTACTTTTTACAGAGTAATGCAGGGTAATAACCTTGCCAAAACTTGGAAAATCAACAAAAAAACAACCATAGAATTTTCTTCCTATATTTTATCATTTTTCTAATGGTGCAGTCATATTTCAGCCTTAATTTAGGGGAAAAAATGTATTCTTTTACATCATATACATTGGCCATACCAGTCATTACCTTGATCCACTAGCTTAAAGCCAGAAACTACTGATAATTAATTTGAACAACTTTTTCAACAAGTGAAAAACATAAGTGCAACATTGAGCATAACAATATAAATATCTAGTTAGTTTTATTATTTAATGAATTTCGAAAATTTTAACTATCAGTTGTAGCAATTACAGGGATAAATTGAAAACTACGGAGGTGTTTAAAATATTTAACAAAAGGTAATGCATTATTCAACATTTTAAAGCATTGTTACATTTGTTTTAGGTTGACAAATAACCGGACCATAGTTCGTGAATTAAATATTTGCCAAGTTTTTTTTTTTCAACAATATTTCAAGTCTCTATACATAGTTTTAATAATTTCATGCCTTAAAATCAATGTTGTAGCCAATACTATCCAAATATGGTTTGCAATGAATGCTTTGTCTCCAACAATACTGCTGTATTCACACGAGAACCAATGACATGTTAAAGCACGTTGGCACAGTCTAACAATATTGAAAAGAGACTGGTTCTCTGGCAATCTACCTGAACAAAGAGAATCAATATCAGTCTCACCTGACAACTTTTAAGCTCCCTGCTATATTGATTTTTCCCTAGCTAGGTTTTCCTATGATACATGAAACAAGCTTGTATCTATCATGTGATGAGAGAAGAGATATTGTTCATTTCAAAATTTTATTTCAAGAAAAAATATCTCAAGGAGAAAACACAATGATCATATTTCTAGATAATCTTTCTCTTAAATTATATAATTAGGAGTAGAAGTAAAAAAACATGAACATTGTCTTAATTTGTAGGCTCTTCAGAAAGACTGTGCTTTCCCTACAGAGTTGCTTCATTAAATAAAGTTTTTCATCATCATTATTTGTGCATTTTTAAAGGAAATTATACAGAAGCAAGCTCTAAACCTCTATTCCAGAAATACAAGATTATTTTAATAAACCTGAAAACTTCAAGCAGCACTTTTACAGCAGAGGTATAATAGGCTCTATGGTACTTGTACTTCCTTGCCTTCACGATAGCTTTTGTCAATGTGGACAACTGCCAGCTTACAACTTTAGAGGTTGTGGATTTGAATCACAGTTTGGACCATGGATTTTTATCAGTTACATCTGGCTTACAAATTAAAAAGCCAACTATGAATTTTGTGATTGCACACTTAGATAACTAGTCTAACATATAATCAAGCTTCAAGAATTCCAGGAAGAATCCTAGTAATGAGGGCCGGGGGGGGGGGTGTTAGTAGCAGGGTCATTCCATACCAAGTCACCCAGGGCCTCCCAGTTCATGTCTTAGATTTTGCTGAAATTTTAACCACATCAAATTTAATCTTATTCATGGAGAAATCCAAAGTTTTAGTGTTGTGCTCAAAATAGTTTTTGAGATACAGATGTTTGATGTTGGTACGTATTGCACTAGTATTGAAGTAAGAAATTGGTCAGTTTTGAGCCATCTTTGAGGGCAACATTTTTAAAGAAAGAGAGCTCTTAGAGTCCCTTAATTCCATTTATGTACTGACATTTAGGTAAATATTTGAATTAAGTAATCATTAAGATTCTTATTTTTTCCTTTTTTGAGAAATATTGATCGGAAAATGGCCCCGCGGCCAATTTGCGCAAAAAGTTAATTTAGTGCTGTAAAAGTCTTGATTTATAAATTGCAATATTTTCTTTATTTTTCAGGATATTTCTTTAAAAGTTTCAGGGAATATTCTTATAATCATAATTGATATGTATATGGTCTTAATTTATTGTAAATCAATAAAAGAAAAATATTTTTGTATTTTATTCAAGGGTACCCCCTCTATTTTTACGAAATTACTTTTTTTCATAAGTTTGGTGTGCTATAATTTTTTTATTTTTTAAGATGTTCTTATAGAAATGGGTATACATGTTCTTGATATTGCCTTTAATCATGCAATTGTATCTAAATAAGTTTAAAACTATTTGTCTTGAAGAAAATAGTCTCTTAAAGTGGCCCAAAATTGAAATTTTTGGTTTTGGCTCTAGTGTTCAAGTAGCCATACAAAAATAGGGACAAATGCTATCGCTCTGAAACTTTTTTATTGCATTATCCAACTATATATTAATATCATATTAAAAAGTAGAGAATGTAATTTTCTTCCTTTTATAGAAAAATCATGTTTCATAAAACACCCATTTTTACTGAATCTAGCTGCATTCCCGCATTCTTGTTGATAGTAATTTTCTATGTAAACATTATTTTTTACCAAATTCAGACTGATTTTCTTGGTCTTTACAAGTCCAATCTTGTTTAACACATTTTACTTGGTATAATATGCTTTCTATGATTTTATTTAAAGAATTAACTACTGTATATGATTATTAATTTTAGCTATTTCATAACAATTAAAATGGTATATAATTCAATGTAAAACTTACAACTACATTAATTTTGTATATTATACAATTTTATAATTTTAATTATTGTTATCAATTCTACCATGCTGTTATATAGAAAAAAGTTAACCTGTACTGGTTATTATTACAATATTATTTTTATACATATACTCATCACTGACACACACAATTCAATGACATCATCAAATTTGTGGTCATAAATTGTTACGAAGATTGACAAACTAATAACTTGGCATTTCATTGCTAAATTATTAAAACATCTTTCTGAATATAAAGTTAAAATTTGACCTTTTGAGTTAATTCTTATTTTTGAATATATAATTAAGATAAAAGATAGCTGTACATGATGCTGCTCAAATGTTTCACAGGGGCAACTACTAGTACTAAGCAACACTTCATCCTTTTGTTGCCTACTTTAGAGATGGTCATAAAATCTTGGTCATACAAGCACGTCTTTGTGTAATCAATGACTATTGGCATCATTTTACAGTTTTAGTACTCTTGTTACAGCAATCCATAAAGTACAAATGAAGCTCTACTCAGTAGTTTCTAATATTCCAAAGGCACTACTGCGATATAAATTGTCAAGAATTTTAGCAACCTTTTAATGTCTTCAACCGGGTATATTTGATACAATTAATTTTTAATACCAAGATGATTGTTAGACTGGTGTTGTAAGCACATAAAAATGTACAATTATTTTCATTTTAAAATAGCCAAGCATGAACATGAAGACTATCTAAAGTTTTGAAGGTGTTACGTGTTCCAGTGACACACTCTGTGTTTGAAGTGTGCATTTTTTACTGTTGCAACTTACACTATACCAATATTTTCAAGTTTGCAACTAAAATTGACCAACATCATGCATTTTCAGTCAAGACCATACATTGTACAGTATATTGTTTGCAAATACGATCGGAAATGGTTGGTAGAGAACATAAAGGACCTGTCCCAAGATGGTGGGGAAGCACAGTGCTTGTTTTATTCATGCATGTTCATGGCATTGTTCCCACATTCCAATGCCCTACAATAGAAGATGCATACTGAGTACCTGTACTTGGTCAATATAATGATAATAGTTAATACTGAGCAGTGTGTTTTCTCAGTCAACAAAAAATGTAAGGCTGTACTGTATAGAGTTTAGGGAAGTGACGGTTGACCGATATACCTGTTAATATTGCAATACAAGTTCTAATGGTTTTAACCGGTTCATTTTTCCTTGAACCAGTTTTTGTAGTTTAGTGTCATACTACTTGTATTTATCAGAATCTGATAGTTAAATGTTTAAACAAATGTTAAAATGAATTAAATACTTAAAATACTCTTACTGTGCTTTTAAAGGTTAAACATTTAGTCAATTAAAAGAAAAATATCATCAAGAGTCTGTTTCAAACCACGCATATTTTTAACATATAGACCATTTTACATTTGTGAGTCAAACATTTGGATAAGAGATCATTTGAAAATACCCATATGCGTGCTACGCTAATCCAATAAGAACGAGGTACATGCATTAATTAATGCTAAATGCATGTCTAAGCAAAAAAACCGGTTCGTGTTGCAATAAATTGTAATATGGGTTCTGCATATTGCAATACGGTTTTTACTGTATTGTTACCCCTAATAGAGTTAGAAAGATAGAATAGAGACTAGAAAGATAGCACTTATATGTTAGAAATATAATAAATTATAAAATGTCATGTACTTATCATTCTAAGCTTAAATAAATGATATAATTATACATGTATTAAAACATGCTTAATACCACAACTTTTATAACCTTAAATTAATTTTTGCAAATATATTATTTGATTTTTTTGAAAAGTAGCCAGGATAGAAGGAATTTATTTTGCTGCATATTTGAGAATTTTGTCATGACAGGAAAATAGAGTCTGAAGTGTTAGGTGTGTTAGTTGGTTGTCAATTATGATGGTAGGATTCAAAACTACTGTAACATTGCAGTCTCTTTTATCAATGATGTGACAACAAAGCTGGACACAGTTTGACCCAATGAGTGCACACCTGATCATGTGGTCATGTTACAAAATGGTAAACAGCAGGAAAGAGAAATTAGAAAAGTTAAGTTTAAGCAATCTTCATGGATAGTATAGGCTAATTATATGTGATGTAACCTTGTAAAATATGCATAATCATAATTTTATTAACTAGAATGGAATAGTTTATCTGGTACCCAATGGGTAGTCAGAAGTGTGATGCAATTGGTTTACAAGGAATTACAATTTGAGTCAATGCAGTCTGCATTTCTTCATCTGTTTAGTTAATAAAACTTACTTGTTAACAAATTTTAACCCTAAATATTTATAACTTATCAGTTTATAATAAAATCAATTTAAATCTGCTGAAATAAGGATCCATAATACCTAAACATAGAAAAATTACTATCAACAAGAATGCGGGGATGCAGCTAGATTCAGTAAAAATGGGTGTTTTATGAAACATGATTTTTCTATAAAAGGAAGAAAATTACATTCTCTACTTTTTAATATGATATTAATATATAGTTGGATAATGCAATAAAAAAGTTTCAGAGCGATAGCATTTGTCCCTATTTTTGTATGGCTGCTTGAACACTAGAGCCAAAACCAAAAATTTCAATTTTGGGCCACTTTAAGAGACTATTTTCTTCAAGGCAAATAGTTTTAAACTTATTTAGATACAATTGCATGATTAAAGGCAATATCAAGAACATGTATACCCATTTCTATAAGAACATCTTAAAAAATAAAAAAAATATAGCACACCAAACTTATGAAAAAAAGTAATTTCGTAAAAATAGAGGGGGTACCCTTGAATAAAATACAAAAATATTTTTCTTTTATTGATTTACAATAAATTAAGACCATATACATATCAATTATGATTATGAGAATATTCCCTGAAACTTTTAAAGTAATATTCTGAAAAATAAAGAAAATATTGCAATTTATAAATCAAGACTTTTACAGCACTAAATTAACTTTTTGCGCAAATTGGCCGCGGGGCCATTTTCCGATCAATATTTCTCAAAAAAGGAAAAAATAAGAATCTAAATAATTATTTAATTCAAATATTTACCATAATGTCAATACATATATGGAATTAAGGGACTCTAAGAGCTCTCTTTCTTTAAAAATGTTGCCCTCAAAGATGGCTCAAAACTGACCAATTTCTTACTTCAATACTAGTGCAATACGTACCAACTTCAAACATCTGTATCTCAAAAACTATTTTGAGCACAACACTAAAACTTTGGATTTCTCCATGAATAAGATTAAATTTGATGTGGTTAAAATTTCAGCAAAATCTAAGACTTGAACTGGGAAAATTTTTGTTTTTTGGGTGATTTGGTATGGAATGACCCAGCAGAGATATAATACAGCAATTCTTTAAACAGGTTACACTTTCATTATAACAAGTCTAAATCTCCTGAGATCATTCTTACTCAATTCAATAAGCTATCATAGAAATTCACATTAAAATAAGTAAGCAAGTATGGCTAATAATAAAGGATTTTTACTAGCCCCAAAATACTATTTTCAGCCTGAACTTTACCATTATATGCAAAAAATGACATATGCCACATAAAGACATAGGCAGCCCTCTTAATGAATTAATCATCACAATGTTTTGTAAACAAAGAAGAATGTTTTTTGGCAAAAATAAAGTGCACAAGCACATCAGGGTAGTGAAAAACTACTAGCTTTTTTGTGTTGGGCTAGCATGAAAATTGACCACTGAATAAGAGACACAAATTAACTATTAAAGTACTGAAAAGAGCTGGGAAAAGCATTTTGTTCTGATGAAAGAATTATCCAGTTGCTATAAATGCTACAAAGCACAATAATTTTAAACATTCCAAACGATTGCCCTTAAAACATAAGGTCATTGAGTTCATATGTCAAGTTTTAGATAAATAAACAATAACAAAATACATAATAAAGATACAGACAATGAAAATCAAAGTGGAATTCAAAATTTTAAATACATGAATAGCATACACTGAAATCATTTAAAAGAATATATCAACAGGGTGTAGGCCTGCCAATAATCAACTTTGTAGTTTTCACAGCATTGTTCATACAAAAATATCTCAGGGATAAACTAGTTAATCTAGGTTAAACAGCAAGTCAAACTTTAAGAAACTTTTGTTAAGACTTTATTGATGACTTCTGTGCTCCAGCTAGCCCTTTTTAGCAGGGCGCCGTGCCCTGTCCTTAAAACCTGACGCCCTGCCCTTTTTCAAAACGCCCTGGAGTATTTTTTACCCAAGAAAATCGAAAATCATAAAATTCAAAGATCATTATCAGTTATTATCATACACAAATAAATTCAATCCGATTAAAACCCGATCTAAAATTTTACTGAACGTGACCCTTTTCTCATCATAATATTCATGACGAAATTGTTATGATAGGTAACTTGTTTACATCGTCTACATCACGCAATTAAAAATGAGCCACCCAATCGCAGACTGTGAATAATACCGCTGTTAAATCTGCAGGCAAACCTAGGTCTAAAAATAGAAATTACGAAATCAAAATGTGATTAATAGCGTTTTCGTCTAGATGAAAGCTACGCATTGATTGGTCGCACAAAGTTCATCTCGACGTGACCTTGCATTGACTAAGTAGAGATCCAGTTCGACAACGCAAGTAGAACAGGATCTTTGTTTACGGAGATTGGAATAGATTCAACTGTTGTTTAGGTCATTGTTTATGACAATAGACTTTGTTAATTTGTTAAACGAGGGGATTAGTGTCATCCTGTATAACAATCATCTGATAACATCAGAGGTGTGTGTAATTAGTCTTTCACACATATATTGTTACTTGTTAGCAGCTTATCGGTGAAACATCATTTAAATATAAGTAAACAATCAACTCTCTTAATTCATCGGAGGATACGATAAAGTCCAATTCCGGACTTTTCCGTACATAACTATATAGTGTGTAATATATCAAATTTTACATTTAATTTCCGAATCATGAAGTCATTATACGAAGAAATTAAAGTACTTACTGTTCATTTGATGATTTTTTTTTTCATTATTTAGTTGATAAGACCGTTCATTAGAAGTTTTTAAATGTCCACAGTATTGCATTCATCCTCAATAATTTTCGTAATTACGTGACGGACGATTTTGTTCTTATTTTTCTTGGATCACTTTTAAATCATATACATTTGACTAATGTGTGAATAAAGCAATTTGATTATTTGAATGTTATAATTGCCCACCACAATTATAAATAAATTTATTTTGATCATATAACTTTTACAAAAGTTGACACATTTTCGGATATGCATAATTTCGGATACATGAGTACATATGTACGTAGAATACAACCAATTTACTTGACATAACTTCAAGACTTCAAACTTGAACTTAAAATGAGCTGAAAAAACAGTGACTTCTTCCAAAAATTTGGTCTATGCCCTGATATGCACATTAAAACCTTAATTGAGTTGACCAAAATGCCAAAGGAACACATTTTTTTGACATTTAAGCACAAAGGATTAATATGTAATTAGATTAAGTAAAAGTGGTACAAGTAAAAGAGCTATTGCAAAGCTTACTGAGAAGTAAGAACAAGTGATTTTATTTTGGAGTTTGTTCTGGCTAATGTCCAGGAAGCACTTACCACAGTAAACATTTTATGACACAGGGCAGTCACAGGTCCACTCGAATCTGTTCATAGAGAATACCTGTCCACAAAGGACACTTTTGAATTTTTCTGTGACTGTCTACATGCATGTACACAGACTAGAACTTAGATTTAGACTCTGTTTCATCTAAATTACACAAGGAGGTAATGTATGAAATATGAACATAAAAGGGAACACTTTGTTTTATAGTTTATTTTAACACAGAAAAAACTGTACTCCGACCACGCGTTAAAAGGGGTCTGATTTCCTAAAAATGCCCTGCCCTCCCCAAAGTCTGGCTGGAGCACTGGACTTTATTGTTGTTTGGTTAATGCAGAGCTCGAATTTAAGCTGGCATACTGCAAATTGCAATAAATTTTGAAAATTGCAAGTAACTTTAATTACAACTTGCAAATTTTCGTGAGTTGAAATTGAAGCAAAAATATTAATTACTGTCTGGACTAATGGCACTCAAATTAGCTTATAAAATGGCCAGATAGATCAATAGTATCAAATAAAGATTTACCTAAAAGACATGTTTGATACTCTTTGTCCATCCCACAATAACGTCCTTGTTCCATTCATAGTTAAATATAGTACAATGTTGTTTTTATGTTGCATATATATGAATTGAAACTGTGTATTCTGTAGAGATTTTGAGAAAAATGTGAATCATCTATTTCATTTGCGAGTTGAAATAAATTAACTCGCAAAAATTTGCAAGTCCAATTTTTGGTAAAATTTGAGTCCTGGTTAATGACTATCTGGATTTTAAATATTTGATATTAGTATTAGATAAATTATCCACTCATGCACTCCCTTATTTTTCATCTGACAAGCTTCCACTAGAACCTCACAACTTTTAAAACTCGGTCTCAATATCTAGTGATTATTCTAGAACTCAGTAAAAGACATGGAGACAAAAATGGATAGGGCTCATGAAAGGGTTGATGCTTCGAGATTACACTATTTCTGCATAGGGAGAAGCAAAAGGGGCAGGAAGGAGAGAAAAAGGGCAGAAAGCAGCACATTCTTATCTGTTTTAGAATAATCACTACAGCTTTAAATTGAGAATATTAGATAAGGCAGTGCACCAATGTCATCAATTAATATTTTATCAGTCACTATCATCTCATTAACTTGTATATGCTGCTAAATTCTAGAACACATAGTCTCCAGTAATATCATGAATCACTTAGAAAACAATAACATCTTATATGATCTTCAACATGGATTTAGGCCTGCTCGCTCATGTGAAACACAACTTATCTCATTCCTACAAGATTTAACACAATCAAACAACAACAATATACAAACTGATGAAATTATAATGGATTTTGCTAAGGCATTCTATAAGGTGCCACACCGCACTTTCTCTACGTTAATGCACTTTCACCCTAATAAGTCTGGGAAAACTGACCTGTCACATCTCTTCCGAGTAAAATTCAGAACGATTTCATCGAGTTGGATACCTTATATTTTTTTACAAAACAAAATTTTGGCTTTTGGCTGGAACTTTTGTAGTTGATGTTTTTATGATAATTAGAGCATGTTTAAGTAAAAATTAACAATTTTTTTGAGTTTTGTAATGCGATGGGCACCTGTGGACTGTATCAAAGTGAAATAGACGTAAATATTAATGACAAATATGTTTATCAATCGACAAGCCCAATTTATTTATAGTGATCATGTGACCTGTTAGTAACGCGAAAATTGCAACAAACAGTATAATGTCAATCCCAGGATCCATAAATGGTGAAGTTTTAAAATAATAAAAATAAACAACATAATAACATATATACCTTTAATAGTATTTAAAGAACTCAAATGGTTTATTAATAGAGTAACACACATGTTAAAGTATTATGTTATATTGGGTGAATACATTTTTGTACTGTTTTCAGGCCGAACATGATTCAGGGCGAACAAGTCATGGACGAATGATCGAGTCCGTCTAATTCGACCTGGATTTTTCAACATTTAGATCGCATTATACTTATGATTGCCACATAGTGGGTGAAAGACATTGCAACCCGATACCAGAAACATCTAAGCATATACATGAACAAAGAAAATTGGCTACGAATGGACAAAATTGGAATTTACCGATTAGTCATCGGAATGCGAGAGGAGACAAGTCAAATTTCGCGTAACCAGATGCCTTAATGCAGCGGATCATGTCCAGAAAATGGTGTTATTCAATGGAAAGATGAATGCTGGAGATCGCTAAAGGAATACTGACCTTAAAATGCAGCAATTTGAATTGGTGTCAAATCTTTTCCTCAATTTAAAATGGCTTCCTAAGCGTGGGGGTCGAAAATGTCTAATTATTACTCAGCGGAAACTGGACGAGCATCGCTTTGACGCAGGTGGGCGTGTCAGAAATTGAAGGCGTTACCAAAAAAACTAGCTAGTTTGTTTTTTATACCTTGCTAAAGCTTTGGAATTAAAAAATGAAAATTTTACATTAGACTCGATTTCTATGAACTAAATCACGCCATCAAGAAGTTTTAAGACGTTTAAGTGCATGGCAGTTTGAATGGTTTTTCCGTCGTTTTACTACCTATATAAAGGGAAACAACTCGTACACTACTACAAACGACGAGTTATCTTTCTTCTTGATGAAATAATTATTGTGAAATTTTAGAAATCTTCTAAATTTGCTTATTCGAAAAAGCCAATAATTTAGATAAAGCTCTAACATCATAAAACATCTCTCATGTTGAAGGGGTTAGATCAGCTGGTTATCTAATCAGTTGTCTTATCTAATCAATGGAGGAAAATCGACATTATTGTCAAATTTTCATTTTCATGCCTCCCTGGACAAAGGCGGATCCAGGCGGGGGCGGACCCGGCGTACGCCCCCCAGGCCCGGATTTACCGGGGGAACAGGGGGCACGGGCCCCCCTCCTGGCCCCACAGATATTGACTCTCATACAAAGAAAAGGGCACAAAATCGGCACCATCAAAGCAATATCAACTCGACTTTTAGACTAATTTTAATATGCAATCATCCATCCGAACTATTAAAAAAGATAATGATCTATACATTCAAGCAGGTACTCAGATCGGACCTTATCAAGCGTCCAAATCATTGATCATGCAAGTGTATGGTCCCGCTATACAGACACATAGATACCAATTGTTTATTGTCTATATTACACATATATTACACATACCTCAACAATATATTTAAGCTTACGAGGCCTAAATTTGGTTATTATGCACTCTCTAATCTTATTTACTAGTGGATGTCATCGGCGTTTTCATAGCAAGTTAGACAGAGAAAAGACGAGGACAGCTAGTCAAGAGCATTTTATACGTCACTACTATGACACTCGAACTTAAATAATTTCGAAAACATGCACGATCGTCTGATGATCTTTATGGTATTAAAATTCCGAATAACTTTTAAAAAGTGACCGAACATAAATTAAGTATTTATAGAGGACATCGGCGTTTTGTATACTAAGTAATAGACTGAGAAAAGCCGAGTATAGTCGAATGAATGTTTTTCATTAAATGAGTTAATTAAACAGATGTCTCTGATTAAAAGTTAGTTAAAATCGGAAAAAAAGCGAGCGTTTTATGTTGGTTTTTTTTTAGAAAATGTTTTCTAACGAAAAAGAAGACAAAACTTAATCAGTGGTTAGACATTTTTTTTTTGCTCCGACATTAATCAAAGTTTCAATTTTTGTTAAAGAAGCTTTAAAAATGAAAACTCAGTTAAATAGTTTGTAATTTAATCGTTTTAATTTCCAAAATATATTTTTGATACATGAGATACTATTAGTTAAATATATATATACTTGAAAATATGTTCATCTTCTTGTAAAATTCACATGTATACGTTACTATATTGATTATGTGTAATTATGCTTTAATTATTGTATTTATTTATGAATATGTACTTTGTACTTTTCTAAATAAAATTCTGTTCTGTTCTGTTCTTCTGTTCATTTTTTTTCATCCAATCATACATTAATGGGCGTGTGTTTCGTTAATTTTTAAATCGTTGATTTGATTTTATATCATTTTGCGTGTTTATAATACTTGTATTGCTAATGATTTTTTTCCAAAGGAATCAAAAATGTTATTCTTCGAAGGATTTTCACGTTTTGGATTGCCCCAACAACCATGTTTGTAACTCCACTGAAACGTCCGAAAAACTCACAACAACGCTGTATTTCAACGCAATAAACTAAGCCTCTTATTAAAAAAAAAACACGTACCATAACCCGGCTTTTTTGGATGTTGAATCGGAGATTTGTTCATTGCATTCGGTGATTTTATACAAGTTACCAAGTGTAATTTTTTTTTATAAATTCTCGGCATTTACATGATGAAATTGCTGATTTTTTTGTAAATCAGGATTTTATCCATTCTCGTTCCTTGAAAATGTCGGGGTACGAGAATTAAATCTAAACGAACAAAACGGGCACATGCATGAAGGATACCTCAATTATAGCGCTCAATATTTTTATAATGATATTTTACCAAATTTTAGCTTCATTTTATCCTTTTTAAGTGTGTTCAAAAGTGCTCAGATTTACACCTTTGACATGCAAAAATTCAAAAAATTCATTTTTCCACAGAAAAAAGGTAATTAACCTAGTTTTAGCTTCATTCAATTTGTTTAAAAGAGCATTTTAAAGTGCTCAGATTTGCACCTTTGAAATGTGAAAACTCTATACCGTCAGTGTAGCCGTCAGTGTGACCGTAAACTTAGTCAAGGCACGACATACAATACGCAGGTTCCAACATTACAAATTTAAATCACCGACCTAAAAAAAACCGGAGCTTATCAGAACTGTATTTACCGCTTGTATGTAGGAGGGATCTGGCTGAGCAAACCATACAAACTAAAAGATTAATTCAAACTGTTTGATAATTTTCTTTAGGAGAGACATGCAGAAGTGTTGTCCTGTAAGTTATATAAGACAATAAGAGTTGATTTTCCAATATGATGTCTTCGTTTGTTATATTAAGTGATGCAATATCATTTTCGTAGGTAAAGTACAACAAAACTAATAACGGTATTTTCTTTTTCATTTTATTTATTCCATAAACATGTTTTATAAATGCAGAACCAAATACACTATTGGGATTGTATTTTTTGTAATACAAAAACAAAACATTTTGGCATCAGTTCACTTTAGTAACCGCATGTTTATTTGTAATTTATCATCGGTTGATATTTTTTCAATAGTTTATCGAACAGATATGTCCTTTTACTAACGGCTGCCTTCCATGCTTCTTCTGATTCAAAGTCATCTTCGTCTCGAAGCCTTCTCATAGTTTGTTTGACAGCTCTGTGAAAGCAATCCTTTTTATCGATTCAAACCACATAATCCTGAACAGATACTTTTTCATCACTGCCTTTCTGATCACCGGAAGTAGCTTGTGATAAGCTTTTTTGCTAGCATCCTTTTCGCTTATGTCATTATCATCTTCCATTATCTCGGAAGCTAACGCGTCCACTTCTTCCTGATGTTCATCATAACCGTATTTGACGATATCCCACCAAGGGTCAATTGTTTCTTCAGCTAGTTCTTCATCCGACTTACTTTCCAAATCCGATTCCTCTGTATCGTCGCTGTCACTGATTTCTGATTCCTCATTCTCTTTCGAACGGGTGTCCTCTTCGTGAACGGATTTCTTATGTCTAAGCAAATTGTATTTCTTTGCAAAGTTTTTGTCACAATCGCTGCAGGCAAACATAATTTTAAGTTGAATGCACTCACTGATAAAACCTCTGTGTAGTTCGAGTTGCGAACGATAAATGACTCAAACGTTCAACGCTAGATGTAAATATGCTATTGTCGAGCAGCAGGCTAAATGACAGTTTGGAAATAAGTGAGCAATCTACGAGCAGGTATGAGCTGGCTAGAGGACATTTTAGGAATGAATGAGCAATCTAAGAGCCGGCTAGAGGAACTTTTGGGAATGAATGAGCAAACTACGAGCAGGTATGACCTGGCTATAGGGCCTTTTGTAATAAATGAGCAAACTACGAGCAGGTATGAGCTGGCTAGAGAACATTTTGGGATTAGCGAGCAATCTAGGACCAGGCTTGAGCTCATAATGAGACAGTTACAACGATATTTGAGTCTATTAAAGTCCCATAGCAACAAAACAAACTACTATCATTAATACAACAACTACTACTACTTTTATTGAGTAGGTACGATCAGGCTAGAGCATATTTCGGGAACGAATGAGCAATCTACAAGCTGTAATGTGTGGGCTAGAGGACATGTTGGGATTGAATGAGCAACAATATTGTTGCGTTGACAATCTGTATGAAGGCAGAAACCGTTGACCAGGTTCATCATCGAGAAGTCCAGGACCACACACTTCCCGCTAATGAGCAATCTACGAGCAGGTATGAGCCGGCTAGAGGATATTTTAGGCAAGGATGAGCAATTTACGAGCAGGTATGAACAGGCTAGAGGACATGTTGGGATTGAATGAGCAAACTACGAACAACATGAGCACACAGTGAGACATTTAAATATTGTTGCAAAATAAATCAGAACAAGTTGATAGTGTTACTTTATACAAATATATACGATGTACACATAACGGCGTAGTAAAAATGAATTATATCCGGTTTTAGTTATCTAATACCTATATTTATAAATGATACTAACAAAAAAAAAGATTTTCTCATTTAGAGGGCAAAAAAGTAAAAGTCATGCTCCATCATAATGTTTGTTTTGTTAGTAAATTATACGTATACTAAATATAAGTAAAAACGTCTGAGCAGAAACGACTTATGTTCCGGTTTGCCTGCATTACCAATCGTATAGGCGACAATGTACAGGTAACTTAATTGCGTTCATAGACAGCGCTTATTTTGAACATCTTCCAGTTGATTTTCTGCAATTCGTTTCAAAGACATTTGCTAGCGTCGGTTAAATAACTATTTTAAGTTCGTTTTAACCGAGCGCCTATTCGTGAATGTGTGGATTTTCAGTGTCTATCTACTGGATTCAATATTATATGTGCACATGTATCGTTAAAGCAATACTGCATTATTTCATGTTTCACTTAAAATAAAAACAAATACTCTATCGTATACAGGTAACTTAATAGCGAATATATATAACTCTCTTTACCTCCGACTCTATTTCTATTCCGTGGGTAAAACAAATATTTACACCCGACTGTCACCGACTGTCATCGCTACTGCTCCGGGCGATTACGCTGACCAATCGCTAGACGCCGTCATGAAACGTTTTATATATTATTCTCCTCAAAAATGTATAATCCCTCAAAAATGTGACCGTACTATTTTGACCCACGCTATACTACTTACCGCTGTATTTTCTTCTAATTTTACTACTTCATCTAATGTCAGGATATCCCCCTCGACAACAAGCAGTAAAAGAACGACTCAAGGTGCTCATGTTGCTTCTGGAATGTGAACATTGTCAGGAGTATATTCTAAGTCACCGACTTTTGTGTTATCTAAAGAAACATCCAAAGTTACAAAGAAAGACTCAACAGGAACTTCATCAAGTGGCATCAAGAGTTTTAGGAACATACCCGGGTCGATAGCGCAGTTGGTAGCGCGCTGGGATTTGGAATCTCGTGCCCGAGGGGGTGCGGGTTTGAATCCCATCCGGGGAGGTTATGTATGTACCTTTCCATGAAAATTTGACAAAAATGTCGATTTTTCTCCATTGATTAGATAATATGGAGAAGTTTCCGGCCTTGTGGAAGGGTAGGTGACTACTGGTTATAGACAATGATCCAGGAAAGCTGGGTTAGGTGCGCTGGACGCAGTAAAATGACCTAAATTGTGTTTACACGGCGTTAACTCCATATATATACTTATATATATAATATTATTCTTTTACCCATGAAACTCACCAGATCTGAACAATTAAATTGCATGGCAATTTCGCCCTTGGACTCGTTTATTGCACCACAGCTTAAGAATTTCAACTTCTAGTTTTAGCCAAGCCTAAATTAACTTAAGTTATGTGCCTCTTTCGGATGGGTTGGTGAGATATGTGCAAGGAGTGACCATGTTTTCGCCTTAGAGATAGGGCTATTTCAATATGCGTTTTTCATTATTAATTGACGGACAGCAATGCAACTTGGCCAATTCCATTAATTCCATAGCAGAACAATAAACATGTACGTATTGTATCATACATGTTTCACAGTGTAAATAATCGTTCCTATATGTGTTTTTTTGTATTAATTAAAATCGTTCCTATATGTGTTTTTTTGTATTAATTTACTGTAGAGTTTCGATCTGCAACTTGTCTTTTTATATCTGAAGATAACAGGAGAATTTGTATGTTCGTGTGAAGGGAATTCTTTACAGGTACATTTGTAACTGCGTGTACCGAAATTTTATTATCCTTTTTTTAATTCTAAGGTATCAGTACTTTGAATCACATAATACATATGTAGCCAAATTAGCTTTTCCTATCTCGTATCGTTCCGTTTCGCAAAGTACCAATACCTTCACAGGTATTGGTACTTTGCGAAACGGAACGTAACGAGAATTAATAATGTATTTTACATGAAATATTTCAGACATTCATATATAATGATCGTTTATGCTTGCCTGTAGTATAATTTAAGTCGAGCCTGGATTGGTAAATCATTATGGGGTTTTTGTCGACTTCAAATAAATCTTATCTAACATATATCATTTTTGGTTGTATTGTATAAATTGCCGTGCCCGCATCTGAAAATATGATTCTCCGTCTATTTATCTTTTCATTCGTATTGTCGGCATCTTGGATTACATATTACATATACATGTATAACCAAATTAGCCTTTTCTCTCTCGTTTCGTTCCGTTTCGCATAGTACCAATATCCACACAGGTATTGGTACTTTGCGAAACGGAACGAAACAAGAGAATTTTATTTTATTTAAACTACATATAAAAAGCCATTTAAATGATTATTTGATATACCCGGCAAAATTCCACGTCGAGGTTATTTATGAAGATACATGTATTGATATAAATATATTTTGTCTCGTTTCGTTCCGTTCCGCAAAGTACCAATACCTGTGTGGGTATTGGTACTTTTCGAAACGGAACGAAACAAGAGAGAATGGGATAAATTGGTATAATGACAACAACTATAGTAGTCCGGTATATAAACTACAAAAATCGACTGAACCGTGCATGGAATGATGTAGAAAATGTTTTTGCATTTTCTTGAAGCTAAGACATTGTAGTTTACGAAACTGAATGATGCCACTTCGGCACTCTTGGGCAACTCCCAAAATTCAAGATGGCGGACAAAATGGCGGAGGAAAGCTGATTTAATATTTTGTATAATAAATCCATCTTTACAACAGTCTGATCATTTAAATAGCTGAAATTAGTCTAAAATTATCTGCAATTTTCTTTCATGCAATTTTGGTACCCCTCGTTTATTATCCAATTCAAGATGGCGGACAAAATGGCGAATAAAAGCTACATTTGTTGGGAATATCCACCCGAATGAGAAGAATCGTACATAGAGGCATTTCCAAAAAGATTTAATGCATTTTTGAAATAATAACTCTTGAGTTTAGTTTACAAAACTGGTTGATGCCACACTGGCATCATTGGGCAATTTCCAAAACCCAAGATGGCGGCTAGAATGGCGTAAATAACTAGCTGTCGGGTATATATTAGTCCGGTATATAAACAACACAAATCAATTGAACCGTGCATGGAAGGATGTAAAAATGTTTTTGCATTTTCTTGAAGCTAAGACATCGTAGTTTACGCAACTGGATGATGTCACTTCGGCACTTTTCGGAAACTCCCAAAAGTCAAGATGGCGGACAAAATGGCGGATGAAAGCTGATTAATGTATAATAAATTCATCCTTATCATTGTCTAATTTTAAAAAGCTGAAATTAGTCTAACATTATCTGCAATTTTATTTTTTTGCAATTTTGTTACCCCTCGTTCATTATCCAATCCAAGATCGCGGACAAAATGGGGAATAAAAACTACACTTGTCGGGTATATCAACTACAATGAGCAGGATCGTACATAGAGGCATTTCAAAAAAGTTTTAATGCATTTTTGTAGGAATTACTCTTTAGTTCAGTTCATAAAAGTGGTTGATGCCACACTGGCATCATTGGGCAATTTCCAAAATCCAAGATGGCGGTTATAATGGCGTAAATAACTAACTGTCGGGTATATATCAACCACAATGAGCTAAGTCATAGACTGGGGTAAACAAAACGATTTCAATGCATTTTATTTCGTAGTTAATCCTTTTTTGTTTATGTAACCGATTGATGCAATATTTGAATTCTTGGATAACTTCAAGAATTTAAGATGGTGGTCAAAATGAATGATTAGAGTTTGAAAATTAATTTCAATTCACATTGAAAGACATAAATGCTAACTAATGGGTATACAGCACTATGTTTAGGTTTTTATATCTCTTGGTCTTGCGTATATCAAATCGTTGATACTTGTTAAATTGTCAGTTGACTCTGGAAGCAAATTGTTTCTAAGATGGCAATTTAGAGACACTATTCTGGTAATATTTAATTTATTGAACAACATATGTTGTGATAATCTTATAATAGCGACCACTTTCCCAATATGTTTGCCACTTCAATAATAATCAATATATATTTAAACGGTCATTCTCAATAGATAGGTCCATCGGACAAAATAATACATAACTCAATGTTAGTAAGTAAGAAAATACTTTTTAGTATTTCGTCCATTGCCTAATAGATGTCCAATGATTGTGCATAAAAATGACAAAAATCGGACTATTAATAAAATCGTAACCACCATTTTAGACCCTTATTTTAAATTTCCGTTACTGTCGCCAGTCCACCCCTGTGTTGTTTGCAATGAAATTGCAGAGAACACGATCACTGAAAGAGTTAAATTTGCATGCATATACATTGGTAATCGATTGAAATTTGTATTTAAAAGGCTCCATAAAACAGTAAGTCAGACATTTTTTAAATATCTAATGCAGAGTGCATGTCGCCAGACTTTATACTTTTCATAAAATTTCCGATACCGTATCTACTACAGCTTGATTGGAAAGCAAAATATCAACACAGAATAAAAAGGAACGTGTAAAAGTTATCTTAGTTCCATTGATTCTTAAACAAATTGACAAAAACCTGTGATATATATGAAATAAAAAAATATTTGAATGACAAATGTGAAAGGGGTAAATAAAAAGTAAATAAGCAAAATTTCCGTTACCGGTATTATTGAAAATACTAGTTACATCGAAACGATATAATGACGATAAATACATCAATTGACTATAACTGTTCATAGATGATCGAATAATTCATCGTTTATAACACGGTAGAGCTCAAACGACGTAATTTCAATACGAATTTTAAATTTCCGTTATCTAAATTTCCGTTACCACGTTTGGTGTACAAATCATAATTCTTTTCGCAGGGACACAGCGCCAATCAGTACATCATATATTTACGTCATTTATGACTTCAAAATGCCTCGTGGTTAAATAGTACATCATAAAGTGTGTAAAATGATGGAGAAATAGCTTAATTATGGAGATTTTTTTCAAGTCTACAGTACTTTTACTAATTGCGATGTTAGTTATATGTTTGGCTGAAAATAATGTACTTATTATAAATTATTACCTACGAGCAGACACATGACTTTAAATTGAAATATTGATTAACGCCAAGAAATGATAAAAATACGACACTCAGAGATTATAAGTGTAAAAAATTTCCGTTACTATGTGGTAACGGATATTTATTTTTTTGTAAGTAATAAAACAGCATGGTAAGTTTGAAAATGGAATCAAGTCAATACTATTTTTACCAAAGGTTAATAACAGACTCGTAGAAGTCTGAAAACAAGTTCACCAAATACCATTAGACAATAGCTTGTAGCAGATTTTTTACGTTTTAGCTCATCGGAGCACGAACTGTTATAGGTTAGCTATTCTGATCGGTGTTTGTCCGTCGTCCGTCAACAATTTCTTAAAAATATAATACAAATATATACTGTAATATAAAAAATAGTATTGCCAAATATTTAAAGCTGATAGTTACGAACTTAATTCTGCGCAAAGCAACTAATAAAGGTCATCGACAAAGATTTTGCCACTGGGGTCAATATTGACGCCTCCCAGGGGTCATTAGATTAAATATTGGCCCTACCCAGGGGTAACAAGAAAAAACATGGAGTTATGTAAAGAAATATTTAAAATAATTTCTTTAATTGTATGGCCCAGTGCTTTATTTTTTTGCATTGTGAACTCAAGGTCACAATTTTTTACAGCTAAATATGAATGTGTTAAAAGATTGCGAGTCAGATGCCTTTAGAATCTGGTGCTCTCGTGAGCGATCCAGGCACCGTAGAACCCCCTCTTTACCCTTTTTATATTTTAATATAAATATATATATATATATATATATGTAAAAATACACCAGCTTATTGAATTGAAATAAACGTCATTTTGGTTAAATATTGTTGCAGAGATCAAACAATACCAGGAGGCAGAAATCTCTGTGAACAAAATTTCCGTTACTATGGTGTTGTTTTTTTGCGGATAAGCGCTTTTTACTGAGTTATAATCTTCCCTATGCTTAATTAAAGTCTTAATTTCTAATGATTCGACTGAACGTCGTCATCTGTTCATCAAACTCATTAGAGTTTTCAAATATATGACGCGTTTGTTATATTAGTAATAAAGCAGTTTTCCTATGTAGAACAAATGATATGAAAAAGATTACGCTTTATTCATGTTAGCTGCGTGACTAAGCAATAAAATGCAACTTAAAAGTAACACATTTGTTGGTTTAATTTAAGTCTTGAGGGATTTGACGATATTTTAAACCTACATAATCAGTCTAAAATTTCCGTTACCGTTGCACTTGTTCATTTTACATGTACATGCCGTCTAAGTATGCAGCTTAACACAGGTAATATGAACATTTTTTGTATTGACAATGATCAAAGTCAAGTATAAGAAACAGCAAGTTATCATTATGACACCCACAAATAATAGAAAACAAATGGATTGTCACCAATGATTACACTGTTGATTTCATCATTAGCATTGAAAAGTGTTCACAAAGTTTAGTGCAGGGTAATGGCTTAACAAATAAGCCTTCCAAGTCATATTTTTTATTTCTAGACAAAGATATGTATACTTGTTGAAAACCAAATCAGTTATTCGGTACGGAAGTACATGTTTGTGAATACACCTTTATTGTCTTCAATGAGGGTACAGCATCAGACATCAAAAACGAATAGTCAAATTTTTACACCTTATCCTCTTCATATGGTCATAGCACTGGAAATAAGATAGTTATGCATCCAGAAACTTAGATTAACATCCCTGATACATGCATAATAACGAACAAAACATTTACAACTGATTTGTTTGAAGTTGATTTTTCACATTTTCACAAACCAAGATGGACCTATCTAATGAGAATAACCGTAAAGGAGGTTATAAAAAAGAGAAAAAAAAACTAATGACATTGTAAGTATTGTGTGCATGTTCTATTATCTTTCAAGAGTATATTTATGCCAAAGTAATTCATAGAAATTCTGTTGACATTGTAACACATTTTGATAGTAAATAAGAGAAATTGCAATAGGATCATTTCAAGTCCGATCAAGACATCAGATATCACAACTGAATCATGAATGTTCTTTATCTAATTGTAAGTGACTCTGGCCATTGAAAAAAATGGAGAAATAAAAAAAGCACATTGCCATCACAAGTGTGTAAAAGAATTTGGTTTTATTTACAAGGATTGAGAGAAATTACGTGGCGTAGATGCCAATTCTCATTATAAGTGTATATACTGCTATTTGAACCCAGTGTCTAGCTCATGATTTAGCAAATAGTGTTACACTGTGCAAGATGGTGGTTTTAAGGGATTCATTAATTACAAAACATGGCCAAGTAGAAAATTTAAAAAATGTATTGTTTCACTTAACACTAAATATCTTGAAAGAACACATAACAGATCTGATGCATCAGTGCCAAAAGTTTAAACATGTCTGATTACTAAACACATTTGGAGTATATTCACTATCAAAGACTCCCCCAAAGAAGGATGGTACGTTGAGACAACTTGTCGATCTTGTATGTAATATTTAAATATGTTCCACTCCAAATATTATAGACGATGAATTGCAAGATATGGTAATTCTTCATTTTTTCGGTTACATTACATATATGTTTAATCGCATAAACCTTTAAGACTTGGTACGAGAAGCACAGACAACAAAATTGTTCAACAAATGATCACTTCTGCTGCAATTTGCTGAGCACCAAAATTATCTGACGACATTGGTGTGCTGATACTCTTTTGAGATATCTATCTGGTTGGAGTGACACTATAACAATGCGGTCAACTGACATTCGTCCAAAATGTAATGTTACAAGTCAGTCAGTTTTTGACAACGTAAAGAAGGTACACTATTAGCATGGGTGTAAAATATACTTTTAAATCTAGTTCACATATTCTACATCAAAAGTGAAGACATTTATGATATCTTTTGGGCATAAGCTAGTACCCGCTTGGATACTTTCTAAAGATAATAATCATTAATGTTTAGTTTACCATTGCATATGCTTAGAGTGTGGAGTTCAAAATACTCTGTCAACAATAATTTGTGTCGTCACTTTAACATGTTGTTATCAACATACAAAACGACCAGAGAAATTGTGCTATCGTCATGTAATATTATTAGACAGAAGCAAACTTAAACATTTAAGCACATATTCTAATTAAGTCAAGTTTAGTAAAGTCAGACTGTATCATTGTTTGTGTAATGATATTGATAGAGCTCAGTCAATTAGTTTCTTCCTCATTTTTGTCACATGTTTATTTTGCTATTGACATGTTTCAGTTTATTTTCACTGCATCGAAATATTTCAACTAAAAGGATTATAAGCTTTTCAAATATCCACACATATTGCAATCTTAAACAAAATGATAGCACTACATAATAATCCTAAATTAAATTGTCTACTGTAAATTGTATATCAACCCAATTTTATTTTCCCGTTTTTCTTTATTTAAATGGCTTATATTTTGGAAATTAAATTAGTTTGTCCATCACAATTTTAGGGTTGCCAGCAAAACTGTAATAAGTACATTGAGTTGAAGAGCTAGTATCTTGCGGGCAACCCTCGAATTATTTATCAAATTTTCATTTCATTTAAACCTCGGCTTTAATGAGATTTAGGCATTTTGATTGCTTCCGAATCTCATAGTGACCGAGTTTTCTCATGAAGGCCGTGTTTTTTTCTTCCACAAAAATGCCGTCATTTTGAATGTTGGTACAATCTGAGCGTTTTTTATTGGGACCCTATCTGCGACAATGGTGAATTAAGTGTTTTCATAACGGCCTGTATTCCGCTGAAGACAGTCAGTATAAACCGAGGCCACAGGCGAAGGCTAATAGGACTGTTTTCAGCCAAATAACTTGGCCATTATGAAAACACTTCATTATTTACAATACATTAACTATTGCTAAAAAAGAACTGGTTGAATTTGCTTCGTAATCGTAATCTTTGCCCCACCTTGAATTTTGAGTTGCTTATTGATTATTAGGTGGGATTAACTAATTTTACGAACTTGAGAGTTTATAAGAATTCAAAAAATCATATAACAAACATTGAAACTTTAAACCAAGTGTGATTGTTTCCGTCCATGTATGTACTCGAATATTATATACTGAACTATTAGATCATTTTAGCCGCCATTTTGGATTTATAATTGTTAATAATAAATTATAACTAAGTGAAATCAATCGGTTTCTTTAATATCATGAACTATTCTATAAGTGAATAAATTTCTACAGCACTCAGTCTCTTTCTGCCAGTTTTTTCTTTAGATACTGGAAAAATAGCCTATACCCGCCATTTTGACCGCCATTTTGAATTTAAAAGTTTGTATAAGAATAACAAAGTTAGACCAACTCGATCTGTAAATGTTGAAATCACTTTTGTCCTTCATTTTAAGACCATAATGTGTAAAAATACATTTTGCATGTATAATTTAGCTTCTAGCCGCCATCTTGGTCGCCATCTTGGATTCTGGGAGTTGCCCAAGGATGAAAAAGTGGCATCAATCGGATTTGGAATCAGTAAGACCATGTCTACCAATAAATTGAATAACATTTTCTACATCATTTCTTGCAAGGTCATCCTTGGTGTTGGCCGGACTATAGCTTATACTTAATTGTTTGTGTTTGTTTCATCGGATAGACTAAGATTATACAGAGTTCATATAATTTACTATTATGATTACTGTATATTGATTTTAAGAATTTTCATTTCATAATTTCCCCCATGTGGTGCTTCTCATTCCGTTCCGTTTCGCAAAGTACCAATAGCCGCATGACTGTCACGTGGTTTTTAAAAATAGATGCAAAAACGCTCACGCCTGTAATTTCAAAATGTCTTATTAGTTAGATAATGAAAAATTAACAAAAATGAAAGTAAACATTGATCTTGTTAAATGTGTACCTCTGATCTTTTAACTGTAAACATATAGCAACTTATTGAACTTAAATACAAAGCGTAGTCGCGCTATATATATGACGTCATACGAGGTTGCATTCGTCAAGTGCTAACTGATCATACCATATAAGGTGTTGTTTACTCGTTCAACCAATGAAAATGCGTATAAACTCTTTCAGCTAAATTGAAATTTGGTAAACTTTCATTGGACGTTCAAAGGTCAATATCATAAATCGATACGTTTTAAGGCAGCGGGTGAATGTAATGTATTCACTGAGCTGCGAAGGGAGCGTACGCGTTCAGTAACTACTGTTAGCTAACGTTACGGATACGGGAAAATCAACCCGAAGACAACTCAACCCGTGGATAACTCAACTCAAAGTTGTGACAACTCAACCCGTTAGGTGGGATTGAATAGCCTCGGGTTTAGTTGTCTTCGGGTTAAGTTGTTCCAACCCTAACGTTACGGCACGTTACGGAACGATCGGGGTTATTGAACAGGCTACAGGTCATGGAGCAAATTTATTCAACAGATTATTGTGGAGTGATATTGAACATTCTGGCAAGCTGGGTTTTGTAAAATGGGAACCACAACGCCCAACGCTACCAGAGCCATCGGACGTCCAGGTCTTTTCCTCTAACAAGGTAACGCCAGATCACATTCCGCCCGGGCAACAACTTAATTTCTCAGGGCTTATAACGTTAAGATTTTAGACCTGTCGTCATTTTAGTAGACAAAAATCCAAATGAACGTCTTCGGGACGTGTTTGACAGACGCATGCGTCACCGTCTTGAACAGTATGTGACGTTACCGGAACTAAACATTGCTTTACAAGAGGAATGGACAAGCATCCCACTACGTTTTTACGACGTCATATTTGGTCTTCAAGACTCAGGGTTTTAGCAGTAGTGAATTCAAATTAGACGCTTGTTCATTATCAAATTTTGTTAACTTTTTTCTCCTACTGGGCTTTTGATTATGTGAATATTTTCTTTTAAAAACTCGTTACATATTGTTTTGCTATTGAATACTCATGACAAATGATTGTTTTATCATCATGTAAAATTTCGTATTATTAACATTAAAACTTAGAACACTATTTACGTTACTGTACCTATTTGCGTTATAACTTTTGCCTAGTATAGATAAAGAATGAAAGAATACAGCTACAGATAACAATTTAATTAAGTACTTGAAAAAATATATATATAACATTCTTATTGGGTAGGTAAATATATACATGTTCTTTACAAAAATTGTCCCACGCGATCAGAAGTTACTGCTGGTTCTTGCCACGTTTTGAACAAAAACCATTTAATACCACTTCCATAAGGTTGAATGAACAAGCTTTCATTTGGAATATAATACTGCTACAAGTCCGTGCAAGTTTTTAACACTGGATGAGTTTTATTACGATTTTTTTTCAATTTTCATTTCACAAAGGGGTACGAAATATTGCAACGAATAAAACTTTTTGATTTGTCATAGGAACTTTCGTCCTAAATTAAAGGAGTGAAAGGTTCGAAGCCGAATCGTAACATTTCGAATAGACTGAGGTAATTTGTGCCAAAATTATGGTATGAAAAGTTCTGGGACGAACAAGAACATTTTGATTTGCCCGAAGAAACATTGTCCTAAATTTATAAATGGAAACAACTGAGGAAAACGGGACCGTTTAATTCGTCCACGAAGTTTCGTACCAAAATCAAAGTCCGAAAATTTGGGGCCGAATCAGAAAATTTCTAATAGTCCCACGATATTACATGGTGCTAAATTAGTGGACGAATAAACCTGCACGACGACCCAATAAATATTGAACCGAAATTAAGGTTAAAAAAATAGAGGACGAATAATAGCATTTCGATTCGTCCCAGGAATATTCGTATCAAAGTCAGATGGAAAAAATCGGGGTCAAATCAAGTCAAAATCTGATTTTTTTAATCGACCAAGTAAATTTCGAACTTAAGGTACGATTGGTTTTGAGACAAGTAAGACATTTCAATTTGTCACAGAAACGGTGAATTAAATCACAGGAGCTTGAAATTTTATATCATACTACGAAAATTCCCCTCTTACATATAATAAAACACTATGTAAGAGGGAAATTTTCGTAGTATGATATAAAATGTCAAGCTCCTGTGATTAAATGTACGATGCCAAATCGAAACATCGGACGACCAGGAACATTTGGCTTCGCCCCAAGAAATTTCGTGCCAAATTAAGGGTACGAGAATTTCTGGGATGGATTGGAACGTTTCCATTCGTAGCTCAAATTTACGTACAAAATTAAGGTGCAAAAAGTTCGTGGACGATTCAATAAATTATGATTTGACCCTAAACATTTCTTGCTAAAAGGTGCGATAGTATCAAGAAAATTTAGATGCGAGAAAATTCGACGACTAATAAAACATCGGTTCGTCCCAGGAAATGTGTCCCCAAAAATGGTAAGAACGGTTCTGGGATAGACACGTTTCGATTTGTCTAGGAACTTTCGTACTAAAACGATGGCACGACAAGTTCTGTGATGAATAGAACTTCGATTCGTCCACAAAAATTTCATACCAAAATAAAGGTACATATACATGTATATGGAATAATAAAAACGTTTAGATTATTTCGTACCAAAATTAATGTGTGAGAAATATAAAGGGACTAATAAGAACATATCTATTCGTCCCAGGAAATTAGTATAACATTAAGGTAAGAGGTTCTGGGACAAAAAGAAACATTACGATTTGTCTGAGGAACTTTCGTACCAAAATTATGGTACAAGTTCTCTGATGAATAGGAACATTACGATTCGTCATATAAAATTTTGTTGCAATTGAAGGTGCGAAAAATTCGAGGACGAATTAAAACTTTTATATTTGTCCCAACAAATTTTGTACCAAAAATAAATGCGAAAAAAATCAAGGACAAAAACCCATCGATCAGTCCCAGGAAATGTTCTACCAAATTCAGAGAAGAAAGATTTTAAGATAGACACATTTCGATTCGTCTCGAGGAAATTTATACCAAACTGACAAACTCCTCACAGCGGCGGGGGGAGTTTGCCAAACTGATGGTACGAAAAGTTCTTTGATGAATAGGAACACAACGATTCTTCTACAGAAAATTCGTACCAAAATGAAGGTGCGAAAAATTCGAGGACGAAAACAACAATTAGATTCGCCTCAGGAAATTACGTACCAAAATAAGGGTAAGAAAGATTCTGGGAGAAATAGAAACTTTCGTACTAAAATGATAGTACGACAAGTTATGTGATGAATAGAAACAAAATTTCGCCCACAAAAATTTCGTACCAAAATAAAGTAGCAAAAAGCTCGTGAAAGAATAAAAACGTTTAGATTTGACCCATGAGATTTCGCACCAAAATTAATATGTGAAAGCTAGAGGGCGATTAAACATATCGATTAGTCCAGGAAATTTTTAGTCCAGGAAATTTTGTACCATACGAAATTTTGTACCTAATTAAAGGTATGAAATGTTCTGGGACAAAAGACACATTTCGATTCGTTAGTTTGTTTTTACGCCGTAGCAACACATTAAAAAGATCATGTAACGGCGGTCAGTCAGTCTACTCACTGCTGAAAAGGCTAAATCTCTGGATTGAGCTGTTGACCAACTTCTAAGCGCATACTTTCGTAAGTGAACGACAACTGCCCTACATTATTAAAAATCATTGGTAGGAAGTATGCCCATGAAAGTATGCCCCGCCGGGGAATCGAACCCACGTCCCCTCGATCAGTGGACTTGATTAGTTTCAGAAACTTTCGTCCTGTGATGAATGAATAGGAACATTACTCCAGTCAGATCTCGATACAACGACATCTGTTACAACGACATTCTCATTATACTGACATATTTTATGGGAACTGATACAAACATGTTCATTGTCAGACGTATTCATTACACTGACATATGCATTATAACGACACTTTTTCTGGAAACGAACGATGTCGTTGTATCGAGATCTGACTGTATTCATCTTAGAAAATGCGTACCAAAATGAAGGTAAGAGAAAATTCGAGGACGAATAAAAAAGTTCGATTCATCCCAGAATAGTACGTACCAAAATTAAGGTTAGATAGTTTCTAGGAGAAATAGACACATTTCGATTTGTCCAGGAACTTTCGTACTAAAATGATGGTACAAGTTTCGTGATGAATACAAACATTACGATTCGAACACAAACATTTAGTATAGTCCAACAGAATTAACTTGAGCTTGACCTTGATGCAAGAATATATTAAACTCAGTATTGACAGTCTATTTTTGTCTTCGTTTGTAAATCGCGCCATATCGGCAGCTTTCGGCAAAATACACGTACTGAATAATTAATGTTGTTTTCATAAGAAATAATACTTTTAAAACTGCCGACTTACTTGTTAACCCAAAAACAAATATGTCCAAAATTAAAAGTACAATAATAATATGCCACTTAATAAATTGATTTATACTCACATCGGTCGTTATAAACACGTGTATAACAGTTTACACGCATACGGAAACTCACGACTTTATGTACTATTATAATCAGGTAGTTCAAGCTCAGGCTAATTCTGTTGGACTATACCAAATTTAAGGTGCATAAAGTTTGTAGTATGTTTTGATTCGTCCCAGAAAATTTTGTACCAAAATTAATTACACTTATTTAAGTACGTATATTCCTGAGACGAATCAAAATGTTTTCGTTCTTGATTTTCTCGCACCTTTATTTTGGTACGAATTTTCTGTGACAGAATCGTTGTGATGCAACTTTTTGTACCATCATTTTGTGTATGATCATTTTGTGTATGACGTCCTAAAGACGAATCGCAATGTGATTATCATAGAACCTTCTTACCAAATTTCCTGGGACGAATCGATGGTTTGTCCTCGAATTGTCTCACATCTTAATTTTCACATCTTAATTTTGGTACGAAATGTGCTTGGACGAATATACTAGGGCTGCAACGATTCGATTCGATACATCGAAACTCGATTGCAAGGTTCCCGATTCGATTTCGATACCCGCGAGTTTCGATTCGATACTGACTTTTAAAAGTGTCTACATAAGTTAAAACGATAAAAGCAAAGGCGCGCCTAAAAGTCAAAGTATACGTTGCCAGTATAACTGGGTTTCACTTTGTTACATTTCTGTTAAATTTCTATTACGATTTTTATGTAGCATGAATAGAAACTCTGTTCGATATTTCATTAATAATACATTTTCGCGACCTTTACATTCGTACCCAATCCATTTCGTACTTAAATAAAGCAAATATAAAAACATATCAGATTTTCGAGTTTCGTGTTATCCAAATTTACTAACACTTTAATTTAAATAATATTATTTAGTTTTAAGCTCTAATATGTGTATAAATGCATATTTGTAGTAAATTGTATTTAAAGTATATAAATTGTATATAAAGAATCGAATTGAAAAAAATCGAATCGAAAAAAAAAGTATCGAATCGCATCGAATCGACTTTGCGGTGAATCGTTGCAGCACTAGAATATACATAATTTTTAATTCGACCTCGATTTTTTCGCATCATCATTAGGTACGAAATTTACCAAGATGAATCGCGATGTTCCTTTTCACCATAACTTTGATACGAAAGTTCCCGCAATTTTTGAAAGATTATGAGAGAAGTAGGAACTTTCGTACATTGCAATTCGTCCAGAAAAATTTCGAACCAAAATCTTCGTGGAAGAATATAAACGTTTACATAGTAGTTGTCTCAAACATTTTCGTACCAAAATTAATGTGAGGTTATCTATCCGTCCAGGATATTTTGTACCAAAATAGCAATCTCTCATACAGAGTTGTCGATCCTTACAGTGATCTATATGGATCACTAGAAGGATCGACAACTCTGTATGAGAGATTGCCAAAATAGGGTAAGAAAGGATCTGGGACAATGGCATTTCGTTTAGACTCAATTTCCTTGAACAAACCGAATGTCTATTACACCAGAATCTTTCTAACCTTAATTTTGGTACGTATTAGTGAATCATGTTGGTACGAAACTTTCGACAAATATAAATGTATAGTACCAAATTAAAGGTGCGAAGGTTGTGGAAGAATAAAGTTTTGATTCGTCCCAAAATTTCGTACCAAAATTACATTCCTGGGACGAATGTGCAGTTTTCGTCTTGAAATTTTTTTGCACCCTCGGATTTTTTCACTGGGACGAATATCGTCCTAAAAGTTTTCGCACCTTCCTTTGGTATGAACCGTGATGCAATCGATGTTCTTATTCGGCCTCTTTAATTTTCGCGCACAAATTTTGAAAGATTCTGGGGGAAATTTTAGTTGTTCTGAGATGAATAGAAACATTGCGATTCGTCCACACAAACTTCGTACCAAAATGTTTGCGAGACTAAACTTATATTTGTGCAAAAAATCGTACCACCACGAGGACGGAAAAAAAGCGTATAGATTCGTCCTGGAATCTTGTACCTAAGTTGGGTAAGAAATGGATCTGGGACAATTTCTTTACGTCCAAGAACTTTCGTACCAAAATGATGGTACAAGTTCTGTGATAAATAGGAACATACATTACGATTCGAGGACGAATATTAAAGTTCGATTTGTCCCCCTATTTCAAATCGTCCGAGTAACTTTCGTATTAAAATGGTACAAGTTCCGTGATAAATAGAACGATCCGTCCATAAAATTACGTACCAAATTAAAGGTGCTAAGTTAGTAGAAGAATAAAGCTAGATTCGTCCCAAAAACTATCGTACCAAAGTTATTAGGTACGTTTATTCCCGAGACGAATCTAAATGTTTTCGTCCTCGAAATTTTTCGCACCTTCATTGTGGTACGAATTTTCTATTCATCAAAGAACTTTTCCATCATTTAATTGTGTACAAGTCCTCGAATCGGAATGGGTCTATACCAGGTCCTTTAATTCTTACCAGTTATCCTAGAAATTTTCGCACCTTATTTGGTAGAAAATCCCACAAATCGCAATTTTCCTTTTTTACCATAATTTTGGTACGAAAGTTCCCAGGAGGAATTTCTTGGGACGAATCGGTTCTTATTCGTCCACTAATTTTCTCGCACATTGATTTTTGAACGATCCTGGGAAATAGGAACTTGGTTCGTATGGGTTTTACGGCGTACCAACACAGGTCATATTGCGCCGAAAACAATGATACTATTTATTCAATCTAGGAACTTCGTACTAAAATGATGGTACAAGTTCTGTGATGAATAGACGCATAAGGATTCGTCCATGAAATTTCGTACCCAATTAAAGGTGCAAAAATTTCCGATAAAAACATTATTATTTGTCCCAAAATTAATGTACGAGAAAATTAGATGACGAACAAGAACATTGATTCGTCCCAAGAAATATTGAGTAAATTCTGCGACAAATTGACACATTTCGATTCATCTCTATTCGTTTCAGGGACATTAATGGTACAGAAAGTTCCGTGATAAATAGGAATATTACGCTTCTCCCACAGAAAATTCGTTCCAAAGTGGTGCGAAAATTAGAGGACGAATAAAAACACTTCGATTGGTCCCAGAAAATCTCGAGCCACAAATAAGTATGGAAATTTAGTAATAGAAAAATTTCGATTCTTCAAAGGAAATTTCGTACCATAATCAAAGTAAGAAAGGCTCAGACAAAAAAACTCATTTCAAACCATTTTTTAAGTTCATGGATGACTCGTAACATTATTATTTGTCACGGAATTTCGTACCAAAATTAAGGTTCACACCGATTAGGGTAAAAATGTCTGGAAGGAACAGTAGGAAATGTTGATTTTAAAAATCTTCATGACTTACTGATTCACACCAGAAATTTTGCACTGTTTTATTGGCGTCTGTACATAGTAACAAATAAATCCTGTTCGGATTTAGCTCTTGTCGTACCCAGTGTGATAGAAAAGTAACACATTTTTTAAAACATGTAATTGGGCAACAAACATCTCAAGGACAAAATGTCCGAGACGACTTGTTAAATACGAGCAGGCCAAAATTATATAATGTACAAGAAATAGACATCACACACATTGCTGATCTCACATTGTTTCCAAACAGCCTGAAAACACAACAAAATAAAATTATGAATTTCAACTTTGTACAATGAATCAAAGACTTGCATTCATGGTTGCTCTCAGACTTGAGCAATCGAAGGAAGACATGATTTTGAAATTTTCTTGAAAGGGTATAGCCAGTCTGGACAAGACTCAAACCAGTATCTCTTTCAGAACCTAAGATTGACAAAATGTAATAACTGTAATAACTAGATTTATAACTGATAACTGTTATATAACTAGATGTATAACTCTAATAACCAGATGTATAACTGTAATAACGAGACATATAACTTTAATAAAAATATGTATAACTACAATAATTAGATGTATAATTGTAATAACTAGATTCATAACTGTTATAACTAGATGTATAACTGTAATAAGGAGACATATAACTTTAATAAAAATATGTATAACTACAATAATTAGATGTATAACTGTTATAACGAGATGTATAACTACAATAACTAGATGTATAACTGTAATTACTAGATGTAAAACTGTTAAAACTAGATATATAACAGTAATAACTAGATGTATAACTACAATAACTAGATGTATAATTGTAATAACTAGATGTATAACTGTAATAACGAGACATACAACTTTAATAAAAATATGTATAACTACAATAACTAGATGTATAACTGTAATTACTAGATGTAAAACTGTTAAAACTAGATATATAACAGTAATAACTAGATGTATAACTACAATAACTAGATGTATAACTGTAATAACGAAATTTGTAACTGTAAAAATGAAATTTATAACTGTAACCGTTATAACTAGATGTATAATTGTAATAACTAGATTTATAACTGTAATAACGAGATGTATAACTGCAATAACAAGATTTATAACTGCAATAACTAGATGTATAACTGCTACAACTAGATGTATAACTGTATAACTAGATATAAAACAGTAATAACTAGATGTATAACTGTATAACTAGATGTATATCTGTAATAACGAGATGTATAACTGTAATAACAAGATGTATAACTGCAATAACTAGATGTATAACTGTAATAACTAGATGTATAACTGTAATAACAAGATTTATAACTGAATTAACAAGATTTATAACTGTAATAACGAGATGAACTAGATGTATAACTGTATAACTAGATGTATAACTGTAATAACAAGATATACAACTGTAATAACAAGATGTATAACTGTAATAACGAGATGTATAACTGCAATAACTAGATGTATAACTGTAACAACTAGATGTACAACTGTATAACTAGATATATAACTGTCATAACGAGATGTATAACTGCAATAACTAGATGTATAACTGTAATAACAAGATATATAACTGTAATAACAAGATGTATAACTGTAATAATGAGATGTATAACTGTAATAACTAGATGTATAACTGCAATAACTAGATGTATAAATGCAATAACGAGATATATAACTGCAATAACTAGATGTAAAACTGTAACAACTAGATGTATAACTGTAATAACAAGATAATTATATAACTGTAATAACTAGATGTATAACTGTTATAACAAGATATATAACTGTCATAACGAGATGTATAACTGCAATAACTAGATGTATAACTGTAATAACAAGATATATAACTGTAATAACGAGATGTATAACTGCAATAACGAGATATATAACTGCAATAACTAGATGTTAAACTGTAACAACTAGATGTATAACTGTAAAAACAAGATATATAACTGTAATAACTAGATGTATAACTGTAATAACGAGATGTATAACTGCAATAACTAAATGTATAACTGCAATAACAAGATATATAACTGCAATAACTAGATGTATAAATGCAATAACGAGATATATAACTGCAATAACTAGATGTAAAACTGTAACAACTAGATGTATAACTGTATAACTAGATATATAACTGTCATAATGAGATGTATAACTGCAATAACTAGATGTATAACTGTAATAACAAGATATATAACTGTAATAACTAGATGTATAAATGTAATAACAAGATATATAACTGTTATAACAAGATGTATAAATGTAATAACAAGATGTATAAATGTAATAACAAGATATATGACTGTAATAACAAGATTCATAACTGTAGTAACAAGATTGTATCACTGTAATAACTAGATTCATAATTGTAATAACGAGATTTATAACTGATAACTGTTATAACTAGATATATAACTATATTTAAAAGTCTTAAACTTTGTTATCTCATTATAACAAGTTAATCATCTACATTTTTTATGAGACACTGTTGTCCTTTCATAAATATATCAAGGGTTACCTTCAAGACTGTAGTAACTTGCTCTTTAAGACGATGCACTTACTGCAGTCTTGCGGGCAACTCTTGATATGATGATCTAAATGTAAACGAACATATTTGTCAAATTCTTGCAGCAGTCTAAACATAAGAAACATTCATTATTTTATAGAAAATAAGATTTCTTCGTCTCACTCTGAATCTTCTGCACAAATTAGTTTTGCACATGACCTACTCCAGCTCACCGGCTAGCTCAGTTGGTAGCACCAAGGAGTTGACTGGTCCAGGGGTCATGGGTTGGTTTCCCAGGCAGGGCACACTTTAGTGGAGCTTGGTCATGAAATTATTTCTATGGTTAATTTCCCTCCTACCAATGATTCTTAATCATGTAGGGCAGTGGTCAGTCACTCACATAAATATGCACCTACTTAGTGGACAACATCTTATTCGGAAGACAGCCTTTCCAGAAACAGCGAGAAGGTTGACTGACCGCAGTGATATGACCTATACAAAGTATTGCTATATGGTGTTAACCAAAACAAAAAAAACATGACTTATTTTACCCATTGATTCAATTGTTAAGTAGAGGATTTAGAGGTTACTTTATTTATTTATTTATTTATTGGAGTTAATGCGGTGTCAACACAATTTAGGTCATTTTACGGCGTCCAGCGCACCTAACCTAGCTTTCCTGGACAATTGTCTATAACCAGTACTCACCTACCCTTCCACAAGACCGGAAACTTCTCCATATATTTTATCAATGGAGGAAAATCGACATGGTCAAATTTTCACCGAAGGGTATAACCTCCCCGTGTGGGCTTTGAACCCCCACCCCCTTGGACACGAGATTCCAAATCCCGGCGCTACCAACTGCGCTATCAACCCCGGTTTTGGAGGTTACTATTTAAACTTCCAGGATATGAAGTAGTTATTTTAATGTGCTACTTGATGTCATTCAGTTAATTGTCTGAAATGAGACTTGTCAAAAAAACACAATCTGTTTACCTTTTAAGTAGTTCTAATATGTAAATAAACGTTTATTTATAGTATGTTACTAACAAAAACATAGTAGTTTGAAACAAAGTTCAGAAAATTTTACCCATGTTGTTTGGTTTAACCATGTAGCAACACATAGTATAGGTCATATAACTGCAGTATGGTCCGTTTTTTCTCAACTGTCTAAGCTTGAATAATTTCACGGTGAGTGAATTCATTGTTTTTTTTTAAACTGGTGGGTTAATTGTTACTAAAAATATCTTGACTAAAACATATCATACAGCATAAGAAGCTATACTCAATCATAATACACACTTTCAGAAACTCGTGGTTGTATTACGACAATAATTTTAACAAGCGCATTCACCGTGAAATTATTCATGCTTTAACATTTGAGAAAAAACGAACAATATTTAAAAATGCAGATTAATATATTGATGTATACTCACCTAGATTAGAAGAAAAACATCAAGAAAGCTCAACATCCCATATAAACATCTACATCATATCTCAATGGTAATTCTTACAAGTTACAAGGTAATTTCTGTAGTTCAGTGAAATTGTAACATCATATCTAGATATTTAAATAGAAAGAAAATTCTTGATTATAATTAAGAAGATTCAAGATCAACAAGAAATAAATAGAAATATTTTCATAACCTCCACATTATCAACAACAGTAACTGCATTCATATACAATATCTAAAGTCGGTCGAAGGGAGTCAGCTTTTTTGGTCAGAACATAGAATATTTGATGCATAATCATTTGATTCATACCATAGTTAAGCTATAGACTGAAAGGGAATTGTTTGGATAAAATAGGAAAACTATTTTATTTATTTTTTATATATTTAAGTATTGAAATAATTTATCCAGATTTATGTCTCTTAACACTATGGTTTATATAGTTCTATTGAAGAATATCAATTTTCAATAAAACATCCTAGATAGTGTTGAAACTTTAAAAGAAACACCACAAGCAACTCCAATCCTTATGCAAAAATGATAGAACATGTATAAACTTTCATTTTCTTCAAAAAGTAGACCCCATAAAATTATGTTTTCAAAGTTTAAGTTCAATTTTAACTCTCCGCACCTAATAAATACCAATTAGTATTTTGGATTTCACAATTTTCTAATACTGTAAATAACATCCCAAATTGACAAATGTCAATGTAAATCCATCAAGGGGAAGACTTTTGAGAGAATATTATGGCAATTGCAAAGGTGACAGTTAAAACAAGAAGCGCCGCAATGCGACGAAACCAGGTTTTCAACGACCAAGTTTGGATGTGACAGAAACTATTCATTTGAAAGCAACAAAATCAATACATGCAAAATGAAGCAATTACGTGGAAACTGAATTTCTAATTTAGCAACAGTGACCTTGACCTTGATCACAGACACCTAGGTAGCAATCCCAAGCTGCCTCTTGATATAAGCTACCCATACACTAAGTTTGTTGTCAATAGGTCAAAGCAAACTAAAGTTATTGAGCGGAAACTGAATTTCTATTTTTAGTGTCCGTGACCTTGACCTTGATCACAGACACCTGGGTAGCAATCCCAAGCTGCCTCTTGATATAAGCTACCTATACAACAAGTTTGGTGTCAATAGGCCAAAGCAAACTAGTTAATGAGCGGAAACCAAAAGTTGACGCCCGCCGCCGCCCGCCCGCCGACTTCGGCATTACAATAACCAGGTTTTCAACTGTTAACAATTTCACGTTTTACAAGTGTAATCTGGTGTGCCCTATCATGGTCTGGTGCTACTTAAGGTTTTTAGTAAGAAAAAAATTAGTCACCTTGACTTTTTCAGCACAATCAGGGCACATTTGTCTGGTGTTTTTTATCATTAAATATAATCATCAATGGAATGCTTCTGGCTCAGGTTTCTGAAAAATTCATTATATACCAGTACAATAATTTTGTTTGTTTTGTGTTTCGTTGGGTATAACGCTGTATCAACAAATTGTATAGGTCATATAACGGCGGTCAGTCAACTACTCACTCCTCCTGGAAAGGCTAAATCTCTGGCTTTAGCTGTTAACCAACTACTAAGCACATACTTTCATCAGTGACTGACAACTGCCCTACATGATTAAGATCATTGGTAGGAGGAAGAATGGCCGTAGAAATAATTTCATTACCAAGCTCCACGAAAGTATGCCTTATATAAATATAAAGCCATGCATTAGTTACAAAATTTTCTAATATTTATAGAACAGACACCACAGACTTTACATGCCAAGCTAGCTCATACAGGGTGTCCCATAATATCTGATACCATTACAAACAGCTATAACTTTTCTGTATGTTTAACCACAACTTAACAAAATATATGGTTGTTTTCTATGAAATAAAATTTAAATTACCACCAATATTTGTAAATATAAGTGACATGCACATGTCTTTACATGGTTCCAAAATTATAGCACATGTTCGACATGACGTCCGTTTTGAGCAATTACGTTTGGTCTTTTCTGGAAATTTTTCACAACTGATCGGCACGTTTCACCATCGATTTGATTGATTTTACGTCTGATGTTTGTCTTGAGTTCATCAAGGGTCTTTGGAGAAGTTTAGTAAGTAAGTAAGTAAGTAAAGTCTTTATTTAAAGTGGATAACACATTTAACAAATATATGTCAATTTTCAATATGGTCCACATAGTTTTTAAATATCCCCAAAGAAAAAATCCAACAGACTTAAATCCGGTGAATGTGATGGCCATTAATAATTTCTTCTGAAAGAGATGAATTGATCCCCAATAATCTTGAATAATCTTGCTATTATAAATGACGTCATTTCCTGTAATGTGACGTCTACGTAATTCTCGTACTTTTCAATAAGATAAAATTTTAAACCCTCCTGTGCATTTTGATGTATTAACCATGAAGATATGTTTTCAAACAAAAAAGTTACATCATTTTGTAATGGTATCAGATATTATGGGACACCCTGTAGGTAGCTAAAATGTTTAACATTCATTGTATGCTTTAAATATACAAATTAATCCCTGTGTAATAATTACATTCGAGCCTTGACGATATAATCCGATTATTATCGAGCATTTATACTACATTCGTATTCAATTTAATGAATATTCTTGCAAAAAGGCCAGGTTGGGGACAACTTTTACGCACAATAACTCAATCTCTTGATTTAAAAGAGATTAATTTATTTGGGAAAATAGCAAGTCGATTATTTTTTGTGAATAGAAATTGTGTCGAAACTAATGTATGAGTGAAAGCTCTAAAAGAGTCAAAACTTACACTTTTGTAAATACAGAACAAAGTGACAAACTCTAAGTTTAAACATATACAATTACCTTATAAGGAGCAGACTATAGTGGAGACAAATCATCTAAATACAAGAATTTCTTTATCATCCAACCTATACCAGGCACTGTTTCTATTCCATATAACCATGTTGGATCTTTACATGAATGTTCATAACCCTGAAATATCACATTACAATCATAAAAATATAAGAAGTGATGTAACTATTATAAGGTATGAAAAAGGGAGGTAACCATCAAATGTCTAAAATATTGATCAATATAACTGGACATCGTGTAGTTTTCTGATTTAAGAACACCTATCATTCTTGCAAATTGACCTGAATAATACATAACACTCCTTTAACGACACAATTAAAACTAATTTAATTGATACAAATGATTATTTTTTTGGGGGGGGTTTAACGCCGTAGCAACACATTGTATAGGTAACATAATGGCAGTCAGTCAACCTACTCACTCTTCCTGGAAAGGCTAAATCCCTGGATTTAGCTGTTAACCAACTGCTAAGCACATACTTTCGTCAGTCACTGACAACTACCCTACATAATTAAGAATCATTGGTAGGAGGGAGAATGACTGTAGAAATAATTTCATGACCAAACTCCACGAAAATATGCACCGCCCGGGAATCGAACCCAAGACCCCTCGATCAGTAGACTTGTGTGCTACCAACTGAGCTAGCCGGGCGGCCCGGTTTATCAATAATTAAGCAGCAAAATTACTAAAACATGACAAAATATTTGGAAACTCACATCTCACTTATTTAAAATAAAAACTAACTATAAACAGACTACTTCTTCGTCAATTAAAACTTTAGGTGTTGATTTTTAAACCAAGCAGCATTTAGACCCATGGCGCTTTTCACAAAAAATCTTACGATAAAAATCATCGTATGTCAAAAGCAAATACTAATAATACCGTCATTTTTGGCCAATCAAGTCCAAATACATGTAGTATTGAATTTTGTAAAATATTGTATACCTTTTAAATATCATATCATTTTTATTCAATTATCCTACCAGACTTCGAACAGCAAAATTATGAAATTGAATTTAGATAATTTTTATCATAAGAATTCTTGTGAAAAGATGCGTTGAAAACTGTAATCTTACAGACATATACATAAATAACTGACTCTACAGTGGTTGCACAGATAATAAAATGTCAAACACAAAACTTTAATCAACCGCAACACTCATCATAGTAGTATCACCTCACAAACCAGGGTGGATAGCGCAGTTGGTAGCGCGCCGGGATTTGGAATCTTGTGTCCCGAAGGGGGTACGGGTTCAAATCCCACCCAGGGAGGTTATACCCTTCCACATCATCAAATAGAAAAAACACATCATATTTAGGGTTTACACACCAAAATATTATTATAGAATACTTACACACTTCAAATGTGGCAGTAAAACTAGCTTAATATTGTGTTATTCTAGCATTGTTTGTACCAGAAGGTTAATGTTATATAGCATGCAGATCTAACAATTTAGCAACATCAAACAGCTCCTGGAAATATAACGTTGAAGGGTCGTGAAACAAAAAAGATGAATGGTTTTAAGTCAATGACTTCCATAGGTATAATCAACAACTGATGAACTAAGTCATACACATTTTGAATTTTGTAATTCTTCACACCTGTGACCTCTCATTCAAATGACACCTGCCCAGCTAGCTCAGTTGTTAGCGCACAAGTCAACTGATCAAGGAGTAGTATCTAGGTTTGATTCCGAGGCAGGGCTAATTTAGTTGAGTTTGGTCATGAAAGTTTTTCTACAGCTATTTTCCCTCCTACCACCAATTCTAAATCACGTAGCACTGTAGTCAGTCACTGGCGGAAATATGTGCCTAGTAGTTGATTTACAGCTAAATCCAACGATTTTCCAGGAACAGTGAGTAGGTAGACTGACCACCATGATATAACCTATACAATGTGTTGCCATAGCATTAAACCAACAAACAAACAAACATTCAAATGACCACAAGTATGAACTTATAAAACCATATGTCAGTGATTTTATAGACTTAGGCCACACCAAATTGATTACTTGTTCTACGGATGCAGCGCACCAGTTTTCTTGATTTTGAAAAAAAATTATTATTTTTTTCTTACCGCCCTTTTCATAAACTCAACATCCAAAAAAAATATTTTTTTTGTTACCGCCCGCACATTTTAGCTCCACATTCCAAAAAAAAAATTTTTTCCACCCGCACGTTCCAAGAAATTATGCGCTGTTGAAGCAAATGGCAACCGGAAAAAAAAGTTGAGAAAACGCCAATTTAACCAAGCGCCTAGATACTCGATATGTGCCTAGATATATTGAATTTGGCGAAAATCATTAAACATCGTATTTTCGCCAAATCAAAAGCCGGATGTACGTCGTATCATAATTTATCATCTCAAGTCTTGTAGCAGGCTTTAAAATTGATAATTAGCTATCATTAACACTAGGTGTTCGCGTATACAATCAACAAAGTGACACTTTTATGATCCAATAATTATGAATTACGTAATACACCTTGATCAATTAAACACATAACAGGATCGTGTTTAACGCCCGTATTGGCCGTACAATCTCCGTAATAGTGATCTTGTTTTGCTAAAAAATTATCAGACAGAAAATTTCGAATTTTGTGCGTGCATAGAACATGTATACACCTTTTAAAATAATATTTACTATAAGTTCGGTAGCAGAAACGAATAATTTGATGAAAATCAATTTCTTAAGATCTATTCTTTTTTAAACAAAGAAAGGTCAAACTTGATGACATTATAAACACGTTTTCCAAAAATAAAGAGGTCACATTGCACTTTCTATTTTGAACGAAGCTAACCGTCTTACACATCAAGTTTGCTAAGGGTAATTAAAATTTAGCGGTAAGTAGGATAATTATCACAATTAATGCTAAATAATTGTGAAAATTTCACAGTTTTAAACATAATAACATTTAGTCTGATAGGCCTTATTGTTTGGGTTTTTTAACCCTTGATCGTATTATCAACAAGTATTTGTTTTTTATGATTCTGCCAATAACGTGCCCTTGTCGCGCAAGAGCCAATTGTCGCATAATAATTAAAACAGATGCGCTATCGTCGCGTCAAAATTCAATCAGCGAAATTCGTATTTGCTAGCGTTTTAAATAGAGCTATACAAATCTGATTGTTCGTTTACAACGCAACAGTCAAATGAATAGGACAGCTAGAATAGATTCAATGCTTGGTGACGTACAGAACCTACGTCAATCTATTAGTCTGTTATTTCACTGAGAGTCTTAATCATTTTCGTGTGGTCGCGAAAATACGTTACAATTGCATTTTGACATGTAAATTTCTTTTTATCATCAATTATGTACATTGCTTTAAAAGAATACGAGTACATTAGTTGATTTTAACAGAAATTCACGTTAAGTCTGAATTGTTACTAATGTTATAATGATTAATGTCAGTTATGTTTATGTCATTCACAGGCATTGATCTATTTCTAGAACATCAATTTTAACCATTTTTGTTATAATGCTTAGGTATAGTTCAAATCTTAGAGCACAGAACTTGCTGATGGTAGGGATCAAAAGGTACTGTACTAGAATTTATTTACCTAAGATGTAAGCAAACAACATAAACGAACAGTCATTGCCATTGAACATGTATTTACATGGAGAACTAGGGATGTTAAGCTATTCATATCATCATCCAATGAGACAAGAAAAAGCTCCTATTCAAGTGCTTTGTTGCGACTAAATTTTTTGTCGCGACTTAACTTTTGTTGCGATTTCTTATTTTGTCGCTTATTTTTTTTTATTCGCTCGCTTAAGATTTTATGTAAAAGGAAAAAAAAAATTTTTTTAATTTTTTTTATTCGCTCGCCTTTGGTTTAATTCAAAAGTAAAAAAAATATTTTAATTTTTTTTTCGCTCGCTCGCCCCATTTTTCCCCCAAAAAAATCCGTAGAACAAGTAATCAATTTGGCGTGGCCTTAAGTTTTGACACAAAAATTACAAAGGTAAATAATCCAAAAATAAAGCCAGGCAAAGTTGTGATTATTTTTAATTTTGTTAATCACATGGTATGTTAGCATTGTACAAAGTTTCATTAAGATCTGACAATAAGTGGCAGAAATATAGGGTAAAGAGAAAACTTTGACACAATTGTTAATGACAACAGAGCCGATTTTTGTAGTTGAAAAATCCCGCTAAAAACTAAATCAATAAAGGAACAAGTAGACTATACATACTGGTAATATTGGTTATTGTAACATCAAAGGATTATCACAACTACAAACGCTTCTATATCCTATCTATTATCACAGAATTTTGAGGTCTTCTGACAGCAGCATCGTCTGGCCTGTTCTTACAATGCGACTCTGAAACAGTTTACAAGTTAATAACTTAGAATTTTTAAAGGATGATAAGGCCACAACAAGTTGATCATATGTTCTACGGATTTTTCTGGAAAAAAAATGGGGCGAGCGAGCGAAGACAAAAAATAAAAAGTCTTTATTCACTTGCTTTATATAGCAAAATATAGTTTGACCTAAATTTTATGAGCGAGCGAGGAAATAAAAATATTTTTTTGTAAAAACTGTCAAAATTAAGGTGCAAGCGAATCCATAGAACATATGATCAATTTGTAGTGGCCTAAGTAAGAACATGTTGCAATGGTAACTAATAGAACACTTCCAGAATAATGTGCTTCTATATTATAATTACTATAAAGTTGGACATTCTAGAACATTTCAATTATTCTATCAATTATAACAAGTCACAAGTTATAGATTAACATCAACCCAAGATATCATGTTATGTAATGTATAGCGCAATTCAACATTGTTTTGGTCGAACTGCAGCAGTCAGACATCCTACTTTTGTTCTATGAAGAGAATTAAATTGTAAGTACATGTATATACCCTGCCCTCCCAAAAGTTACTTCACACATTCACAATGTACAGTGTACTAAATGGAGTTTCAGAAAGTTGTAAAAGCAGCTTCTTGTTTAATGTTTTTAATATTTCTTTTTTTAACCTGTACCCCGTTTGCATCTATTTCTGCGTTACTAAGCGCTATAATAAATAAATATAATAGGAAGTCCCTCTAATTTGTTTTCTTTTTTGCTCAATACCTTCACCAATCTTTCATTTATAGAGTAGCAAAAAGAAATTACATCAAATGTTTACATTTTTCCATTTTACCGGCATTATTCAAGTCACATGACAACCACCATTATGTAAGGGAAGTAAATCTGGATCCACTGTATAAAAAGTCTATACCATACTGTCGTAATATGTTCAATGATATAAAAAAATTAACTGTTCAAAATTTTTAACGAGTTTTCAGTCAGCACACAATCATAGCAAAAGTTATGTAAAAAAGTTAACAATAACAAGATCATTCACACTAACATTCATATAGGTCTGTTATTTTTGTTTGTATTACTTGTCATTTTCAAAATGAGGGCATTTAAAGACAGTTGCCCTCCTGAGTGGTTCATTCTGCAATATTTGGCAAAAAATCTTTCTGTGCGAAAAGTAGGTCACTTTTATTTACGTGTAGGTGTCGCTTCAAGTAAAATTACTGTAAAAAGAAAATAACGCGGAACCGGCTTTAACGCGGAAATAGATGCAACGAGTATATATTTTTTATTATGGACATAAAATTACAAAAACTACCTCAAACTTGAAACTGGTTCATTGTTATACATGGAACATAGTTTTGGAGGCTGATAGATCATTTTTGCTGCAACTAAATAATGAAATTTTCCAATAAAAATTTTGTTTTTTTATTCTTGGAGTGCAGTGTATATTATAAAGAACTTACTTCCCAACAACCACCCACATCTCCAATGTAATAATTTAGACATCTCACTAGACCAAACGTAGCTACATGTATAGATATGCTTTACTGCAACCTGTAATATACAGAAACAATATGTTATACAATCATCTTAAACTCATACAACTAAAAGTTGTGTTGTAATCTGAAACTAGTGATCTTAGTTCGATTCCCAGCCATTGCAGATCATATCCTTTCATGAAAATTGGCAATAAAAGTCCATTTTCTCAATAGAAAAAAAGTAAATCTTGTTAAGTCCTAGTTGCAAGGTAAAGAAAAATAGGTTTGGTGAGTCAGCCACTATAAATAACCCTGTAAAAAAGTTGATATAAAGCTTATTATCACATAAATAAACTGAATCAGGTCCAACAAAATATCAGCATTCTTTTAAAGTAATTTCTAACCAGGGTCTGTGGCCTAGTTGGTAGCACACAGAGATCCAGATCTGGTATCCCCAAGGGGTATAGATTACAGTAACATACAAAGAATCCATGGAAATTTAACAATAATGTCAATTTTTCACCATTAATAAATAAAATTGAACAGGGAGAGGTTGCCACCCTATGAATTTAAAGGGATTGATCTGTCAACTGTCTGTTATACAAGTCATACACTATAGAATACCTTGAACAATTACCTTAATAGCCAGGATCAAAATTCTACTAGGATTTAACAAATCTACAAGTTAACAAGTTCAATCAAAGCTCTTCATCTTTTTGTTCTATATTGGTATCCTATACAAGTCCAGCAAGTAACTGTAAAAATAACATAGAAATACTGATTCACATATATGTAAATATACAATATTGTCTATCAACCCAAGAGTCAACGTGTAACAATTTACTTATTTTTATTTTATTTTATTTATTAACGTCACATTCAACACATGTATAGGTCATATACACGACGGCCAGCTCTTCCTACTATAGGTTTCCTGGACACATATCTATCACCAGTACTAACTTACCCTACCATGAGGCCGACAACTCATGTATAGGGTATGACCTGCCGCGACCTGGTTTCAAATCCGCGATCTCCGGATTCGAAGTCAGACATGCTAACCACTACACCACGGCCGTAGCTCAACATGTAATAAAATATAGAACATAGGTTTGAAGGGCAGTTGGTATTGAGCTGTAGTCAAACTCATTTGAGTCATCCCAGTAACCATATTCTGACCCAGTTCGGTAAAAATTCAACTAAACTGTTAAAGTAAATGAATATACAAAAAGGTGTTTTCCCTTCCAATTAGCTGTAAACCAGCATATGTAACAATATAATTAAATACTACACAGGTAAAAAGTTGTATTTATGTGCCACAAATTTTTGAAACATTTTTTCATAATATGGAATTGGTATGATGATATTTCATAACATAACTATTAGTCTCACTCAAATAACATGAGCTGTCAGTAGAGACTAAGTATTTGTCTCACTAGTCTGGATTACCTGCCCCTTACCACTATAGTTATCAGGTCAGGCAAGTCGTGATCATGGCGGCCTCCCAAGTTATTATTCAGGTATTACGTTTTCTTGATCTTGCATAATAATTTACGGACAATAGTTACTTTAGTAGGAGTTCGATAACTATATAGGTCATTCGCTTTCGATTTTTCTGATAACACAAACATGTCTCACTTGAACACAATTCGGACGTGGATTAGTCTCATTAGAATTTCTGATACTTTATTTAGCATAAATGTAACCGAACAACTAAATAAAAGAATCCACTGTACTTCTTTTACAATGATCCTCTGATTTAAGCCTGTGTAGTGAGAAATGTTCATTTGAAAACATAATTATCAAATACCTAATTCATTACATAGGGTGCGGCCATGAGCATGCTTTGCCTGACATACTTTTACCTGTCAAAGTAAGACTGGACACCAGACAATTTGTCTAATGAGATGTGGTTGATAATAAAGAACATGTATTGATACCTAAAGAAAGTACACTGTTTCTGTATAAAACAAATATTTTTTTAAAGAAAACTCGAAGTTCAAGGAGGGGATGATTAAAAAAATGTATTTGGAGTAATGAAACTTGCCACATGAGATGTGGTTGATAATAAGGAATATATTTTTAAAGTTTACAGTTGATATCTTAAGATACTCCGATTTCAATGTTGCTGGTAGTAATTATTTCTGATGGTTAATGAAAATGTGTATAGGACCATACTGTTGTCTGCTTGCAAGGTTTCCATGGTTTCCATGCTTTCCAGTTGATACAAAATGCTTTTGTCGTGCATGTACTGAAAAGCGGAAATGTGCACATCATTTGCTTGAAAACAAACAACACACATAGTCGGTTTTGGTGAAAATCGTTAGTGTGTTGATATGCACAACAAAAAATCAAGAAATGGCTCGAATGTTACTTCAAGAACAAATAATGCCACAGTCTTTTGCTAAGGTGGTGCGTCACATGCACAATAAGATTTCTTATTGCTAATTTTCTGTTAAATTAGAAATCTTAATATATCAAGGTATGCAGGACGAAACCTGTTTGGCATCGCCAAAGCAGCATGAAAACCATTCAAGCAAAGGTCCTATACACATTTCCAACATCGATCGGACATAAATGATGAAAAATAAACATTTCATACTATATTGAAATCAGTTTACTCAGAAGTTTCTTTAATATATTTTACTGCACAAAAACTTTATTCAAAAATATGGACCTGGACACTAGGGCAAGTAGGATAGCTCTCCATTTTTTTTTCAAAAAGTCAGGCTAAAAAGTGAACATAAATTCATGCAGAAACTTAACAAATGCAAATTTTGATAATTAAACAGTTAAGAATATTTTAAGACCACTATACTCACATTGGCTTGATTATACACAAAGTAATGTATGCCTCAATCTTTATCCAAATTTTCTGTCAAATATATCTGAAGAAACAAACATATAAAAATCACTAACAAATACAGGCAATATCTATCTTATATAATATACATTGTATTAAAGCACTGAGAATATCACATAAAAACTCTAATTGGCATGTTCCAATTATCTATGTAAAAACTAAATGTTCTGCATTTTTATGTGTAAACAATAATGAAAGTTATTGCAACATTCTGTTAAATTTTCATTAATGCAATTATTAATGACTGAACATAGATATACACTCTAGTAAAATAATAAAATTAACAATATACTCACTGCTGCTTAAGTTTAGCTAAATATATAGCCCTCATTTTTACGTGGTGTGGGTATAACAAAGTCAATGAACACAAACACACGATCCCATACTCTCAATAGGGGTACAGGTTCCAATTTCTATCAGGCCCCTTATACACTTCCCTGAAAATTTAACTATAATGTCAATTTTCTACATGAATTAAGTATATGAAGAAATTTCTAACCATGAGGAAAGGTAGCTGAGAATTGATTATAGACAAGGGTCCAGAAAAGCTAGTTTATGTGTGCTGACCACCGTAAAATTACATAAATGGTTACATTATTAAACCCAGTATAAACTAGAACTGCCACCAGTGGCGAAAATACCCCCGCAACAGCAACATTTCAAGATAAAAGCAAGTCAACATTGTGGAAGTCCAAAAGGGTAAATGTTGTAAGAAGCATAAAAACCATTAAAAGAATAGGATGCAAATATCAAATTGGAAATAAACAGCAAATTACGGTGTAATTCACTATAGATTTATGAAAAAGCAAAATGAACAGAGTTGTCATATTTCAAATGATTTTTTACATGAAAATGAACACCATTTGGTCATTATGAATGTAAAGTGGAACAACAGACAAAGAGTGATCACATTAAAACTCATCATGAGTATGTTGTAACCAGATGAGCAAAATGTAGAATGTGTTTGTAATTTTTTGATAAATAAGTAAAAAATAAGGCAATTGTAAAAATGGTAGTAAGCAATGTACACAATATAAATCAAACAATTAGTATTTACAATATCTTGTAACAAGAATTTCACAAATACCCCATAAGAAAGCTTAAATTATCATTTATTTTCACAGTAGTAAAGTTAAAATAATATCTAAAATCTCATGTAGCTATAACGAAATAAGATGTTTTCTTCTCAACATTACAGAAAAAATCAAGATGGCTATTAGTTGGTCCATTGAAATACATAAAAAATAATACATATAAAAATTTCATCAACAAGAATTTGTCAGCACAATTTTATCAAAATGAGGTGAGAAAAAAAGATGTTTGCTGTACAAGATATTAGAAAATTCAACATGGCTGCCAGTCAGCCATTTTGAATTCCACTTAAGAAAATGCCAAGCACATCAACTTAAACAATTGCTAACTTTCTCAAAGTCTGTAAAAAAATTATCAAATCATTTGCTTTTTAAAAAGAAAAACTCAGAATGGCTGCCAATCAGCCATAATGAATTTGATAAAATATCAATACATCAAAGAAAGTTCAAAAATAAGAATTTGATAAAAATAGCAGTACATAATGGACTTCAGCAATTCAAAATGGCAACCAATGTGGAATAATGCTATATTCAATAAGTTACATGACATAAAGACATAAACCCTTGATTCATCTTCGTCAATAATATTTGCTAATCAATGAGATAAATAGTTACTAGGAGATGTAGAATTGGTCATACTATATTAACACATTCATACCTTCTCAAAAGAAAGAAAGCACCTTGACTGCCAGGATCTTAAATACATCCGTGACAAACATTTTAAAGTTAACTCACTTAAAGAACTTAATGAGTCTTTACCATCATATTTTCTAATCGCCGAGATCAAATAGTGATTTCGCGATGTAGAATTGGTCATACCAGATTAACACATTCATACCTTCTCACAAGAGAGGAAGCACCTAAATGTAAACCCTGTGATGAGCATTTCTATGTCAAACACGTTCTCCTTGACTGTCAGGATCTTAAAGACATCCATGACAAACATTTTAAAGTTAACTCACTTAAAGAACTTTTTGAGTCTGTACCATCATATGCGATACTTAACTTTTTGAAGGAAATAAATGTATATAATAAGATATAGAGCTTTACATCATTAATATCGTTTTAATAAATAGTGTCATTGATTGCTTTCGGCGCGATATGACCTTTTTGTGTTGGTGCGCCGTAAAACCAAAACAAAACCAAACCTGAAGGAAATAAATGTTTATCATAAAATATAGGACGTAAAATCTTCATTATCTATTGAAGTAATAGTATCATCAATTGTTTTCGACGTAATATGACTTTTTTGCATTAATAAGCCGTAAAATCCAATTAATCAATCAATAAATCAATCAGACTTCAGCAAGAAGAAATGGTAATGAAATAAGCTTACTATACAGTTATTTAAACAAAGTCAAAATGGCTGCCAGTCTGCCATAATGAATTTGTATCCAGAGTAAATCCATGTACGAGTCAACTACATCAATAAAGACTTTGGAGCGAAATTTGGCTAAAATTGAGTAAAAAAAAACACATGCATGTACTATACAGTAATTTAAATAAAAATTCAAAATGGCTGCCAGTCAGTCATATTGAATATAAATTGATGAAGAATAGTCATACTGATAAACTGTATCAGTGAGACCTTGTATGCAATTTCTTTTCAAAATATGTATGGTAATAAGTCAATATAAGACTGTATTAATTTTGAAAAAAGGATGACAGCCAGTCCGCCATTTTGAATTGGAATTGAGTTAAAGTGTATGTACACATCAACTGTGAACGTCTGTGCAAAATTCTATCTAAATTAGTTAAGAAAAAATCTGTTGAGAAATAAGCATACAGTAATTAAACTAAAAAAAAATTCAAGATGGCCGCAAGTCGGCCATTTTGAATTGGAATTGATATAACATGCATATAAAAATCAACTGTAAACGCCTGTGCAAATTCTATAAAATAAGATAAGAAAAAAATCTATTGAGAAAAAAAGCAAACTATACAGCTATCTAATTAGATTTAAAATATATAACACAATTAGTTATTTTAAACAACTGAGGTATGTTTCCATAGTTACTTGAGTTTTGTATACACCATTAAATCATGGTATATAACAGCTTCTATTCTAATACATTAAGAAATAAACATACTGCAAATGTATTAATTTTTTGGGACAGACCACATATCCAACCAACCAACCAACCAACCAACAAACAAACCAACCAACCAACCAACCAACCAACCAACCAACCAACCAACCAACCACCAGGGTGATTCCAGTATACCCCCGAAAACTTCGTTTGCGGGGGTATAAAGACAAGTTAATTTTTTCAGGTCAGTCATCAAACTATATAAAAGATGAAACAGCAACTTAAATCCTAGACGTGACATTAAAGAAGATGCAACAGAAGATCTTAGATAGAGCAATTGCTTCAACATTGAATAATCAGTATTGAAATACAGAAACACTTTCCTTACTCCTTACACATTAGATTAAAGTACGAACCGAGCAGGGCAAAAATGCAGTTGAAGTGTTAATTCTATCCTGCATAACTGGCAAATACTACTGCATAGTGTATAAATGAGATTTGACTCCACCCATTTATACGCTTATCAATATAATATAATATAATCACCAACACAAAAACAAAAGTCATGTCAGTTGATTGACAGAACTACTTTTATTGCCTAGAAATAAACTGCCTAGTAAATCAGAGATACATGTATCACTCCACAGGTTAAACTGGTCAGGCATTTGAATGGTCTAGTTATGTTCCGATTATCGCCGACGTCGCCGAAATCGGTTAGAAAAATTTGAGCAACGATTAATAGATTATGATTTTTGTGGACAGCGACGTCGCGGAAAACTAGCCCGTACCCAAGGAAGATCATTCATTTTCGTGTGCGCCCAATAATAGCAGATTCGGCAGAAAACTTTTTAAAAACAACTTTTCTTTGACGTAACCCACGTGCCTGATGCAGTGATGCCTGAGACGAGTGAAATTGTGAAAGTCAGTCACTTGAGCTAACCGATTTCTCTGATTAATCAATCATGAATTTTGACTTGTATAGACCGCTGGCTAGCTCAGTTGGTAGCACCCAATACAACTCATTAAGGGGTTGAGGGTTCAATTGCCGGGCAGTGCAAACTTTCATGGAGCTTGGTCATAAACTATTTCTACGACCATTCACCGTCCTACCAATGATTTTTTATTATGTAGGGCAGTTGTCAGTTACTGACAAAAGTATGCGCTTAGTAGACCGCCATTATATGACCTATACAATGTGTTGCTATGGCGTAAAACCAAACAAACAAACAACTTGTTACATAACTTAAGCCTTTTGGCGAAATCGCCAGTCTAAAAAGACTGTATAATTATGAAGAGTGTAGCAGCAGCATTGAGTTAGTCATTGAATCATGAGAAAATTTGGGTCATTAGAATTGTTTGATGCAAAAAAATAGAAATATTAGTAGATAGTCGTAGATAATTGTTCATAGATACCATATATAAATGTTCATTATGGAAATGAACTATTAAGTAATTCTGTATTTTCAGTATTAAGTAATGACAAGAATACCATTATACTTACATGAAATGTTGATGTTTATAATGCTAAAGCAAAACCATAGTTACACTCTTATAAACTGAAAAATTGACAAGAAAAATGACATAAAATTAGAAATGTACAATGTACAACAATCAAACACATAAATGAGAGGGCCATGATAGCCCTTTCTCGCTCACCCAAATACCATTGATATATACATAAATCAGAAAAATATAAGAATCGAGGAATGAAATCTTTTTTGCTACAAAGTGGTATGATAGTAAAATGGCCCCTCAATATTATTGCTATATGGTGTTAACCAAAACAAAAAAAACATGACTTACTTTACCCATTGATTCAATTGTTAAGCAGAGGATTTGGAGATTACTTTATTTATTTTATTTATTTATTGGAGTTAACGTTGTGTCAACACAATTTAAGGTCATTTTACGGAGACCAGCGCACCTAACCTAGCTTTCCTGGACCATTGTCTATAACCAGTACTCACCTATCCTTCCACAAGGCCGGACACTTCTCTATATTATCTAATCAATGGTGGAAAATCGACATTTTTGTCAAATTTTCATGGAAGGGTATAACCTCCCCGGGTGGGATTTGAACCCGCACCCCGTCGGGCTTGAGATTCCAAATCCCAGCGTGCTACTAACAGCGCTATCAACCCGGGTTCATAGTGACCTAGATTTTTACCCTAGAATACACTTACATAAATCAGACTGGGATTTTATCAAATCAAAATTTCAGACAAAATTCCAGGGTATTTCATTTGTAGAAAGTTAGGTTTTTCCATGTAAGGAATTGTGACCTAGTTTTTAACCCCCATATGACCCATATTTCAACTTGACCTAGAAATCATCATATCACTTTTTGACAAATTTCTAGGATTATCCGATTGTTAATGTAGCTAGAGTACCTATGTTTTGAACATATTTGAGCACTGTGACCTACTTTTGGACCAAAGGGAACCCATGTTAAACATATCCGAGATATGATTGGGGCTAACATCCATACCAAGTTTCAATACAATTCAGGCTAAAGTGTGCTTGCTAGAGCATTAAGGAAACTATGCGTGAACAGACGACAGACATTGAGTGATCCTAATAGCTCACCCTGAGCTTATAGCCCAGGAGAGCTTTAAATCATAATAAATACAAGGGTGTGGAATTTCAATGGCTGACTTGTCTAAGTCATATTTGGGTAGTTGACAAGAAACACAAACCATCCTAATTGTCAGTAGAAAAATATTTTTTTAATCTTTAGACAAGCGAAATTTTGCAGTGGACTAGGAGATAAACAGATTTTAAGCATTCACTTGTCCATGGACAAGTGGTATATGTCCATGGAAAAGTGGTATTTGTCCATGGAAAAGTGGTGTATGTCCATGGACAAGTGGTATTTGTCCATGGACAAGTGGTATTTCTCCATGGACAAGTGAAATAAATTTGAAATTTCACACCCCTGTAAAATACAATACAGAACAATACAAATAATTCCTACCAAAGTATCTTATATCACAGTATCTTGTAACCTTAGAGAAGAAATTATAATAAAAAAGCAAAAAACAAACAAAAAGTCAGTTAAGGTAGATTATTTCAAAATAATGCCAAAAACCCTCCCCCCAACCACGCAATATGACCAATATCCCTACATAAATCTTCAGTGGTCTCGAGGATCAATGCAGTATGACTGGAAATATCCAGGTCAGTTATATTTAAGTTTCCTTTGAGTTGTATGCCGGAGGTATTGCTATAACTCAATCCCTCCTTCCAACTGTGTCAGCTTTTTTTTGTATTCAATTAATTTTAGGGGATGCAGTTTGTAATGTTTGAAATGCAGAGAAGTAGGGGACTATCAGACTGAGGGACAAATAGACATACTTACAAAAAAGTGATCACAAATATAAAGCTGACAATGAGCATGAAGATCATGACAGCTGGAAAGTTGGTGCAGTAAATTCTTTCAGAGGAGCATTAGGTTCATTGAGCCTATATCATTATTTCTCATACAAAATATTTACACTAATGTGCTATAAACTCAATCAAACAAGTAGCATTGGGCAAGAAAGGTAATAAATTTTTCCAGCAATTTTCAAGACAGCAATACAATGTGCACATCAATTTAAATCAATGTAAAATATAATCTAATTAAGTTTGATTTAAACTCAGGTTTTTCTTTACTTTAAAGTTAAGTAGTCCAATCACAAAGTAACTAATTTATACATCTAATGAATTGAAATGAACGTGACCTCATACCCCAAGATGGTACACATGTACAGACTTAGATATAATCAGAAACATTTCATTTAACCATATGAATAGAGCAGCAATCATTTACCGCAAAGTTGATTCGATGCGATTCAATATTTTTTCTTTCTATTTGATTTTTTTCTATTTGTTTCATTTTTTTTTTTTAACGCCGCATTCAACACATATATAGGTCATATATACAACGGCCAGCTCTTCCTACTATAGGTTTCCCGGACACTTATTTATCACCAGTACTAACTTACCCTACCACCAGGCCGACAACTCATGTATAGGGTATGACCTGCCCCGACCGGGTTTCGAACTCGTGATCTCCGGATTCGAAGTCAGACATGCTAACCACTACACCACGGCCGCGGCTGATTTGTTTATTAATATAATTTACTTCAAATATGCGTTTATACATTTATTTGAGCTAAAATCTAAATAATATGATTAAATAAAAGGGTTACTGAAATTTGATAACACGAAACTCAAAAATCGGCTAAATTAATATTTGCTTTTTTCAAGTACGAAATGGATTGGGTACGAATTTCAAGGTCGCGAAAATGTATTATTAATGTAATTTTGACTAAAAAGTGTAGACAGCATGGAGCATAAATTGTAGAAAGATGCAGTTCTTGATATACTATTGTACATATTACCTAAACCTACACTGTGTAGGCAAATATACTTAAATTTGAATTAACAAACATCAAAACTTGCGCGTGCGGAGCTAAACTTCTGGTTTGTCAGAACAATTAAAATTCAATTACACCAACCCAATTAGCATAGGATCAGGGCATATACTATAAATATATTTATGGAACAGTTTCCAAGACGTGCTACTTAAAATCGTAATGAAAACTTTAGAGAAATGTAACAAAGTGAAACCCAGTTTCACTGTCAACGTACTTCGTCTTTTAGGTGGGCCTTTGCTTTTATCGTTATAACTTATGTAGACACGTTTAAAGATTAAAAACTTGTGGGTCCTGAATCGAAATCGAATCGGCTCCCTCGCAATCAAGTTTCAATGTATCAAATCGTTGCAGCCCTACATATGATACTGTTTACACTAGTTATTCAAATGGTGTTACCGACTACAAAATGTTTTTTCAGAGACTTGACAAACCATTGATGTCTTAGTAATTTTAATTGAAATCACTAATTATTGGTTAGGCCACAACAAATTGATTGTATGTTCTATGGATTCGCTAGCACCTTAATTTCGACCGTTTTTACAAAAAAATATTTTTATTTCCTCGCTCGCCCATAAAAATTTGGTCGAATCGCTATATAAAGCAAGTGAATAAAGACTTTTTGATTTTTTTTCTTCGCTCGCCCCATTTTTTTTCCAGAAAAATCCGTAGAACTAAATCATAATGGGTAATTCAAGTATGCCAATCAGGGTTGTTTAACTGTTAATGTATGTGCCAGTGACAATTGAATAAAATTTATCAATAAATGGTATACATTATTTTACATATTTCAAAATTGTTAAAATAATCATTTTAAAACCATTGTAACATGATTAAGCCATGATTTTGTAAAATATCTTTGTAACATATATAAGAAATAAGTTGGCAGACACTTCCAAATGTCAGTATAATATTACATTAGTGAACTGCATTGAAAATTAAAATATCAATGATCATAGCATACAGACCTTTTTTTCTACATTTATTTTAGATACACATGTAACATGTTATTACATCACATTTTAAAGTCAAGGGCTGAACGAAACCCCTGTTTGTAACTCCCCTTTATTTTTAAATTGAGTAACACTAGTATTTTGTTCAGCCTTGAAGTCATATACATACAATTCATCAGTCTAATACTTTATACCAGATATCAACCTTTATCTATAGTACACTAAGTCATGAGCACATGTAAGTATCACATTCACATTAAGAATTATTGCTATACCTAAAATTAAAGAATAACACTCTATACCCTCTCCTTCCTGCACCAAAAACAAATAAAGCTACAATACATCATTACTGGTAAAAAAACAATGGTCATTTTTCTTGTTAATCTTTGTGTACTTCAATACAAGTACTGTATATATGTAGAAGCACCTTAGCTAGACTCCCATACTATACCCGACTACTGTCCATTGTACAAGTACATAAGGTTTACTTCAATCCAACAATCTTAAACAGTATAACCACCCTGAACCATGGTCAATACATGACTTAGACTGTTTGGACAAGTTATCCTTTTTTTGTACTTTATAATCTAGATTTCCAGATTTGTTATTTTTCTTTTTTCTATCATACTTTTATTTCCTTTTATGTTCATTTTTCTTTTTTTTTTCTATCTAATTTTTTTTTAACATATTTTTCTTTCTTTTTATTTCCATTTTTCTTTTTTCTATCCTATTTTTATTCTTGTATGAGCATTTTTTTCTTCTTCAATGTGACTTTAGCCATAGTAGATCACTACCTAGCATCGTTAGTAACAACTACATATATTTTGAATTTTTTTGTTATTTTAGTCATTTTTATTGAAAATAAAATCATTTAACAATGTATGACATCATTTGTTTGATACATGAAGTGAAGGTAAGACTATCATTCTATTAATATGTAGCATTATATGTGAACAATGATTTTACACTGCCAGACTCCAAGCATACTCTCATTTTAAAGGTTGATTTAGGTACTTAGGTGTTCAGGCTGCATGACATTGAAGAAAAGACTTCATTTAGATTTTATTAATTTAACAACTCTTAAACTTGTAAGCTTTTTTCAATGAAACCTCACAATATTAATCAATACTTACATGTACATGTGTATAATTAATAAAATTAAGGAATTACTTAATTAATTTAATGAAACATTGCAATGATTATTTTTATATACTGGTTTAGCACTGTGTCAAAACAATAAAAGTTATTTTACTGTGGACAGCTCACCTAACCTAGCTTTCCTGGACCCTCGTCTATAACCAGTACTCACCAACCCTTCCATAAGACCAGCAACTTCTCCAACTTATTATTAAATGAAGGAAAAATTGACATTTTCAACATGTTTTCATGGAAGGGTATATTAACCTCCCGGAGAAGAATTCAAACCCTTACTACACAGATATTTTTTCTTTCAATGCAGTCAAATTACTGGTACATAAGTTACAATATAAAGGTTTGAACATTATTTGACAACTAAATGTTACAATGGTTTTCACAACTGAAAGTATTGTCATTCAATTTTTAGATACAGTAGAACCTGAGAATATTACAGTCCCAGGACTGTCCAGTCTTTGCTAATGTCCTGTTTTCTCAATAAGACATACAATATTACACAGTAAATGACCTACTTCATAGCCAGTATAAGAAATAAATTTATTCAATCTTAAGTGTTACAAAATCAATGAGATTATCCAGTATTTTATTTGGTTAAGGAAATAACATGGACTGTGTTGGGTAGGTATCTCAAATATTTTCCCTTTCTATGTGAATTGTGGTTCAACATTCCTTGGGGAGTTTTGAGGACCAAACTGGGGGGAAAAAAGAGTCAGTTTTGTTTGGGGAAGCAGTCTGAATTCGGCTTCTGCTTAGAAGAGTGTTTTGGCCCTGTCAACTTTCCACTTTCACAACATGCAAAATTCTCAACTTCTATGTACTGCATTATTATATTATACAGTGGTTCTACTGTATAAAAGGGTGGCTGTGTAACTCAATTTCATGACTTAGGACAACAAATACTTTATTATAATATAGACATTGATTTAATTTACTGTTGTACTTAATAATCTTAAGTAACTGCAATGGTTTTTTTAATGATATAAAATGTATTGTTAAATTTTATTTCACGGTCAGTGGCACATACATTTACCCTGTGTATTTAGATACTTGCTACAATACTTCTGTATTCAATTTATGAATTTATTAGATGTTTTCACTATGTAAATATCGTAAACAACTTGTATATGTTTTATCAGAGATCCACATGGAAGATTGGATTTGTCAAAATGTGTAGCCATTGTTAAATAAAGTCTATATTATTATAATTATTATCATTATAATTTATCACTATTAATAAAATAGTAATCCATATTTATTTAAATCAGCAGGGTTTATCATCTTATTATTAGTATTACTTGGACTTCAATATGAATGATATGAATAGCATCTAGCTTTTCACATGGCTTTGTTGACATATAATTTATTTATTTATTTGAGTTAACGCCAAATCAACTAGGGCTGCAACGATTCGATTGGATACATCGAAACTTGACTGCGAGGGCGGCGATTAAATTTCAATTCGGCACCCACAAATTTCGATTTGATACTGACCTTTAAACGTATCTATAAAAGTTATAAGCATAAAAGCAAAAGGGCACCTAAAAGACACTAACTCCCCGTAATGGTTATTTCCCTTTATTAAATCAAGTAGCAAGGCGTTATCTGCAGTATATTAAGAGCTGCATATTCTGAAACAATTTATGTTTCATGTTGTATATATAGATTTGTTTTAGTTGATATTACATTAATGACACATTTTCGCAACCTTTATTTTCATACCCAGTCCATTTCGTACTTAAGAGGCAATCTTAATATAGCAGATTTTCGGGTTTCATGGGAATTTAATTTGAGTAACACTTATATTTTATCAATAATAAATAGTTTTAGTCTCAAATAAATGTATAAATGCATATTTGGAGTAAATAATTCTAATAGATGAATCGAATGCAGCTCTAGTATCAACACAATTTAGGTCATTTCACGGCTTTCAGCGCACCTAACCTAGCTTTCCTGGACCATTGTCTATAACCATACTCACCTACCCTTCCACAAGACCAGAAACTTCTCCATATTATCTAATCAATGGAGGAAAATCGACATTATTGTCAAATTTTCATGGAAGGGTATAACCTCCCCAGGTGGGATTTGAATCCACACCCCCTCAGGCACGAGTATCCAAATCCCGGTGTGCTACCAACTGCCCTATCGACGCGGGTTGTGACATATAAAGCCTGATACACCGATTAATTAAAATCTTTAATAAATATTAAACTGTAATGCAAAATCTACAATTAATACAAACTTACCAAATCATGCAATAGAATTAGGAATTCAAATATTTGGATTTTCTTCTTTGATACAAACTAACAGACATCATCATAATGAAAATGAGTGTACAAAAAACAAAAGGATTTAATATAAATTTCGAAATTTTCATCAATAAGATGTATCAAACTGTTTGTACCACATGCACACAGAAAAAAAACACTAATTCCTAAGTAAGTCTTTTGGTCTGTCAGTTAAGTTTAAGTTTTAAGACTAAAAGAAATCTACTTCTATTAGATATATGTTTACTTGGCATACATTCTAATGCAAGGTTTTAAATATTAGACTAAATAACTCATGTAATGATGTTATGTTACTAAACAACAGAAATATTTAGATTGAAACGTGGATAATTGAACTTCTGATCACTTTTTACATATTTATTTATTGGAGTTAACGCCTTGTCAACAAGATTTTAGGTCATTTTACAACATCCAGCGTACCTAACCTAGCTTTCCTGGACAATTGTCTATAACCAGTACTCACCAACCCTTCCACAAGGCCGGAAACTTCTCCATATTACCTAATTAATGGGGGAAAATCAACATTTTTGTCAAATTTTCATGGAAGGGTATAACCTCCCCGGTGGGATTGAACATGCACCCCCTCAGGCAAGAGTATCCAAATCCCAGCGCACAACCAACTGTGCTAACCACCCGGGTTTGATCACTTTTTAGGACCATATTTAATTTATATTCATTTTTGCATAAAAAATGACATTTTTATACAACTTTCTTTTCCTACGAATAGGAGAAACCAAAATAAACAGAATGCAACAGACACATATTGGTTAGCTGTCCAAGCATCTCTCATCAGGATATTTTTGTAATCACTGACATTTAGTATTCATCAATAGTTTGATTACAGAGAATATAAATAAACTTAAGGCCACAACAAGTTGATCATATGTTCTACAGATTTTTCTGAAAAAAAATTGGGCGAACGAGCGAAGACAAAAAAGAAAAATGTCTTTATTCACTTGCTTTGTATAGCGGTTTGATCAAATTTTTATGAGCTAGCGAGGAAATGAAAATATTTTTTTTGTAAAAACTGTCAAAAATAAGGTGTGAGCGACACCATAGAACATTTGATCAATTTGTTGTAACCTAATCCCAACACATTGTAAAGTACTCTAGACAAATCTTTTATAAACCCAATACTTGGCACAGTTCTCCAGATAATGTATACGTATGTATCCTATCGCAACCTTGGCCAAGATACGCAGACCTAATTGTGACCCAATTCAAGTAAAAAATAAATAAACCTAATTAACCTCTGAAGGATTTTACTGCACCAACTAACTATTGCCACTGGTAGTAAAATAAAACTGAAAGTACTGACTGAGTACAACAACATGAGACAGGGATTAAGAATTAAGAGATATATAATCCAGAAAATATTTATAAATTATTTATAATTTATTATACATGTAAATAAAGGAGAGTTGAGGAAAAAAAGACAGTATTGTCAGTCCTGACACTGTATGGTATTCTCAACTTCTACTCTTAGTGCAAATTTAATTTTGGAAATATCAAGGATATATTTACATTCAGACCTAATTTTAGACATCAAATTATTTATCAACTTAAACAGATGTCTGAATAGACTCTTTTATCTCAAATTACAGACCGCTGGGTTATTTTTACAGCCTACTCAATAAAACATACCAACAGTGACATTTAGGGTCACAGACTACAACCATCTTATCTTATATTCATACACACTGCCCTCTTAAAGTTTCTTCAACTTACAAATAATCAAATCCCTACCAATTCCAAGTTCCATGAAGTAAAATTATAACATTTATTTAGTTCATTATTCATGCAATTATAATTGAAACAAATTTTCTGAGGGTACATTTCATTTTTGAGTTGCACCAAGTTATCAATCAGTCTCCAAAACTATGGTAAATGTATTACAATGAATCAAAATCAAGTTTGGAATATTTTGTGATTCCATATCCAAAATAATAAGAATTTGATTTTAAAAGCAAAATTGAAATTCATTTAACAATACTTTGTTTTTACAACCTTTTAAACTCCATTGAGTACTACAAGTAAATTGTAAAAGTATGAAGGAACTTATGGAAGGCAATGTAATATCCAATATTTATCAAATCTGCATCTTGAAAACAAATCAAGCATACAAAAAACATTTAGGAAAATCATTTTACAGCTTGTTTTACTACCAGGACAACAGTCAACTCACTTCAACTCACATGATCAACATGCTAAATGGAAGTTCCACAACAGAACCAATGACCACAGTGGTGGTAACTGCACACAAAATGTTCAACCAAGATAACATATTAACATTGTAAATGTACTGTGCATTGCAATTACACAAAATTCCCAGAGTTAAATCTGGAACTGACCAAAAGTAGGCTTACATTACAGTAACATTAATTAATTAAAGAACAAAGTCAGTTTTCCATGCACATGTTGTCTGTTACAGTAAAAATTCAACATTATGGCTGGTTAAGAATAATGTAGGGGCATTGTACCCAGAAAGCAGACTATTGTCCAACTTTGTCACACAAGTAAGTCTATGCAGTCTTAAGTCTAAAATTTCATCTTGGTGTTATTATCTAAGAATCCAAGCATAATTATAAACTTGTCATCAATTTACTAAATTAGCTAACAATTTTTGTGTCTTAAGATAGCCTATTTTTAGGTCAAGGTTGTCAGACTTTTCATGTTTAAGATCTCATATTAAAACAGATACTCCTAGAAACTAAGTGTGTTTCATAGTACCATTTTTTAAGATATTTTATAAAAAGTTAGCATACTTATTCAATGGGCCTATATCAACCTTACTGTGATGGGACATCACTATAGATGTATTATTTTAGAAGTCATTACCCTTTAATGAGAAAAACAAAGTATGATGTTTAAGCTTTTCCTATATCTGCAATACTTAGCAAGATATTAGACTTTAAGTTTGTATACTTGTTTGTTGGTACTATATTTACATCTACATGACTCTAAAGGAATATAACTACAGATAATCAAATAATTTTAAAGCAGGCGTCACACTGTCCCGATATAAGCACTTGATGGACAAACAAGTAAGGAAATATTCAAATTCGGATCTGATCATTATAACTTCAGGCCATTTGAGAGGGCATCTTCAGCCATTGCATGACCCCGGCTAATATTTTCAGACTCCGGCAATAACTTTGTGAGCGGTCCAAAATCTAGGGCATGTCAAAAAATGCCAATTTTAGGCTTTGTAAAGTCGTCTTAAAGCCATCTAATTTTGTAGTCTTTGTCTTCAGTTCGTGTGATCTTCTGTGTCATATCTGGCATTTTTAGCCTCAAGAAGACAATATAAAGGGAAAAAGATGCTCGATTGTCTTAGAAAAGCAACACAACTACTTGAAGCTCCCCCCCCACCTACGGTTAAGTTGCCATCCTATTTTGGTATGATAACATCAAGATGGGATCATGATGTATAAAAATTGTAAATATTGAACTTAAATAACCGAGGATTCAGCTTGTATATAATTTTAAGGAAAAGAAGTTGAATGCTCAGTAGTTTTCTTGGACCTCTAAATCATGCCTCTGCTTTCCTCATCTGGGTTCTGTATTTATTATCAAGACCCTCACCCTTGCCTCCTCCTACTTTTGGTGGCATGATAAAGTAAAATCAAATCCAAATTTGTGTTAAAACCTAGTTGTGCTCCCAATACTATAAGCTACTAAAATATGCCGCTTTTGACCGCCCAGGGGTCAAGTGACGCTTCATGCCTACGTTCAAACACATCACACTTAACACTATAATGTTGTAACCAATTGTATGGCCTTTGCAAGTCCTGTGGTAGACTACTCCATGTGTGAATTGCATATGTTGCATAAACTTTAGTAGGAATGATCATGTGTGGATTGGATGCGATCGCGTAGCCTTCTGTAACAATCGTACTTGTTTTGGATGTTGATTGGTTGTCAACTTATTTCAGGACCATCTTCGCGTGAAATTTGAAATTGCATATTTTGTTTGTCCATCAGGTTTCAATTTTGGGACAGTGTGACGCCTGCATAAGTGTTTATCATTTATAAAAGTATTCACCTTGTTACTATACAGATGTTTGCAGAGATGACATATTGGCAGACAACATGCACATGAAATACCTGCCTTACGAGTGTGTCTGTACATATATACAACAATAACTTGTGTTTAGTCCAGATTCTTAATCTAGACTATACTCTAAATGGGATCTGCATCTCAAACATTACAAACTGAAGGGGAAAAGAATGATTCCATGATTTCATCACCACATTGTGTCAGCTAAGACTACCCTGACCCAAAACATCAAAGCCCTCTTGTGTCAAAAGACATGGGCTAAGACTACCCTGACCCAAAACATCAAAGCCCTCTTGTGTCAGAAGACATTCTCCACAATGGCCTAGAACCACCCTGACCTAATATATCAGTCATATTGTGTCATATATCGGCTTAAAATTTGAGTGCACTATCTCCATTTTAATCATATTTTATATTTTACATATCACTTTGATTTCTAGCTACATTATAGAAAAAAACATCTCCTTAGCACATCAGCCTGAAGCCTGGAACAAAAAAATTGATTCAAGTAAGTGAAAATACAATGTCATAGTCAGGCTAGTTGATAATTTTTAAATGTGAAGTGGAAACCACATTAAAGCCGGATTTAAAAACTTTAACACAAAAATGACAAAGGGGTGATGTTTAAGGCATAGGCTTTACTCAGAACAGAGAATAAAGATCTAGTTTCCTGTGCTGTATGCTAGTAACCCAGTATAAATTCCATGGTCCTATCTTAGATTCTAACCCAGGACCACTCCATTCATAAACAGCCATAATCACTAGCTTGAAGGCAAGGAAGTACAGTTGCTGTATTACACCTCTACTTCACATGGACAAGCAACATTAACTAAGCTGTATATGCATTAAGATGACAATATTTAAAGCAGAAGCCACTGACCACAATCTTACTATTTTTTAATTGGGTTTATGTCAACACAATTTTGGTCATTTTACTGAGTCCAGCGCACCTAACCTAGCTTTCGGGACCATTGTCTATAACCAGTACACACCTTCCCTTCCACAGGGCCAGCAACTTCTCCATATTATCTTATCAATGGAGGAAAATTGTCATTATTGTCAAATTTTCATGTAAGGGTATAACCTCCCTGGGTGGGATTTGAAACCCGTAAACCCTTAGGGTCATGAGGTTTCAAATCCCGGCGTGCTACCATCCGCACTACAGGCCAGAGTTGAATTACATTAATAGGCATATGCTTTTTCCATTGTCGGTTATCCCACAATACATAATTTCTCTGTTATGCTGTGTTATGTACAGTGGGCTATTCGGTTAGGAATATCATGAATAATTAATGAGGCAGTTCCATTGGTTCTACAAGGAAACCAATGCAGAAATTAAGCCAATGGAATTACGTTTTATATTTAAGGTTCGGGTTACCATTCAAAATGGCAGTCTCCATTTGTGATATTTCTTAAACAGGTGAAGAAAATCCCAGTATGATGTCCTTGTTATTGAAGAGTATTTGATCGTAACATCAGATTTCATTGGAAAGAGATTGGTGTCCCCTGCCAGTTTTTTTGTCATTTTTTTAGCCGTTTATGGGCTATACTCCCAATCTAAAATCATATTTTTTCCCCCAAATTTCCATCCAAAATTCCAATAAAACTTAAAAAAAATTTTTTTTTTGAAAAAAGACAGCTGTAAGTATGTTTCAGCTGAAATCATAGTCATCCCAGTAATCTTTCTTTTTAATTAACTAATTAAATTAATTAAGAATGAAACTAAAAACTTAAATTTTGTTATCTAAATCTGCTTTGTTATTAAATTTGCATGACATTTGAGCCCAATTTAAACCTAATTGCCGATAAAATTCCCAATTCTAGGGGCATGGGTCATTTTCCCGAATTTGTGAAAAAATCATTGCCTGCCTCATGCATATTCATGAAAACGAGATTTCTCCAGTCAAATTGCCCACAGTACTTCTGGAGTGTAACAGAAGAATGTACTGAGGTTGCCAACGACAGCCATGAACATGCCACTGGTACAGCATGTCAGATTTCATTGTGACCATGCAAACCTGATCACAACAGAACCTTCAGTTTCTTAATAAGTAAAACAAGTAAATCTGTGAGCTAATGCTCACTAGTGATACCCCCGCCAAAATCTAAAAATATGCGACAAACAGGAAGTAGATGAGCAAGGAGCATGAAATCGCTTTACACCACATGGGACTATGGGATGAAGCAATATGCAAAGTATTAGGCTGCTGCATGTTATAGTTGCTGAGAAAACTGCGACGGAAATTTTGTAACGGACGGACGGACAAACGCACGCACACACAGACAAGGGTAAAACAGTATACCCCCCTCTTCTTCGAAGCGGGGGTATAATGACAGAAAGTAAGATAGTGCACTCTAACTTTAAGCAAACAATAAATTAACTAACTCCTCACACAAGGAAATCAAAAACTAGATGAGATGCAGTGATGAAACCATGAAATCACTCCTTATCTAGCTCACTGTATTGTTCAACAGAATTCAACAAATCTCATTTAGATCTGACCTCTGCAGCTTGTTACTCACTGACATGCTCACTTCTTTGAAACTAAATATCCTGAGTCTAGGGATACATTTTTTAAATTGTTTGTTTTCTAGTGAAGACATCATATTAGTGCTACCAAGGTTCACCCAATAGATCAGTTGGGACTTCCATATCTTAGTACACGGCATTAAAATTTCACCCTTGCTGTTGGAGATAAATTAAACTTAAATGAGACTTTCTTACTAAGACCATGTTACTGCAATAACTTCAACATTGCTGCAACTCATATTATACTTCTGTTAATTCAAATTCGGCATCTCCATGGTGATATTGTCAAACAATTGCAACAATACCCTTTGCAAAGTTTCTACAAAGGATATATAGTTAAAGAAATTCAATGTCAGCTATAGAGAAACTTTGAAGTCACTTCTTGGGAACAAATTATTAAAATCTAAACAGCTGAAGACATTCTAAGAACATAGGAATACTTCAGGAGACTAATTTGTGTTATTCCCACAACTTATCTTAATGTGTTGCCATGACTACACAATAATAGCAGTATCAACCACCATGCAACAATTGTTGCAGTCAGAGAGACTTTAGAATGTATGAGGCTTGATTGTAATGAGATTGGTATTTAACTGGTGAACTATAACAGTGAGCCAGATCCCCTGTACACCCCCCAAAACATAATTGAATAAAAGTTTTACTGACTAAAATATTTTGGGATAATACTAATGGTTATCCAACATCAAACTCGCCGGAATCTTATATATAACTGACTAGTCAAACTGCTAGTCTATTGACACTACTGCCACCGAAGTTCCCTCCCCCTTCCCCCCTATTGATCATACATTGTAGCAAACAAATTTTGATTTTGAAATCTACCCTAACTTTCTTAAAGTTTGTTTTCTGGGAATGCATCGGACAAGTTACCAAATAAGTATTAATGATAGATTGATAAATGCAAGATAAAATGAAGTTTAAACAAATAAATAAGAAACCTAACAATTAGAATGAATTTCCCCTCTTCAAGTTAAGATACTGTGATATAAAATATATAAATGCAAACAAATACAATAAAAAATATCCAAGTCAAATACTGTCTTTTACATAATGATAAATGTGTACACAAAAGGTTGGTAGTTGGCTATTTAACTAATGTTAAACATCATGAAAGATGATATGTATTTCACATGCATTACAAATCCCCTTTCATGATTTCAACTACAGTACAGTTCAAATAAGGTGACCACCTAAATTATATCTTAAAATTGTAATATAAAATAATTAGTATATAATGTAATAAGACCAAATGTCACTCAATCTTTGTAAGAAAATTTATATATCTTAATTTAATTCTTATGACAGGTTTTTATTCATTAATCCTTCCTATGATACAAAAGCACTAAACTTTAGGTGGTCCCAATACAAGAACATAGAAGCGTATAAATCTTTATTTTCAGGTAATTTCTATATTTTGTACAGTGAGCACTGCCTGGTTACATAATGTGAATCATTTCAGAGTGTACATGTTTTGTTCTTTCTCAACTGTCTCATCATGAATAATTTTGCGATGAATGCGTTTGTTAAAATTATTGTCGTATTACACCCATGAGTTTCCAAAAGTGTGTCTTATGATTGAGTAAAGATTCTTATGCCCTATAATAGGTTTTAGTCAAGATATTTTTAATAAAAAATAGGCAGTCAGTACAAAAACAATGCATTCAGTCACCCTGAAATTATTCAAGCTTTGACAGTTGAGAAAAAACGGACAGTACATAACTATTGCAAAAAAATCCTATCACTATGACTGAGTGAATTAAAATTGTCATGAAAATTATTTACAAACGATTTTTAAAGACAATTATTTAAAACAGAATCTAATAACATCTTATACATCTTGATAATTTTAAGTAATATTCTATCAGACATAATAGATTTATACACTTAGACTAAACATACTGTAGCCAAACAAAAAACGTTAGTTTTTTAGAACTCATACCTGAATACCAGCTTCTCATCTTTCAATAGTCCTGTAGAATGTTAGTAACTAGGTAACTTTATATATATATTCATTTATATATATATATATTTTTTTTTTTAATGAAACATATACTTTATTAAAGGGCTTGAGCAATACTCATCACCCAATAATTTGATTTAGCTTGATTGTGAAACAAATTCTTTCAACTTAAATTAATCACTTTCAAGTCGACTTCCTGTTACCCCAGTACTGAACGAGTAGGATAAAGTTTCTTACTCACGGAAACAACAGGTTAGGTTTTGGATGGGATTTGAACCAACACAGAGCTGACTACCCAATGATTACCAATCCAAAGTTATAACTGCTAAAATAAGCCTGTTCCTAAATATTTTAATAAAGTTGATGGGTCACTAAGAATGTCTTCATATCTTCAATGCATGATATATACACAAGATAAAGGTCCTAAATGGTATATGGTACAGTGACATGCACATAGTTATATTGGTCAAGTGGTAAAAAAAAGTAAATCTGTGAGCTAATGCTCACTAGTGATACCCCCGCAAAAATCTAAAAATATGCGACAAACAGGAAGTAGATGAGCAAGGAGCATGAAATCGCTTTACACCACATGGGACTATGGGATGAAGCAATATGCAAAGTATTAGGCTGCTGCATGTTATAGTTGCTGAGAAAACTGCGACGGAAATTTTGTAACGGACGGACACACGCACGGACAAGGGTAAAACAGTATACCCCCCTCTTCTTCGAAGCGGGGGTATAAAAATATTTTCAAATCATGGTAAAGTCAGTAAGGTTGTTGAACTAGAGATGCAAAGTTCAAATCAATCAGAAACTTGAAACTGTAGTCTGTTTTTCTCATATGTCAAAATTTGAATAATTTCATCTGACTGAAATATTTTTTCTTATAAATATTAAGTAAGTAAAAATCATAAACTGAAGCAAGCACACATTAAACGGCCCAGTTATTTGTCTACTTCATCCTATCTTAAAACATACAAGTTTAACTAAATAGCATGATCCATTGTTCAACAAGAAATATTTTTACACATCATTAGTCATTGTGAAATTTTTAAGTTTTGACAATTGAGAAAAAAAATATACATGTGGAAAGGAACTATATAACACAGGACTCAACATTAATTCTCATCAGCCCCCCACCCCCCCCCCCCTCGCTTACTCAGTTGGTAGAACGCAAATCTACTGATCAAGATGTCATGGGTTCAATTCCTGGGCGAGGTATACTGTCATGGAGCTTGGTCATGAAATTATTCATGCAGCCATTCTCACTCACAGTTGTCAGTCACTGACGAAAGTATGTGCCTAGTAGTTGATTAGCAGCTAAATCCAGAGATTTAGCCTTTCCAGGCACAGTGAGTAGGTTGACTGACCGCAGTTTGCTGACCTGTACAATGAGTTTGCTTAAGGTATTAAACCCAACAACAAAAATAAATAAAATTCTCAAAGTAGATTGCCCAGATGGACAACCAGCTCTTTATTTCACATGTCTGATGTTTACCAAATGTTTAAGCCATGCCAAATCCGAATTCTGTTAAGCGTCAACTCAAATTTGACAAACCTAGGTACCTATTCACAAAAACACACAAACCAAAAACACAAATATTTTTTACAACAAAAGACAATGCATTATATATATTTTTTTCAATAGAACATCTGCATAAAATGAAACAATGGTCTGAATTTAAGATAAAAAATTCACGTAAAATATATATTGTAATGATGTGGTTATGAAAAATTGCTTACGATGAATAACGTCGTTGCCGAACTCAATTTTCCCTAAATTAAATTGTATTGAATTCCAGAAAATCGGAATTATTTAAGAAAATTTAACTAACAATTTTGTTTTTTATTTTGATTGAGGATTCTAAAACCTATGCACATGCGGACGCTTAACAAAATTCCGATATGGCATGGCCTTACAAGTATTAACAAGTTATCCAAACCCAAATAAATAGGTTGTCAGGGGCAATCGGAAGACCTTAATATTGAGCCCTGTAACAAAAACTGTCTTAAACACCAATTTACACAATTTGTTTTCATGATATACTAATAATATTTGATATTATTTATGACCAGAGTTTGATATTTTCAAAAGCCCAAGATAACAAAGACAATTCTTGTAAACAGGGTGTTCCATGACAGTTTTTCAATAAACATTTAACATGCAAGTTATTTTGGATTGTACTAAGTTTAAAAGACTCCTTACCCAAGACATTCACTCATGTATATGCAGTACTGTTAAATCATTTGTGATATAGCCAAAAGGTAGAAATATCTGTAAATTTTTGAACACAAAATGTTATCGTTTTTATACCTAAAAATCTAGATTGAAGTCTAGCAGCCAAACTCTGGAGCAATTCCTTTTAGAATATAAGTTCAATATTGAATCTCATAAAATCATATAAAATGGTAATTGGTCTCAAGTTTGCAATGAAGATTGTTTAGTAATTTACTTATCAACAACCTAAGATCTTATTTAATAGACACAATTACAAAATTCTATAGCATACTAATGTTAACATATAGACTTATACAAGTAAATTGGGTAAGGAGTCATAGACATTACACTGAGGTGTGGAAATGCCAACATTTTCTACCACTGACTATGAATAAATGAAACAAACATCCCTTAGTCCCAAGTTCAATGTTCAATTTAAACTTTAAAACTGCTTTTATTTCAATATAAAATTAAAACTGTTAAAATACACCTCTATGCCTTTACAATGGCCATATAGATACAATTACAAATCATTCCAAAACAAATCAATTTAGCAAAATTGAATTTTCAAAGCCAATAGTGTCCGAGTAACTGAACAATGGTATTCCACACCTCTTCCTTAATACATCATACTTTTCCTCCAACTATTATAAATATAGCCTGTTCTTATTGACCAGAGACAAACAAGTAAATCTGTGAGCTAATGCTCACTAGTGATACCCCCGCCAAAATCTAAAAATATGCGACAAACAGGAAGTAGATGAGCGAGGAGCATGAAATCGCTTTACACCACATGGGACTATAGGATGAAGCAATATGCAAAGTTTCAGGCTGCTGCATGGTATAGTTGCTGAGAAAACTGTGACGGAAATTTTGTAACGGACGGACGGACGGACGGACGGACGGACGCACACACGCACGCACGGACAAGGGTAAAACAGTATACCCCCCTCTTCTTCGAAGCGGGGGTATAATGAATACAAAAATTAATTTATCAGTGAAAACACTATGGCTAACTTATCTAATGTGATATTAATATTGTAATCCTAGTCTAAGGTCAATGTGACTGAGCTATAAATCATTATTGTCCTGATAAGAAATAATCATAGTATATCATTTCAATATATTCTTTAAACTTGTAAGAAATATAACTCGAGTTCACGATAATATCAGTGATAAACACAAATATCAAATTAATTCTACAATAAAATAAATACTAGACAATGGATAGCAAGAACTTATGCTACTTGCACAAACATATATGAATGCAGTGTTTTTGATCAACAATTAAAATCAAAATTAGTTCAAATGGCCCAGTTATTCAGAAACTACAATGAAGATATATAGCATAAACGAGGAAAAGTAGATGTTCTAAATATAGACTTTTTCTCTTTCTTTTACATAGTATTCATTTAAACTATGCTTAAGTTAAATGAATCTAAAATCCAAAACATCAGCTTAAATGTGACGTGATATACAAAACTAAAATGGGAGAACCATTTTACGTCTGCTTATATGTAAAGTCAGTACAAACACATTTTTCAGAAAATCAATGATTTTTGTACTAAAGGAAATGACTAGAGAAAAAGTCCTATCTATATCGTAATAACTATTGCTAACTAATCTAGCCAACAACCAGACTTCAATAAAATGAATGCTAGCCAGTTTTACACCAAACCATGAAAACTTGCAACATGAACCAGTTCTCTCGTGCCATTACCTTAAACTATACATTTACATATAGACTTACATGAGTAGACAACAATTACAGTACCAGTTAACCTGCAAGTTTCCATATATTAGAATGGTAAAAAATGGCCAACAGATATTTCAATGAAGTCAGATTTGTGGGGAAAATGATCACTTTAGATATCTAAACTATCCTTTAAATATAGTAAAGTAACCATTTTGAAAATGGGGTCAACATTTATCACTATGAAAAGACAGCATAGTCTTGGCAAAAAACTATAAGTAAATGTAAAGATCTTAGCGTGTTTTTCTTCTCTGTCACTGAGCTGGTCCAATCAAAGTGGTCTTCCATCTCTCTCCTTCAAGAGGTCCAGTGAATTATGTTCCTTGGAAAGATTGTAAACTGCTTGTTATGACATCATTTTGTTAAATTCCTGAAAAACAATTATTTATTAAATACGTAAAATATATCTTCTCAATACTCTCTTTTGCAACATTTGACTATTACTGAGTATATGTATTAATGTATTTACCTAAATAAAATATAGTTCAAACCCAATAGGTAAAATGGAATCATTAATAGAATGCTGGCAACGCAAATCATGAAACCATGAGCACTAGTTTTGATTTATTCAACACTATATAAAAAGTTACTTTATGCTGCAATTTTAACATGGTTCATACACACTTCTCATACATAAATTTAGGGCTTTCTCAGGGCCTCTTAATACTAAATTCACAGCTTATTTTCATTAAGCATAACAACACTTAATTCAGATGACTGAGATTTTTCCCGTATGGAAACCTGACAAAGCGAAGTTAAGTTCATCCCCTCAATCAGTCAATACACCAAAATTCGGAATTATATGTTATTAAGAAAATATTAGTTTTGGCGCTCAATTGCCTTATAAATCATTTAGATTATTAACTAACCAAATAGTTTCCTCACTAAATTTAGGGCCTTCATATAGTAATTCAGGGCAAACAGTAGATATTTAGGGGCTTCTCAGGATCATCCATGCAATTTAAGGCCTTTTCAAGACAATCCTTAAAATTAAGGGACATTTCAAGACTGTACGAACCCTGTTTAATGAGAGTAGATAAGTGATATTGACCTTTACTTTGAACTTTAAACAACCAATAAAAGCTCCATTTAATGGACAATATCATAAATTAATTAAACTTATTTAAATACATAAGACACATTGCTGTTTTGTAAACATGTAGAAAAAATAACATCTTACAATAGAACAGATATATTTTTATACAATTTATATAAATACCTGAAATGATTCTTGTACAGATAACACAAACACTATATAAGACTGCCATCATGTTGGTTCAAGAATTGGAACTCATTACAGAATGACAGCATCAGTATTCTGAAGTTGGTTTGTCTGAAAATTAACAACAATGTTATTAGAAAGTTTACTTCGGACACCCGAGTTCCTATGTTTAAAATACGTATGGTCGTTGAAAAGGAGAAAGTTTGAAAAGATGAAAAGAAAAAGAGCACTGGAGAACTTAAAAAGTAAGTCTCTAGGCTACATGGGAGTAGATGAAACTAGGTTATTTTTGTCTAATGATTCTATATGTGATTTGATCGGTACAATAATTGAACTTCAGAGCAACATTAAACTTACTAAGTGTCAGAAATTTTTGACAGCCTAGTAGTTAAAGTCATTGATTGCGAACAGAAAATGGTTTCAATGTTCAAATAGGTAAAAGGTAATTCAACTATAGCCCATCGCACTAGCTATAAGTCAGTAGCACACAAGTTTACCAATGGAGGGGCAGTAGGTTCAATTCCCAGGCAACGGCATACTTTCATTCAGTTTGATCATGAAATAATTTCTATGACCATTCGCACTTCGTCCAGTGATATTAAATGAAGTCTAGGGCAGTTGTCTGTCACTTACGAAAGTATGCTCCTAGTATATAACTATAATATATATATAATATTAGTTCATAACTAAATCCAAAGATTTAGCCTTTTGTTGAGTATGTTGTCCGACTGGCGTGATATAACAAATAAATGTGTCTCTATGGCCTTAAAACCAACAAAAACAATTATCTATAAGAAATACAAACTCAAAGATATCAATATTCAGTACATATAAGTACAATCTCCGTAAACAGAGATCCTGTAGAGCGTTGTGGCACTGGATCTCTACTTAGTAGTCAATGCAAGGTCACGTCGAGATGAACTTTGTGTCAACCAATCAATGCCTAGCTTTCATCTAGACGAAATCACAATCACATTTTGATTTTCGTAATTTCTATTGTTAGACCTATGTTTGCATGCTAATAAAACAACGGTATTATTCACAGTCTGCGATTGGGGGGTTCATTTCAAATTTCGTGACGTAGACTATGTAAACAAGTTACCTATCATAACAATTTTTTCATGAATATTATGATGAGAAAAGGTCATCTGAACGTGACCTTCGTTTGGAAAAGGCCAGATCTACATTGGCGAGTATGCAAGCGGTAAAACTGTAGATCGGGTTTTAATCAGATTGATATAAATAAATATAGTTTAAAAAAATCCACTTAGCTGTAATACACTTTGATCTATGTCACTGGTGACAACCCAATCCTAAACATTACAAGGAATAACTATCCTTGGTATCATCCTGAAATAAAGAATCATTGATTTGTTTTCCTTGCAACAAGGACATTTTGTTTTTATGTCTTATAGTTGTGTAATTCTAATGTTGATCAAAGAGACAGATTTTCTGACAAGTTGCGGTGAAGATTAATTTATTGAAATTCTGACACAAACAATAACTGTATCATCTAGTCAAAACAGTCTTTTCTCCACATATTACAGTTTTCATTAAATTATCTCCCTTTGGATATGACTTCAAACTGTTGGTTTTCTTGTGTGCCCAAAATCAGCATCTTGATATTGTTACATACTAAGTACACAGTTCACCAAACCACTATTTCCTTGGTAGAACAAGCAATAAAATGCCATCCTCTGTACAAAAATACAAACTTATCAAATTGAGTAAATTATAATACTCTCGGTCAAGTGTACATGAAAATTACAACAGAGAACATTTTGCCACAGCATATGACAAATTGCTATGACAAGCACATCAAACACCAGTGTTAGGACAAAAAGAACAAGCCATAACTTCTATTGTGGTTCATTGAGGAAAGCTAGCTATGGAGAAAATTGAACATGGATAAGGTGATGTAAGAATCAAAGTGCTTACCCCTGTCACGTCTTGTACAAGATTCACAGTTGATACTATATAGTTGATGATAATGTACATCAGCATTCCAGAACCATAAATGTCCAAGTCACCATTTATTAAAAACATATCAATCAATATGCCATAATTAATGTGCATTAACATCTGAAAAGATAAATCAAAACTACAATGCATGATAAAGAATAAGGTGATTACAGTCAATTCGCATTATCTCGACTACTCTTGTGTCGACATTTCGTTGTCTCGATTGAAAATCAAAAGTCCCGATTTTTTTCCTTCTTTATCTATATGAAAAAAAACATGTTTGACTCGATCTTTTTGTCTCGACATTTTCGCTCTCTCGACTATAAATTTGAGTCCCAAAGTGTTATTTTACTATAAAATTATAATGTTTAAGTCGACTAGACAAAGATATTATCGGCGATCCGTTGAGGTGCGAAAAATAGCACACGTCCATTGTTTATCGATTAGCGACTGTATAGATAATCTGTTTAAAAGAACGTGTCAATATTGAATTAACATGTCATTTAAATATACAAACTAATTGACATGAATGAAACCATCGTTGAATAAGTCGAGTGTTAATTGACAAATGTCAAAATTGAGTGTAAAGATATCAAAATGCGTGCTTACAATCATGTGCTTCATTACAAAAACACTGCGATACTCGTTACTTTTTTGTGTTCATTAATTTTGTTTAATGAATATTTTGTCCAATAAAAATAAGAAACAAATATTTTTCGTTTATTTTTATTATTATATTTCGTCATTTAAGTTGATATAAATGTACGGCATCTTCTTTGCATGATAAATTAATCCCTCTACAGACCTGTTGGAAAAACGATGTTTGCAACTGTTATGGATCGATAATAGAAAGACACGCATTTAAAAGATATGCCGACATTTTTGTAGTTCAAGTCTATATTTTTTCGTGACGTAATAGTCAACTAATCTTCACACACACACAACTGGATATTATCAGCAACTACTCAAAATAATCAAAGAGAAGCCGACTTACACGATGACGGTACTGTGGTTGTACGAAATAGTGTATGACGTCAAACATATACACACACAATTTATCTGACTGGCTACAAATATTATGAATAATGTACGCTTGGTTAGTCGTTCTTTCGAGATACAATCAGTGAAATAGTAGAAACCGAAAGTAGATTTTCGGAAAATACGCGATTTTGTTCTATAACTTGTCGAGAGGGAAATTTGCCAGCGGTAAAAGTGTCACAAAACCTTTAGAGTACAAGTTTATGGTAAAACCCTATTCACAGCTGCAGCATAGCGATTATTCTTAACTACACTTTCTGAACAGGTAAAACTGCTACTGAAGACATCGGAATTACCTCCCTTAGAAAATTTCGTTTATCTTGTTTGTCTCGACTTTTCGTTATCTCGATTATTTTCCAACGGTCCCAACTAAGTCGAGATAACGAGAGTTGACTGTATGAGCTTTTCTCATGTCTACAACAACAACCTGATGGGGTAAACAAACCTTTTACAGAGCACCAGATATAATAAGTCAATCATTCTTGTTCGAAAAAGACTCACAAGTTCATGCTGAACTAGACGGGTATCCAGGTCGTTTTGGGGATTATGCACAAATGCTAGGGAGTCAGGGGGCATGCCCTTCCCCAGAAAATTGAAACCATTACTGTTCGTTTCGGAATGTGCACAAGGAGATAAAGTGAATAATTTGTGTATTGCTCATATGACTCATTTTTATGACATTTTAATAGAGTGAAGTTATCACAGTCGAGTCCAATAATGCCTTACTGAGGGTTGGGCATCTATTTTCTTAAGATTTTTTGGTACTTAAAGATTTTTGTTTTCAGAAATCGAAGTTAAGCACTTGCGTAAAGTGGGTAATGGCAGATATGCACCTGAGCTGAACACAGGTTACAATTGGAAAACTTTCGTAGCTTGCCCAAAATAAATGTGAAGGCACAGATAACCTAGGGGGTCTGGGGCATGATTCTCCCCAAAGTTTGGTTTAAACTCTACATCTCAGTAGCTGCATTCTAGAGTATTTCAGGTCATTTGTTAGCATTTTTACCTGTTATATATAAAAAGAAATCACAACACTAAGTCAGTCTTGTAGTTCAGTCATACAGTGAACATCGTAACTAACACAACTGAAGTACTACATACCCATTTTTACATTCACATTACGTTTGTAGCGATGCAACTTTGCTGTCAATGTTAAATTATTTGAGAACCCTTATGAATAGAACATTCTACAACCAATATCATCATGTGACTATGAACCACATGGTACAATCCACCTTGGCGTATATCTAGGCCTTTTTTGAGGTTACGCACAAAAGTAGAGATTGGAGGGCATGCCCCAGATGTTTACTCGTTACATTTGCAAAGGTGTATTTTGATGATACTGAAGCCATCGGTTGTATGCTACCAGAAATATCCTTCGTTAATTCCAATTTTAATACAATCTGCAATTTTATACTGGGAAAAAGTGAACGTTCTGTTGTCTTTGTAGGCCAAAGGTATTTCTTTCAAAGTAATATTCAACAACTTTAAGTGTTGTCTGATCAGTATGTTAGTAAGACATTAAACTGAGATGGTGTTTATGTTGAAATCTTAAATTTAAAAGTTTGTTTACAAGTCAGAAGCGAAAGTAAGCAACACAGGGCAAAGGTCACTCACCATCAATGCATTATTTATTTTATTTTTTTTCTTATAATAGGTAACAAGAGCTCCGCTGGGCGGGGCATTATACGCCCGAGAGCAGTCCTTGCTGTGTTCTATCTCATATGAAGTCCTTGTGACCTTGATAAATGACCCCTGGATATCAGAATAAGTCCCATCCTTAACTGGAGGGCTATCCAAAGCAAAGATTTTGAGAACCTAGGTTATCACCGGCGCAAAGTTTTTCCTTGCCCTGGGGCCTCAGAACCATAAGTTCTCACCTTTGACCCAAAGAGTATTGGTACATAAAATTTGGAGATATAAGATAAAGTTGGTTATTGAACAAGGTTTTTCCTCATGATTTCCTTATGACTTTGACCTTTGACCCAGGGGCCTAAAACCAAAGGGGCATATGCTAGACATTTAGACTACCCTTAAACAAGTAAATCTGTGAGCTAATGCTCACTAGTGATACCCCCGCCAAAATCTAAAAATATGCGACAAACAGGAAGTAGATGAGCGAGGAGCATGAAATCGCTTTACACCACATGGGACTATAGGATGAAGCAATATGCAAAGTTTCAGGCTGCTGCATGGTATAGTTGCTGAGAAAACTGTGACGGAAATTTTGTAACGGACGGACGGACGGACGCACACACGCACGCACGCACGGACAAGGGTAAAACAGTATACCCCCCTCTTCTTCGAAGCGGGGGTATAATAAAATTTGGTGAACACAGGTACAATCATTATCGAGTTATTGTCCGGAAAATTTTCAATATAAAGTAAGTCCCAGTGACTTTGACTTAAGACTCTAGGGTCTCCAAATCAAAAGGGAACATCCGCTCCCAAAGAGCTATCAACTAATTACTCCATGACAAATGGGCTGATCCACATAAAATTTGGTTAACCTAGGTACAAACATTGTTTAGTTATTGTCCTGACAATGTTTCTCCATATGATGCCCCTGTGACCTTGACCTTTGACCCAGGGGCCTCAAAACCAATAGGGCAAATCCTTGACACATGGGCTACTTGCACATAAAATTTGGTGAACCTAGGTACATAAGTGGTTCAGGTATTGTCTGGACAAAGTTTTTCCATATAATGCCTCTGTGACCTTGACCTTTGAACACGTAGGTCACATCCTTGACACAAGGGCTACCTTCACATGAAATTTTGTGAACCTAGGTACAGCTGTTGTTGAGTTATTACCCGGACAAGGTTTTCAATATGATGCCCCTGTGACCTTGACCTTTGACCCAGGGGCCCCAAAACCAACAAGGCATACCCTTGATACATGGGCTACTCGCAAATAAAATTTGGTGAACCTAGGTACATTGGTGGTTCAGTTATTGACTGGACAAAGTTTTTCCATATGATGCCTCTGTGACCTTGACCTTTGAACCTGGGGCCCCAAAACCAATAGGGAACATCCTTGACAAAAAGGCTACCTTCACTTAAAATTTTGTGAACCTAGGTTCAGTCGTTGAGGAGTTATTGTCCGGACAAGGTTTTTCAATATGATGCCCCTGTGACCTTGACCTTTAACCCAGGGGCCCCAAAACCAATAGGGCATATCCTTGACACAAGGGCTACCCTCACATAATATTTGGTGAACCTAGGTACATTGGTGGTTCAGTAATTGTCAGGACAAGTTTTTCATTGTTTGCCATTTTGACTTTATTAACATATGGCATTTATAGAGATATATGAAAGGGGAAGTAATTCAAAGTCGAATGAAAAACATTGAATTATCTCCACTTTATGCACAACTAGACATCAATGTTTATTATCAGAGGGAGTTTGAAGAAAATTGGCCAAGAAATGAGGGATGAGTTGTCCGCACAAGGAAGACGGACGGACAGACAGACGGACGGACAGACGGACGGACGAGCGGCGCCATAACATAATACGACCCTTCGGGCGTATAAAAAGTTATGAATGCAGTAGTTAGAACACATATGTGCACAAAACGTAATCTGATTTATACTGTTTAAATGTCGATAAAATATAAATTCGCAATAAATGAGAAAACAGAGTCTGATGGTGTGCAGCCACAGTCATGTATTATCTACATTTGGTTTTGAAATGATAACACACTTTTGAAACCAAGAGATTATTCAGACAGCATTTGTAATAAATATATACATTTACTAATTTTTTAGATAGTAAAAACATGTGGCGAGTGTGATTCGAGGGCCCTAAGATTTATTTTTTTTTTTACAAAATTAATGTTTAAAACACTTTTGGTAAATATTGAGGATTTGCACACCAAAATGATCATTTGCATTGATTATAAGTAAGATTTTTAATCATATAATAACCTAATTAATTAATTGCTTTTGTCATGACTCAAGAATACTTTATGAAAGAAGTTTCAATGTGCACAAGCAGACATAGAAATTTATCTGCGTATTTTAATGAGTATTTTATAAGAAATTTTCATGGAGTAAGATATGAAAAAAACACAGTCTATTCAAATAATGCCTACCCCTGGTTAAGCATCCAATTTCTCAGTTTTTTTTTTTGCTCTTTTAAATTTTCGATTTCTGTAAACTGTAATCAAGGTTATGCATGTGCGCAGGGATCATTTTGGGGCGCGATTACGCGATATTTGCGCATTTTCCCAGCAGAAATCGCATGGAAATTCGCTAAATGGGACAAAAAAATCGCACAACTTGATCTGCCAGTCTTTTCCGATGACCATCGTATAGGGGATGTAACCCGCGAGGAAGGGACGTAACCAGAGTCAGTGAAACGGCTTTTATACCGTCCTGCTCGTCAGCGCTCTCACTGAAACGCTTGCCGATAAAACGCATTCCGCACAGGGCTTGAATTAGACCCGAGACCTCGGGTTTTGACACACAAAAATTCCAAAATACCCCTTTTTAACACTCATTCAAAATCGCCCGTTCGTCAGTTTGACCCGCGTATATTTTGTCTTCAAGAGTCATAGTTGAATTGTTGAGCGTATGTTACGTCCGCCTATGTGATGAAATCGACCGATCAGCGATGCGCGCTACGCAGGAGTTGCAGTCAGTATACACGCTTCAAAAGCCGATAATTAGTAACTCCTTTGTTTATCGATGACCCCTGTATATATTGTTGCCAATGAAGACCAATCAACGTCCGCTCAAAAAAATCAATAATGCTACATGTAGACCCGATAAGATTGTTTACGTAATCAAACGGTTGCAATTTAACAAACACATGACAAACTGTGATATTGCATTGATTAAAGTAGATAGGGCTTTTTGGATGCTTGCCGTTAAATCGATAATTGTATTTAATTATGAGCATGTTTAAATAGACGTAATAATCAGTTTGCAAATGTTTTTTAAGACAATTAAAGTTGACAACAATAATAATCTCTGATCAAATGATAATAATAAGCATTAAATCCACTTCAAAATAATCGTAAAACAAATTATTTTATCATCATTTTACAACGAATGAAGTTTCTTATTTCGTACTGTCATACATTTTCGCGACCGACGCTATCGCCAATAAAGTGAAAATCGTTTAAATTACGTTAGTTATTCATTAATGTTATTATAACGAATGTTAGATCTTAATTTAGCAATAAGTAAGGGGAAAATTCCCTATTTTTTTTCGATTTCAAGAATAAACATCGGTTGAATTTGTGATAAATATAAAATATTTGTCACGTAATCTATCAGCTAAAATCGTGTATTAGACTCTAAAAAACAATAAAATACACCAATTGCTAATGAATAGTATTACTTACGAAAGGATTTGATATCTATTGCAGAACTTATTTTTTAAGAAAATATTTAAACAAAGAAGGTTCAAAATTAAGGACATTGATACCCCTTAAAGCATTTTAATTTCTGATGAACATAAACCAGTAAGCAAACATGCTATATATATATATAATTTTGTTTAAAACATTGACACATATTTTAACTCAGCTGCATTATCTGGGTCTACACTGTTTGCAATAAAGTGTTAAGGCATTTCAGGTTGTGAAATAAAAGCGAAGAAAACTATCATTCTTTGAAACTTCTGTTTTACTGACCATCATTAAAAATAAGCATTTACATCTTGTGTACATGTAGTACCTTAATGTAATAAAATTCTTGCCGTTTTAATTGAAGTAAAAAAAATCTCAACAAAATTTGAAATCTCTCACCAAATTTGGTCAAATGGGATTTTTTCTCTCACCAAAATCTAGGCCCAGAATAATCCCTGTGTGCGTGAAGTGTGTAATAGTAGATACTAGTGCTGCAACGATTCACCGGTTAGTCGATTCGATGCGATTCAGTACTTTTTTTTCCGATTCGATTTTTTCGATTCGATTCTTTTATAAATACAATTTACTACAAATATGCATTTATAAACATATTTGAGCTTAAAACTAAAAAATATTATTTAAATTAAAGTGTTACTAAAATTGGATAACACAAAACTCGAAAATATGATATTTTTTATATATTTGCTTTATTCAAGTACGAAATGGATTGGGTACGAATATAAAGGTCGCGAAAATGTATTATTAATGTAATATCGAACAGACTTCTATTCATGCTACATAAAATCGTAATAGAAATTTAACAGAAATGTAACAAAGTGAAACCCAGTTTATCTGTCAACGTATACTTTGACTTTTAGGCGCGCCTTTGCTTTTATCATTTTAACTTATGTAGACACTTTTAAAAGTCAGTATCGAATCGAAACTCGCCGGTCCCGAATCGAAATCGAATCGGCACCCTTGCAATCGAGTTTTGATGTATCAAATCGAATCGTTGCAGCCCTAGTAGATACGCGCCTGCAATCCACACTGCTCCTACATCTTGCCCCCTAACTCCCCTCAGCCTTCGATTTGTATTGGACTTAAAGCAGTCTCCTTTTTGCAAATACGAAACTAACTTGATAATTGTAGTTGATATAAAATATCAGGACATTTGCTAATTTTGACTCACAATTCAATCTTTCTATGCGATGAAATAACATAGCTCACATGTCCATGCAGCAACCCATTGTGTTCCATTTTCTTTGATAGGTGAAACACCAAGAAATGCCAGTGTTATTTCAAGAAATAAGAATTTATTTCAGCACCTCAACAATTGTCGTTTAAGTACAGTTTGCCCTAACACACCTTATATCATAAAAGTTGTGAGCAGGGGGAGATCAAGGAATTTTTTTCAAAGGGTGTCCGAACTTTTCTAGAAGGGGGTCCGAACCTCGAACCACATTACATATTTTGCAGAAAATATGCATTGATGATAAAATCAACATAACCATTTAATCTTCGTTAAGCACCGAGAAAAATTGTTTCATGCTACTTAAAAATGACTTAGACAGCCAAGAAATACACGAAATGGACAAGTACATTTTCCAAATTCTAGGGGGGGGGGGGGGTTCGCCCCACCCCCGGCATGGTGAGGGGATGCCATTAAATTCGTAGAGCAATTTGCTAAAACCCAAATAAGTTCACACTTACACATGCTTGATGCACGTGCGCCCAGGAAATTTCACACTGACCATGAGCAACTCCAATTGGAAACGATGCCAAATCCAACATAAAAATATATTTTTTCATCCGAATCCACCTACTGTTAGAAAGTTTATGATCTAAATGTTCGAATGTTGACAAAATTTACTGAAATTATTCAATCATGATAGAGGATGGTTCGGATTTTCATTTTTTCTAATTTCTCCAAAATTTAAACGTCGGCCATTTTTTGGCATTAGGGATGATTTGTTGACGTGATTTCTCAGATTCGCATTTTCGGTTATGCAGCAAGTCAGACTCAAAATAATCATCGTATTTACGATTTTACAGGTTTTGGTGACACTATCAGCATGTTAATATGTCATTAATCACAACAATAATTGATAAATCTTAAAAAAAGCTTACCCGAAAATAATTGTCCATCAACTCGCTGGCCCAACATGGAAAAGGAAGTTATTGGTTATTTAGACCAGCCAATCACTGAATCAGGTTGATTCACGTGACCACCTATGTCACTACAGGGCACAGAATCATCGCTCAGGACACAATTTAGAGAATAAATTTCTAAATTCTTGATAGTCTTTGTCATGATATATAAATAAAGTGTAAAAATATTTGATTTAGTTCTTAAAATAACTAAGCCAAACTTACGTTTAAACGGTTTAGTGTTTCGTTGGTGCGGGGTTTTTATACCGAACTATCTTGACCATTTATGATTTAACAAACTCCCCGCAGCGGTTATCTCCCTTTATCAAATCAATAATTATTGATTTCAGGGTTCAAGCATTTTTAGAAATGCTAATACTAGTCTGATCTCCAGTTGAGTTGTATATATCCATAGACGTCATTGTGTATATCCGTTCCCTTTGTTTATGGTATACACTCCACCCAGCGGGTGTTATTGGTGACAGGAAACCATCTTGGTTGTAAATTTGATTATAGTATGAATGTAGTAACCCTAAGCAAGCAGCAATAAAACTGAAACAAAATTTTCAAACTTACGCATGAAACAATGAAATATTATATTCAAACAGACGTGTTAAAAATATGGGGTTAAATTAATTCTAAAATATTTATCTAAAACATGTTTCCATATACTATAGTACGACACAATTAAGCAAAAACTCAATCTTTATTAATGATAATTTCACCTAAGTTATGCCTTTGAATTTTATTTTATTCTATAAGCGCACAATTTCTTTAGACTTTTACGCAATAATATTGCCATTCACTGGATTCGCGCGCAGTTTCTTCAAATTTTACGAGGTTTCTCGAAATTAAACGTTGCTGAACTATGCATTATCACATAGCATACCGATTTACTTTTATAAAATGTACCATTAAACAAAATTGCACTTATTTTCACTATTTGATTTGACTTTGGTTAAGAAAACTTGGCTTCTTGAATACTCTATTTGTATTACATTTTCAGGTATAATGTATGCAATATATGTAGCAAAATTGTAATCTGGAAGAATTCTTATTGTTACTTTGTAAATAAAAATAACTTAATACAAGATTATGCATTCATATGCATGATTTTGTGATATCTTATTTTTCATACACTGATAGATCTTATATATTTTCGCGTGTGCATGTTACTGTATACACTGAATTTAACAATAGGAAACCGAGGGTAATGGTTGACAATTCTCATTATACATTACATACAGCATAATAATACCAAACAGGGTAATTCGAGCCCTACTGTTGTTTTACCACTGGTGCTTTATCTTAGTCATAAATCTATTGGCTCACTGCCAGAATAGGGTATAACTAAAATATAAATCGATCTCATAGATATTGTAAGGATAGTAACTCCTGATAGTACTGTGTATAATCAGATAATTGCCTAGTCGCCCCTGATTTCAATAAATACTGAAAGGTCAATATAGTTCTACATAATAACATTAACGGCAATTCTCAATACGAAGGTCCATTTGGGAATGTGAATATGTAAAAAATCAACTTCAAATAAAACAGTTTTAAATGATTTTTTCATTATTATGCATGTACCAGGGATGTTAATCTAATTTTCTGGATGCATAACTATCTTATTGCCAGTGCTATGGCCATATAAAGAGGGTAAGGTGTAAACATTTTACTACTCGCTTTTAACCTCCGATTTTGTACCCTCATTGCAGACAGTAAAGGCGTACACACAAATATCTTCTTCCGTACAAAATAAAATGGTTTGGTTTTCAACAACTATACATGTCTTTGTCTAAAAATAAAAAAAATCGACTACAATGACTTCTTAATTAAGTCATTACATCCCACAGAACTTTAGGCACACTTTTTAATACTAAGATTAAAATCAAGACTGTAATCATTGGTGACAATTCAATTGTTTCTATTATTTGTGGACGTCACAATGATAGCCTGCTGTTTCTTATATTTCACTTTCATCATTGCCGATACAAAAGATGTACATATTACCTTAGATAAGCCTCATACTTAAAAGGCACGTACATGTATAAAGAACAGGTGCAATGGTAACGGAAATTTTATATTGATTATTTAATATACAATGTATAAGGTTAAAACATAGTCAAATCCACCAAGTCTTTAACTGAACCAACAAATGTGTTACTTTATAGTTGCATTTTATTTCTAAGTCAAATAGCTTACACGAATACAATATTTTTTCATATCATATGTTCTATATACATAATAAAAAAATACGACTAGTATAACAAATGCATAAGAAAACTTGAATGCTTTTGTTCAAACAGATGGCGTGGTTCAGTTGAAACATAAAACTAAGACACTGATTAAGAATGACAAGATCATAACTCGGTAAAACAACGCTTTTCCGCAAAAACAACATAGTAACGGAAATTTTGTTCACAGAGATGTCTGCCACCTGGCATTATTTGATCTCTGCAATAATATTTAACAAAATGACGAGTACGTGATTTTAATATGTTCGTATCTTTTCAATTCAGTAAACTGATATACATGTATATGGTAAAAAGAGGATATTGAATGGGTCCCGAGGAGTCATGGCCACTTACATGAGAAATAGATTGTAAGGGGATCTGACACAAAATCTATGATACATTTATCGTTATAAAAGTGTGACCTTGAGTTGGCAATGGTAACAATAAAGCTCTAGACCATACAATTTACGAATTTGTTTTCAATTTTTCGATATATAATTCCATGTTTAGTTTTGACTCCCTTTTAGCGGGCCACTATTTAAATATGTTGACCTCTGAAGCGGTGTCAATATTGAACCCATAGCAGGGGCTAAATTTGAAAAAAAGGTGGCTGACCTTTATTAAATGCATCGTGCAAAGTTAAAGACTGATGGCTTTTAATGTTTGTCAATACAATTTTAAGAGACTTATGACAGACGACGCACAAACATCAATCAGAATAGATCACACTGAACAGATCGTGCTCTGGCTCTAGTGAGCTATAATATAAAAATCTGCTAAACACTAAATATTGTCTTTTGGTACTTGGTCTACTTGTTCGAGACTAATACGTGAATTTTATTAACCTTTCAAGTTTGGTATAATAGTATTGACTTGAAATCATTTTCAAACTTACAATGCTGTTTTATTACGGCCAAAAGACATAAAATATCCGTTACCACATAGTAACGGAAATTTGGTACACTTATATTCTCTGTCTGTTGTATTTTGATAATTTGTTGAAGTAAATCAATAATTGAATTTAAAGCCATATTTGTGCTCGTAATTCATAATACACAACGAGTTAATTTCAGCTCAACATTCTTATAACTTATATCGCAATTAATAAAAGATCTGTCAACTTCACAATATAACTATTTCTTAATTTATCTAACTAACTCAAAAATGTGTTGGTTTTTTTACCATGAAGCGTTACTGAAGTCATTAGTGGCATAAATATATGATGCACTGACTGGCGCAATGTCCCCACGAAACGTATATGACTGATATTCCAAACATGGTAACGGAAATTTAAATCACGGAAATTTTAAATTCGTATTGAAATTACGCCGTTTGAGCTTTACAAAGTTACAAACGAAGAATTATTCGACCATCTACAAACAGTTATAGTCAATTGATGCATTTATCGTCATTATACCGTTTCAGTATAGCTGGTATTTTCAGCAGCACTGGTAACGGAAATTTTGCTTATTTACTTTTTATTGACCCCTTTTACATTTGTTTTTCATGTACTTTCATATATCATTCATGCCAATGGTTTTTGTTATTTCATTTAATAATCAATGAAACTAAGATAACTTTTATGCGTTTTTTATAACTCTGTGTTGATATTTTGCTTTCCAATCCAGCTGTGGCAGACACGGCCCGGTATCGGAAATTTTATGAAAAGTATAAAGTCTGGCGACATGCACTCTGCATTAGATTTTTCAAAAATGTCTGACATACTGTCTTACAAAGCCTTTTAAGTACAAATTTCAATTGTTTACTAATGCATTTGCATACAAATTTAACTTTTTTAGTGGCCGTGTTCGCTGCAATTTTATTGCAAACAACACAGGGGTGGACTGGCGACAGTGACGGAATTTCAAAATAAGGGTCTATAATGGCGGATACGATTTAATCACTAGTCCGATTTTTTTTTCACAATCATTGGACATCTACTAGGAAATGGACGAAACACTAATTTCATTTTCTTACTTACTAGCAGGGAGTTATGTAACATTTTGTCAAATGGACCTTTGTATTGAGAATGACCGTTAATACTGTTATATAAACTCCAAGGTTAGTGCGACAATATTTCACTTGTTGGCCAGCATCAGCCAATTATAGAATTTAATATATAAGGTGTAAATGAAGCATAATGGAATCACGATAATTGGTGTCATTACTGATAATGCGATATTTGTTGGCCTGATGATTTTTCATGACAAGAGATAGAATCTAGTAGGTATGTTTCTTTGAACTACTTGGATCTTACTGTTGTATGTTCATATGTTAAATACTATTATTGGACCCTGTGGAAGTGTAACCCATGGTAATTTCGTTTAACTAATGTCTCAGTTTATCAGCATTATGTAACATTGTTTAATATTAAATGTGAAGTTGAACTAGAGAAGTAGCTATATCTCCGGTTGAACCATAGGCAGATCCAAGGGGGGCGGACCCGGCGTACGCCCCCCCCCTAATATTGCCCAAGCAAAGGATTTTTTCTGTCATGAATATGATAATTATAGGAAAATACATATATTTATTATATTTGTCAAAAAAATGGCACGCTATGCATGCAATAAGTTACGAGATTGCAAGTCCAGACATACAATCTTGAATATAATTTAAAACAATTCCTTCTCATTATTGTAAGAATGTAATATGATCCAACGGCTGTTAGAAAATTACATGACAAAGGCCTATCAAGATGCTTTATATTTTGTATACCCTGTGAAAGGTAAGATGAGGCTCTCGAAATGTGCCTGAATCCCTAAGAAATAATCAAAACTCAGGAACTTTGGGAGCCGCAGGTCACCTAGACTCCTGATCAGGGCTTTGCCCTGGGCCCTTCGGCCTCTTGTGGCCCCTTGAACCATATTATGCTTGTTAATTTTACGCCCCCTCTAACTGAAAATCCTGGATCCGCCTTAGCTGGGTGGGATTCCAACCCGCATCCCCTCGGAAACAAAACTCCAAATCGAGGTGCGCAACCAACTGCACGATCGACCCATTTTTTTTTTTTTTTTTTTTTTAAAGTAAGAAGCTGTGAGATTTGGTGATGGCAAAACAAATTTAATATTAGGATAGTAATCATTTGATAGCCAGCTATGTGTTGGTTTCATTCCCACCATCCATTTCATCATTTTTTTAGAAAGAAACTTAATCCTGAGCCCATGAGTAATGACCTCATCAAAAGTTCTGCCATGATCTTTGAACAAGAATTGTACAAGCATTCAATTCATATCATCAAGGTTTACATGGGTATTTACATTATACTATGTGATTATTCCTTCTGTCTAGATGAAAGCAACCTATTGATTAAATGTCTGTGTGTCTCTCTCTACGATGTTAGTAGATACTTACCGGTAGTAAGACAGCCATCTGTTTAGGGAGATGGAGTGAATGGACTCAACTGAAAAATATTTCTCAAACCCTACTGCAGAGGTAGCAAATTGTCAAAGTACATCATCTGCTTGGGTTGTTAATAACAAATTAAAACATGTTTCTATAAAGTCAAGAAAATTTATTTCATAAATCAATGGTATTCAAAACAAAAATCATACATAATACAGAAATAAAAAACAACAACATTCCTTCAGTATTTGGAACTTAACTAATTTATAGCTTTGGCAATATGTGTCATTGTCATTTAAAGTACATGAGCCAGTTGGGAAGAAGTATCATAACCTTTTGTATTAGATAGGTTCTGAGGAACAATTTCGCTCCAAGATAGCAAAACCTTAAATGAAGGCTTCACAAATAACTGAATGTTCTGAATAAATTCAGGTAGCAAAAAGGCAAGCACTATATTACAGTAAATTTTTGTAAATAAGTAATTAGACAACAGATTTGGTACAAACAATTGGCAATAAATAGTGTTACTAACCCAAAAACATGCATATAGCCAAAAAAGGAATTGTGATAATTCATATCACATGCAGCCACCAAGTAATGTATTTATAGGGGTAAATTAATAAATCAGACTATACTGACTTATGACATACCAGGATATTGTACATACATAAACTTATTACTCAGATAAAACTAGATCAATATGAAGTGTTTTGGCAATTACAAAAAATACAAATTTTATTATATATTGGAATGTGTGGAAACTGTTTTTCTATCATAAGTTTCTTTCGGTAAGTTTCAATAACACAAAAAAGAATAGTTGTCAGTCTTGGAGAAATGTTAAAGCACATAACTTCAAGCATGTTATGTATATATACTAACAAAGGTTAGTAAAACAAAATAATTGATTATGCAATTTAATACAATCCCAAGTACAGAACTTAGGCAAAACTACAATTTAATATAATTAAACAATAAGACAGTCAAGATTTTAAATTAAGTCCCTAATGCACTGATAACACAATATTTGAGGGGCAAAAGTTGACAAAAATTAACACAATACCCAGTATAGGTTCTGTAATAACTATAACAAGGGGCATGTTTGATTAATTCTACTCTGAGTACTCTGGTATACTCTGCGAGCACCGATGAATCAAATGTTCCAATTTTGAAACTGCTAATATAATCTGATAAAGGCGATAAAACAATTATAAAAGACTTATCAACAAAGTGGGAGAAAAAAATTGTAAGAATTACATGACTTATCATGTAGGTCAATAAGGAATGAGAAAATTCATAGAGGAGTATTTTGATAAAGGACAGAACATGGATAAGGGCAAAGATGTAAAATGAAATGGAGTAGCAAAATATGTTAGTATAGAAGATAAAATAATGACTCACACATCAACATGTAGATAGGGTAGTCAAACGATTGCACCATGAACATTTCGTTTGTTTTTGGTTAAACGAGATAATATAACAGAGAAAAAATAACAAACATACCAGATGATAAACTATAAAACTATTATTAACAAATTTTTCAAACTATTTTCACAATTTAGTTTGATAAAGTGTTCAAAAATTTGCACAAAATAAGGTAATCTCATTATAAAGTAAAGTAAAAACAGAGAGATGGACAGAGGGACATATACTGAAGACAAAATATTAAAACAATATCTTTCTTAACAAGCTAGGGACAGGTACATCCAGAAAATTAACTATAACAGAATCCAGGAAATTTTTAAAAGTTCACATATTGACTTGTTTATGAATATACAATCCTAAAATTTTTGGACCATTTCCGGGATATACCAGAACCAGTCCAATATGGATAATTATCTTGATCATCATATAACATCAGTAGCAACAATTTTATTAATAAACATTCAATACATTTGCAAACAATGTCAAAGTAAAAACATAAACTAAATACAGAAAACATTTGGCATTTCTGAAAGACATGATATATATGTAAGAGAAAATTATGAAAATCAAAACTCAACACTAAGGAGCAAATACTGGTATACCATTTACTCCATTAGCTTCACAGAACACCATATTGGATGACATAAAGAATAACAAATAGAAGAATCTTATATGATAAGAAAAGATCACATGTTTCGGATAATACAATGAAAAAAAAGGCTAGTGAAACTTTTATTCAACCTGAAAAAAGGTAAGTTTACCTATAATCTTTGACATTTATTTATACTTTTGTTTACTAAGAACATGTGATCTTCTCTCTAGCATTGTTCTATTTTATTCAACTGTCAGTGATGCCTACCTTTACTATGTTGATTTAATTCTACTTTTATTGATCGTGAGCACAGACATATTGTAGTAAATATTCAAATTAACAAGCTTGATGCATGCACCACTGACAGTTGAATAGAGCTGAACAACAAAACCATCATTTTAACCATGGATAAATTGTTTAATAAATTAACAGTTTGGCAACATGACAACAAGGAACAGTCTAATACTCTAACTACTGGAATTAAAACATAACATTTAAAACAAGAAATGTAATGTGGAAACCACATGAAAGCCAGATTGAAAAAAACTTTAACGCAAAAATTACAAAGGGAAATAATCCATAATAAAGGCAGGTAGAGTTGAGGTTAAAGTCTAATTCTGTTCATCACATGGTATGTTATCATTGTATGAAGTTTCATAAAGATCTGACAATAAATGGCAGAAAAATATGGAAAAGAAAAACTTTAACGCAATTGTTAACGACACCGGACACCCGACAGCCCAACTGTGTTTCGCCAAACTATTAGCCAATTTTTTTACTTGAAAAATCAATAAAAAAACCAATCCACATAGCATAAGATTGTTGAGGAGAAAGGTTCCAGCAAGGAAAGAAAAGGAATAGAAAAGTAAACTACTAATTAAATGTGTTTAGTATACATATGTGATATGTTAGAAAATTTAGAATGTGCTTAAATATATTTCCCTGAATAAAACTGAATTAAATAAGGTCTTTCCACAGACCTGAGTGTGAAAATATAATTTAAATCCCTAGTACATAGTTCATTTAACTAACTGCATATGTTAACAGTTAAATTCCCAAACATTTTTTTTTCTAAAACTGGACTGTAAATATTTAAACCAACAAATGTCACACTCTACACAGTTACTACTATTCATATTTGAGCTGAAATCAATCTGTCATAGACTATAAACTAATGTTACATAAAATTGATTATTCCATAAGTTTGTATTCCTGAGGTAATATGTTATAACAGAATGACTATACATAACATACAAATGGACACAATTTAGAGAAGTTTTTTTAGACACAACATCATACATATACTCAGGTACCAGTTTAAAAATCCATAATTCCAGACAGTTAAATTTGAATCAAAGCAGATCACTTTAAGTGGTATCTAAATACCTTTGTTTAGCTTGTTATTTTATGCTAGCATAAAGGTGAAGCAGAATGTATGTGTTTTTTTTTTATTGGTGTTAACGCTGTATCAACACAATTTAGGTCATTTTACGACATCCAGTGCACCTAACCTAGCTTTCCAGGACTCTTGTCTATAACCAGTACTCACTTATCCTTCCACAAGGCAGGAAACTTCTCCATATATCTTATTAATGGAGGAAAATTGACATTATTGTCTAATTTTCATGGAAGGGTATAACCTCCCTGGGTGGGATTCGAACCCGTACCCCCTTCGGGACACCAAATCCCAGAATATATGCATATGAATGCAAACTCCTGATTACCAAGAGTCAAAGGTCATTTCTCCTTAAAGTTGTACAATTTTGGCTGAAGACATAATTTATAAATTTTATAAGCTGTTTGTATCAATCTCTACTTAACTAATAATTAACATGATCACTATAAATAAACTGAGCTTATTGATTCATTTCACTTTTATGTCAATTTCACTAATGTATAGTAGGTAACAATAAAGCCTTGTCATTTTTCTGAAATTCCACAATTTTATCATTTTATCAGCTTTTACATAGTAAAAAACCCCTTATAAAATCCTGAGCTTGAAGACAAGCCCATAAAAGCTTTCACCTTTGATACTATTATGACTCAATAAATAGAATTTCTAAATAACACAGACTGATCATAATTATAAACTTATATACAAAACTTTGGCAATAAGCAACAGTGTTTAAGTTAAGTCAAACATGGGGACCAATTTATAGCAAGAACTATGATCTTGTTTTAACAATCAACCATGAAATATAGTGCATAAATATTGATTCCGACCTGACCTTTATGCAAGAATATTCATTACATGGAATACAAATGTAGTAAATGCTTGATTACACCGTGACCGTTAACACACAAACATACTTCTATAATTTTACGATTGCTGTCAAAGTGTAGAATAGGGGTGGTACTGACTTTTGTCAGGAAGGTAGATAATTATTAGATGCAAATGTGAAAGTTCAAGTCGGGGTCAATATTTATGCACTATACAAACCAATGAACCAGCACAAAACTAGTCCACATTTTTCATCATTAAAAAAAAACTGTTAGACTAGTTTTGCACTATTCAATTTGAAATATAAACTATCAAAAACATAATTTGTTTATAACTTTCTTGCACTATTAATAAACATGTTCATGCATAAATATAATAAGTAAATTAATGTAAAATCAAAGAATTCTGCACCTGTCAAAAGTACACAATTTCACCGACCATACACTTTATACTAAACAAGTTTTATTTTAAAACATAACACAAGATATATCTATAAGAATCAATATCATAAAAAAAACTAAGAAAAAAGATTTTAAAAATTGTGTATTTTTGACAGGTTAAAAGTCATGCACCATTTTGAGAATTAATTTTACATAAAATGAATAATAAAATCAACTTATACATGACAAGCACTTATTTAAAGTACACTTGTACTTACATAATACATTACATTAATAAACATGATAATTGCTATAATTTCATAATACATGAAAAAATATCACAATATAAAATGAAATTAAAAAAAACCGGATTAAACACTTCAGAAACTACTTTATACAAAAACACTTTAAAATTTATAGACTAAGTTTTCAACATGAAATAATTAACAACAATTAAAACACTCAAACAATGACAAAGTAAGATAAAGCATCAGCTCTTAGGTAAGTCAAGGCACAGACACTTCAAATAACAATAAGGGAACATTTTATGAAAAAGTAGTCCAAAAAAGTAGTCCAGAGATAAATGCAACACATATCATTACATTGTTGTCTAGAAGAGTTAACATGAAAAAAGTAGTCCATCAAATATCACTTCATTTTTTTAAGTAGAGTAAACATTAAAAAGTTGTCAAGACAATATCACTACATTTATGTTTAGTAATCAACATTCCAAAAAGTACTTCGAAAATATCACTTCATCATCATGTAGAGCTGTCACCATCCAGACATCTTCGCATTTTGTAGTAAAGCTTTTTCCTAGCACTTTCTAGATCATAGATTATAATAGTAAGGCCACAACAAGTTGATCATGTGTTCTATGGATCCGCTCGCACCTTAATTTTGACGGATTTTACAAAAAAATATTTTTATTTTCTTGCTTGCTCATAAAAATTTGGTCAAACTGCTATATAAAGCAACTGAATTAAGATTTTTTTTCTTCGCTCGCCCCATTTTTTCCAAGAAAAATCTGTAGAACACATAATCAACATGTTGTGGTCTAAGAAACATTTATAAAATTGGACATCTAACACCTATCTAACTACAAGTAAGTATTACAATGATCATAAGTTGGTCCCTAGAGGTAATTTACTGTATTGTTTTTATGTCTGATGACGTAAGATTTCCATATAAAATTCATTATGTAACAGTTCTATGAAGGTATTGGATATAACAAACATATTCTTTCAGCATTCTGTACAGGAAGTTCATGTGTGGTGTAGTAATACACCATCTCAGGTATTGTGTTAAAAGGTGGACTATTTTCACCTAAAACATAGGTCCCATCTGGTTTACATGCAATCTTCATATGCATTGGCACACCATTCCAACCCCTGAAAATATAACACATCAAAGTCAGTAATTTCATAGAATTATAATATTTTCTTTTATGTTACTATCCATGCACATTAATTCCACTTCACCTGTTTGCTGGCACATTAGGGACTTTAGTCAGTTATCTTTCCCTGATAAAATCTGAAGCAATCCAATTGGTAAGTAGGTCCTTACAGTTGTCATTGAATTCCTATGTAAGGATAACAAAATATTTCATCTAATATCTTTCTTGTTAATGAAGATATTAACAGATGTGATGGAATTTAGATAATTCTTTACCTTAAAAATACTTAGCTTGAATTTCAAACAAATTAAATGATTTACAAAAAAGTTATTAAAGATTAATTTTGGCAAATTTACATTGATAAGTAACGGTAAAATCTGAGTAATCCAACTAATTAGACCCACCTATTTGAAAAGAATACAAGGGGAAATAACTGACTAAAGTTCCTTATTAACAAAAAAAAACCCAAAAAATCACCAATATTAATTTATGTGACATTAAAAGTCATTGTCCCTGACTGGATTTTTACAGACCAGATTAAAAAAAAAATTCACAATAAGAATAAATCCTGGAAAAGGCATTCTATTACTAAAGATGATGCAGCCATCTCTACTAAAATGCACAGTTCATTGCACTAGTCAGAAATTCAGCTCCAACCAGAAATTAGTCCCGGTTTTAGGTGTCGGTAGGGATTTAAAAAAAGCTATAGCTTCTTTTACAGCAGATGATCTGTTTGAATTGCAATTTATACATGGACTGAACTGTATGTGGATTTCCAACTAGAGGCTGATATTACAGCCGATATATTCCTTTGGGTTGAGACCCTCCTTTAAAATAAAAAATATAAGTAACATACTTAAGTGTAAGTGAGAAATCCTTTTTACTGGTTTCACTTTTTCTAACTAAGTAACTTCCTTCTTTAAATACAAGTAATGTCTTCTCAGCCACTGATCTCTTAATGGCTCCATGATAAAATCTGTAACAAAGAAATAATTGATAAAACTTAATACATTTTTATACTTGTAGTGATAATGCTGAAGCACAATAGCAGGGCACTTGCACCTTTTGTTTCCCTCTCTATACAGAGATAGTTACTTAGTCAATTCAACCCTTTGATGAGCCTTGTCCATTTTTGTCCCTGAATACAAATGAAAGATGAACTGTTAACAAAAACTTTCATTTGGGACATCATGAGAAGGAATTATCGAACTTGTACAAACTTGTTTCAAAAACCAGCTAAAACCAATTAGTGTCTACCAAATTTAAATATATGCCCTCCAAATAGCCTTGCATAAAATCCTGTTTTTAAGATAAATAAATCAACCCACAAAAAAGAAACCAAGATTCATATCAGCAAATTCCAAAAATAAGCATTTACAACAATAATACATGAATAAGCTTTAATTATAATAAAATAACTTGCCTTATGTAAGATCAGTTATTTTTGAAAATTTCGTTTGTCAAAGAACTTCTAGAAAGCACAATTATTTAGGCAAACCAATCTATCTTAGATACTCATTGTAGATATATAAGTGAACAGACAAGTTTATTACAGTCTACAGATAACCAAGATGTAAAATAATTTCTCCCTCACAAAAAATGTATAATAATTTCTCCCTCACCATGTCTCTAGAGTTTAGATTTCACAAAAGTTTTCAGACATAATAAAACATCTAATACATGTATGACATAATAAGTAAACATTTCCTAAACTGTTAACTTGTCAACACTTATTTTTGAAGAAATAAATCTCAAATCAGACAAGTTAATTACATAGAAATTTCATAGAACAAAGACATTTTTATGTAAATCTAACAGCGATTTGTCTGTTCATTGAACTATACATTATTTTTATACAAATATATTGAAGGTTGCTGACAAGACTGTAGTAACTTGCTCCTTAATGCAATGCACTTAATACAGTCTTGTGGGCAACCCTCAATATATTGTAGACATTTTTCCCAGCCGTGGTTCCTGGATTTCACATCTTCAATAAACAACAGTTTCAGGGGATATTGTCAATGATCTTCAGACTGTTAAGAAACTCATGTTTTTGTCAAGTTCTTGCAGCAGTCAAAAAACCAAAAACAACAAGGTATTGTTTAACAAATTTAACCTGAATGTTCACCATTATTCCTAATAGGGCTGTCACGATATACAGGTATATAGCAATACCCAGATGCAGCAATACGTACCGCAGTACGATTTTAATGTACCGGTATTTGGCGTTATTTTTTACTTCATTGGAAAATTCTTCCCTTTGCAAAATAAAAGTAGCAGACGTCATTTTTTCCATTGTTCATTCCATATAACCTTAAGTTATAAGAATTTAACCAATTGGGGCACGTTTCAGTCCTAAATTACTGTAAATACTTAAAGAGGCTAGATTCTATCAGTAGCTCAGAATCAGCATCTAAGTTTTTATAATGCACTCACATTTGTTCTTCTAAAGGAATATCTGCATCTATTTTCTCAGCGAGAGCACCAAGTGATTTACAACTATCTGATCTTAATACTGAAAAATATAACAGTAAATAAACACTGTGTTTAAAAGCTATGTCCCCTGCCAAATGCATCAAAGTAAAACTTGAATCACATAAATAGAAACATCACACAAGCATATAAATAAAGTTTAGTAGTATTTGTTTTTGTATTTATACACATCATCATACAATATCATGGTGTACATGTAAATGGCCAAAGGTTAAACTCAGCCAATAGCTAATATACATAAATGTATAATTATTTTTTAAAAGGAAAATGTAAGAGATCCTCAGTTACAGCTGCTTATATCAAAGATAACAAAATGTAGATTTAAAATCACATCAAAACTAGCAGTAGCCAGTCCCAAGCCAGGTTGAGAACTGGTGAGGGCGGTCAGCACTGCTGAGAACTCAAGAAGAACCGCAGAGGAGGAAGGTTCTTCAAACAGAAAGTCTTTCTAGACTTTCTGTGTTATGCTAATGTCTCTGCCAGGGTCTACACATAATGCATTCTAAATAGCAGAAATAGACAATGATGAAACCAAACTCATTACAGAAGAAAACATAATCTTACCAGGTAGAGACGAAGGAGGAAACATTCTACGTTTGGGACTTTCTGGAGTTCTTACTGATACTTCTGGTGAAGGCATTGACTGGTTTTCACCTTCTCTAATATGACCATGACTGACTCTCTGTTTTCTAGCAGCCAATAACTTCTCTTCAAACTGTTTTTGTTGCTCAGGTAAGTCCCAAGCATCTTCATAATTTGATGTCATAACATTATGCGACTTAGGCTGAGAACTTGGTGAATTCACTTTACCCGAGGATGTTTCCCATGCTGCCTCGTAAATCTGGGAACCAGAATCAAGGTTCAGACTACTTGGAATATTTTTAGTCTCGGCACTGATGCTTTTATGGGCACCAACACTTAAAGGGGGTTTATCAACTGACTGTCTTTTTTCATGAGTTTTTTCAGCTTTGGTTATCAAACGACTAAACTTTTTCTGGCCCTCCTGGGAATCCCATGGTTCCTCGTAATTTGGAGGAATATCTCGATAAATCTCGCCACTCATTTTAGTCGTCGAGGATTGATCTATGAACACTTCATCAGAGGAATTAGATTTGTTCCGTCTAGTAGGTGATTGTGGGATACCAGGAGTAGAGAGTTTAGTATTATTGTTACTAGCTGGACTACGACTTGACCACGCTGATAATCTATCGTAACTATTTTGTTTTGTATTGACTACAGGAGGTTTATAAACTCCACCACTCGTATGATCATAACCATCAATTTCTGTAAGTATACAACATAATAATAAACAAAGTATCAGAATGACATAACATGCAGTCCATTCTAAAGTTTTTGGACAAATAAATTTTTGAGAAAAACTGATCAGGCATATTGCAAGTTATTTTACTACAACTGAAGTTTATTTCTCTAGCATAGTGTGAGTCTTTATACTCTTCAAATAGGTAGGTCCAATCAGTTGGATTTCTCAAATTTTACCCTTACTTTTCAGGTCCAATTAGTTGGATTTTTCGGGTTTTACCCTTACTTTTCAATGTCATTTTTTCTAAAATTAATCTTAAATAATTTTTTTGTAAAGTATTTAATTTGTTTAAAAATCAAGCGAAGTATTGTTAGGGTAAAGAACAATCCAAATTTGATCATTTCTGTTAATATCCTTATTAACAAGAAAGATAAATCCGAGGTTTCCAACTGTAAGGACCTACTTACCAACTGGATTGCTTCAGATTTTATCAGGGAAAGATAACTGACTAAAATCCCTCGTTGCTTTATCTAAAGAACAGGAATTTGTCAAAGGACTTTCAGAGAGCAATGTATGCATGTCAAATGGTTTCATGAACTCATTTTTGGACATCAGACTACAATTAAAACAAAAATCCCAGAAATCAGTAAAATCTCACCAGATTTCATGTTTCTAAGGCTATGCCTATGTACACCGTATTTTTATGTTAAATAATGAAAGACGTACCTTCTACTTTATGTAACTCATTGACTTCTTTAGCTAATGAATATATGACAGGATCTTGATCACTGACTACTTGGCTTGGTTTAGTAATATTATCTGTAATAACAAAAAAATTAAGATGTTCATGATTTCCTATTTTAGACTGTTAATTGATACATAGTCATTTTTTTTAGTACAGCCCCCCCCCCTGCCAGCTCAATTGATTGTACACAGAACTACTGTTTAACCAGTGACTGACAGATGCCCTACATAAGTTAGATACAGTGGTTAGAGGGAGACTGACCACTGCCCAGGAATCAAATCTACTATCATTCAATCAGAAATTTTGAACCCTATTGACTGAGCTAGCTACGCAAGTTCTAACACCAGCATGACCCTTGTTTCTTTATTTGTTGTTGTTGGGTTTAACACCGTAGCAACACATTGTATAGGTTATATCGGCGGTCAGTCAACCTACTCACTTGTCCAGAAAAGGCTAAATCTCTGGATTTAGCTGTTAACCAAGTACTAAGTGCATAATTCTGTCAGTGACTGACTACTGCCCTACATGATTTAGAATCAGTGGAAGGTAGAAGAATGGCAGCAGAAATTATTTCGTGACCAAGCTCTACGAAAGTATGCCATGCCTGGGAATCAAACCTACGTCCCCTCAATTAGTAGACATGTGTGCTACTGACTGAGCTAGCCAGATGGGCAACTCTTGTTTCTAAATCTATTGATCATCATTAGAAATTTCTATCCCAATGGACGACTAGGAATGTGTAAATTTCAGTCCCTGAAGGTTACAAGGCCAATGTTATCACTTTGTTTTATAATAGGAAATATAAAAATCTGACCAAGAATGACTTAAAGCATTAATGCAATGAGGACCTTAAGATATATAAATTTCCTACCCAGTACATAATTATATCATAATTAGAGTTTCTATGGAAATATCAGATTTCATAAATAAGCTTAATTTAGATTTTCAAGATTGCATTACAAGTTGTTTTATGTAAAAAAAAGTCCCTTTGTGTATTTTGAGATTTTTTATTTGTTAAGTTAAACATGTGCTTATTCAACTTATTGAAAAGTTGTCCTTGATTGTAATACCGGTTTTAACATGTTTCAGCTTATTTCAGAATATTAGTTTCATAAGTTTGTGATAAATTACTTTCTGTTTTTACTTCCTAGATACATTTCAGCACAGAACAGAACAGCACAAACCTTTATTTCCTCAATTTATAAAACATAATACATGAGCTAATGGAATATACCATGATTCAATACATAAAATAGGGGAACTAAAAAAAGTGAATATAAAGAGGCATTTTACATGGTTAGGGGAGAGTAAGAACATAACAAGAAATTTAAAATTATTGATCACAGAGGCCAGTCAGAGCATAACAAAATATCAGTTTTAGTTCTTTAACTTCATACAAACACATTGTTTATGACATATCACAAAAGGCTAAATCTCTGGTTTTAGATATTAACCAGTTACTAGGTGCATACTTCAGTCAGTGACTAACAATTGTCCTACATGATTTGAAATCAGTAGTAAGTGGGAGAAAGGCAGCTGAAATTAGTTCATGACAGAACTCCATGGAAGTATATGTATGCCCCGTTCACAAATCAAAGCAATGACCCTTTGTTTAGTAGACTTGCATACTACCCAATAAGCTAGCAAGGCAGGCTTTAATATAAGTGATGAGAGAGGTAGGTCAGAACAAAGGAAGTAAACCATACAATAGATAACTAACCTTGATAAGGTTCTATATAATCTTGTGTTGTTTCAAAACTTGATATTCTATCATGTGGCTGTGAATAATCATCTTTTAATGACACAGCACGTTGCTGAAATATAAAATAAATAACATAGTAACATTCTAGAGCACTTGCCTTATTAATCATGTCAGTTTTCTCTAGTCCGGGGCTTGGAGCTTGTGGGTTAAGGCTTTGACTCTTTCTGAAGGCCAGCAACTGTTGATGTCTCACAACTCTAAATTCATTTCAAAATGAAATTATAATCTGAAAATTTAAAAATATTCCCCAAAACCTCATGTTAAATTAGCACATATCACCATAGAACTGAAAAATAGTGAATTAAAACTTGACACTTTATACACATTAAAATCATGACTTTCCAACAACTTTTAACAAACTTAAAAATATCACATAAAAATACCCCAAAAAACTATGTAGTACAACATTCACAAAATATTATTACATATAAAATACCAAATAAAACAGAGATTTAGTAGTATGACAGTATTTTAACGCTCTAAATCCATCATATATTAAATTACCCATCAAAATTTACCAGTCAATTATGTATGTCACAGATCTCATTTTTGTTATATAAAGGAGTTTATGCAGTAATATCAAATTACAGTTAAAATATCCAAAACTTATTATATCCTTATTCACTAAATAACATGCATGAAACAACCAATTGTATAAAAACTAAGGCAACCAGCACAGTACCGACTCACCGAATATTCTTTGATGGGTCGGGACTTAGTTTAAAATAGTCTGATTGTTTTACTTTGCTGCACCAATTTAATTCATGTACAACTACAAGCCCATTTATAAATTGATAGAAAACAAACAAACAAAAAACATAATCTCCGAGTATGATCCAGTATAAATGAACCAGTTCAATGTAAACAGGACATAAAAGATCTCTATATACTCAAATATTGAAATATAACATGTTCAATAGTTTATCAAAAAAATACACTTGAAGATAAGCAGGAATGTATGCTCACATGAATATAGTTATTTTTATGTCAAACTCGATTTATTAAACTTGACTAATTGTTATCAGTATAGCTGATTCGCAATCGCATTGACTCGAGAATAAGAATACAATTCTCTTTTCATTTGTCCACACAAAGTTTAACACATTTGTAGAGTTTTTAAAAACATGGAGTCTATACCACAGGCGGCTGTCACGGTCTGTAATCAAATAATCAAATGCAGGGACCAGGAAATCGCCAGTTTTTCGGTTTTTGGACCGATTTTTTCATTTTGGACCGATTGAGATTTCAAAATCCTTAAAAAATCGGTCCGGGAAAACTCCTAAATTTTGACCTCAAACCTTTAATTTCCATAATTTAGCGAACGATGCTTAAAAAATGTGAGACATTTACTTTGGACCCGTTTTTGCGCATGCACGGTTAAAATGATTTCCCCACATGACGGAGTTTTCCAACAACATTTGAACTAGATGAAACAGCCTTTTTTCAAGTTCTGTTTATTGAACTGACCGACGATTGCGAGGAGTAATTTCGGAAACCACGTTTTTATGCTAGGTAAAAGTTAAGTTTTGTAAAAATTTAAACAAACAATGTCAATGTATTGTATGCCTTCCTAATAAAGGGGAGCAAAAAATAAGTACTAACATGGTCATGAATAAAGTACAGTAAACGGTCGGATCCGTACTGTACACATTAAAACCCGTATCCGGTACTCGGACGGCCTTGGACCGATTGACTTCGGCGAAATTCCTGGTCCCTGACAATCTATATACAGTAATTTCTTATTATGTCGTCTTTGTTGGGACTGTTGAAAAATAGTCGAGATAACGAATAGTCGAGATAAACAAAATTAACGAAGGGAGGTAAGTTTGAGGCCTTCAGTAGCACTTTTTACCAGTTTCAGAACATGTAGTTTGAAATTATTGCTTTATTACAACTGTAAATAGGGTTTTACTATTTATATTACAAATGTACTCCAAGTTGTTGTGTTGTACCTTCACACTGACGCTGTTTCCTCTCGACAAGTTATAAAAACAATTTGCATATTTTCCGATAATCTACATTTAATTTCTAATTTTACACAGACTATGTCTCGATGAAGCAAACTTATCGAGCGTTTATTTTTTTGATAATTTGTTGCCAACCAACAATTTTATGTAAATATTTAAGCTTAGGTGTGTGTATGCGTGTTGTGACGTCATTGCTCGTCATACAACTGGTGCAATGTCAGCTTTTCTTTAGCAATATATCAATGCCGCGTCTTGCTAACGACACACCAAGAAGAGCACTAAAAGTAAAATTGAGTAGTAACAGATATAATCAAGTAGTTAACTTTATGTCCTACCCACATTTTTCTGAAGCGTGTGGAGTGATTAATTTTTAGAGTATGCTTTAAAATTGAGTATAACATATCAATCAACTTAAAAAAGAGATTGAATAAAAATAGGAATAAAAAGATGATTCTCTATTTTTATTTTTGCATTTATTTTAATACATATTTTTTCACAAAAAAACATATGTAACAAGTAAAGAGCCCACGATGCTCAATTAATTTAATTAAAACACCTGTCAATCAAAAAGCTGTAACTTTGTTAATTCACTATTGTTAAATGACATGTTAATTAAAATTAAGCCCTATGTATCAGTTTCACAGTGTGATCGCTAATTGAATGGCGCATTTCGTCTGATTGCCGATGACATTTTGGACTAGTCGAGTTAAACATTATGATTATAGAGTGAAACAAACGTTTTGGTCTGAAATTTATGATCGAGATATGGAAAAAGTAGAGAGAAAAAAACGAGATAAACATGCATTTTTCATATAGATAAAGTAGGGGGAAAAAATCGGGACTTTAGATTACAATCGAGACAACAAAAGTCGACTCAAGCGTAGTCGAGATAATGCGAATTGACTGTATAGTGCTTTTGATTTGGGAGCGTGCCAGCCACCTGTGGTCTATACCGATACATCAATTCAAGGCCTCATTTGGTGAAAACAAACCCAGCTTTATGACAAGCACTTTTGAATTCATCAAACAATTTAACATCAGAATCTAATGAAACAAACTTTGAAGTCCTCTAGCTTTGAAACTACACCCCAGTATTTTGAATATTTAATATAAAATGTAGTAATTCAGTTCCCTGTTCTTAGAATATACAAGGGAACAAAGTCATCAGAGCAAATTTCAAAATACAAGATTCAAACTTATATACTAATAGTTAATCTCTGTAAACAGATATCCTGTAGAGCATTGTCGTACAGGATCTCTACTATCTCAATGGAGGGTCACATCGAGATGACCTTTATGTTGACTAATCAACGCATAGCTTTCATCTAGACGAAACACTATTATAACATTTTGATTTCATAATTTCTATTTTTAGACCAAGGTTTGCAAGTTAATTTAACAGCGGTATTATTCACAGTCTGCGATTGAACGGCTCATTTCAAATTGCCTGACGTAGAGGATGTAATCAAGTTACGTATCATAACAATTTTGTCATTAATATTATGATGAGAAAAGGTCACCTGAATGTGACCCTCGTTTGAAAAAGGCCAGATCTAAATTAGCGAGTAGGCGAGCTGAAAACTTTAGATCGGGTTTTAATCAGATTGACTTATACTAATAGTAAAATCACTTGCAGTAGACAGGATCAGTTTTTCTAATAATTTTATTTGTCCAAGTACTTTTGGAGGGTACTGTATGTTTACAAAGACAGAAATACAGCAGTTTTACAAAACAAATTTTCACTAGTAATGTTACAGTTATCCTGCCAAAAAATGTCTTTCAGCACTTTAAATTGACATAACACTAAATTATAATGTTATATTATGACACATGTACTAAGTAAATACTACATCTACCATATACATTGTAGAACATAAACATTTGAAACTACAGAACTACTAGGTGTTTATGTTTTTTGATAGCATAAAGTTTAGAGGGGACAAAAGGGGACAGTATTAGAATCACATACAGGGGACAAAAAGGGACAGTATTAGAATCACATACAAGGGACAAAAGGGGGCAGTATTAGAATCACATACTGGGGACAAAAAGGGACAGTATTAGAATCACATACAGGGGACAAAAGGGGGCAGTATGAGGTAAAGGGTTAAACATAAAACTGAGTAGTCTGTATTTTACTTTCATTGGGTTTAACGCCATAGCAATACATTATATAAATCATATCACAAAGGTCAGCCAACCTACTCACTTATCATGAAAAGGCTAAATGTTGGGATTAAGCTGTAAACCAATTACTAGGCCACACAAGTACTTCTGTCAGAGACTGACAGCTGCTCTTCCTGATTTAGAATCAGTGGTAGGAGGGAGAATGCACATAGAAAAAATTTCATGATTTATAAAGGAGAAAAATAAGCATCATGACTGTAAAAGTCTGTCATACAAAATCTTTGGAACAACAAACACTATTATACCCAATCACTCAGCAAACCAAAGTACTTATATTTAACTGTTGACTTATAAGTACCAAGTATTTTGTAGTTTGTTTTTTATTGCTTTCAATTACATTAGAGTTAATATTTAACAATGTTTTATATTCATTTAACAAGAAAATCTTGTAGTGATAATCTCTTTCAATCTAGAACACATGTTGATAGCTAGTTTTATGTAAGATATACAGTACCCTACCAAAGTTCTTAGAAAACCCCTTGTTTTCAGAATAAGCTGTAGGAAGTTCATTTACTGCAAACGTTACAAAACGTTCCGTAATGATACATTAGGAACTCCTCAGGCATTCGCTGTGAATAATCTCGGACATAATAATTTAGACGCTATTTTGAATTTACCGGTGTTGAAGTAAACAAATACATGGTTGTTTAGGCATTGAGTGATGTTTCGTTTTTAGTCCGTAAATTTTGAAACATCACTCATTGCCTTAACGATCGCATATTTGTGTATTAGATTAGATTATTCGCAGCTAATGACCGGGGAGTTCCGAATGTATCGTTATGTAACGTTCTGTAACGTTTAGTGTAATTGAACACGCTACTGGTTCACATTTCCATGAGAAAAATAAACTAAGAATCATTCGAGCAAATTCAAAGATCATATTCATTAGTTTATTAACCTAAAATTCAAACTATGGTGCATACATGGATGAGCTTAAATTATAGTAAAATTACTTGTTGAAGGCATTTTAATTTTTCTCAAAATTTCATTTATCACAGAACTTTTGGAAGTCACTGTAAGAAATATGTCTACTAAGAAACTAGACATGGGGATTTTCATACCATTGGTTATTTGCTTAGTTCAGCAAATAAAACTTTTTTTTAACATTATATATGTGTTAGCTGATTCATCTAACTAGCTTTTGTGGTTACTTTTCTCCATTACTCTCTAGTCCTTCCATAAATACTCTAAATTTATGATGGAAATTGGACTTTAAAGCCTGATTTTAATGAAAAGATATAACTTGCAGACTGGAGTAGAACTCAGATTGCTAGATTTAGTATAGGAGTCTGGTACTATGGCATTCTATGAATAATGTTTAGGTGAACTGGATGCTTCATACATGATGTATTACTTTGGACTGTTCAATAAATGCAAAAATACACTCAGTTGATAACAAATTAAAACCCCATTTAATTTCACAATTACCTTAAACAACTTAAACTTGTACAGCTTATCTCAAAATAAAAACAAAAACATTTAACTGTCACAATTACCTTAAAAAAACTCAAACTTTAAAAAAAACTAACTTGAATATTTTATTTTGATAGAACTCACAGGCCTCAACATTAACAGTTGACTGATTGAGTTTGACGACCTAATTTAGGGTTTGGGCTACAAGTATTTGTTGATTAGGCAACCAGAAAAAATCTGTAACCGTCAAATTTCAAAAAAAATTTTTTTCGTTTGGACAACAAAACATCTGAGTGATACAGGCATGTGAAGTTTAAAGCAGCCTTAGTACAACATACCATACACCATACACATGTACTATAATAAAGTGACAACGTATCCACAATATGAGAAATACATGAATAATGTAAAACCCTAATATAATAAATAGCTTCCAGCTATAACACTCACAAGTTACAATTCTATTTCTCTGATTCTATTCCTTAGAAACTTTTGTCATATGGAAGTCTTTAATTTACTAGACACGATGTCTGGAGAATTCATATCTTGATGAGTTAAAGCAAAACTAGTCTAACTACATGTAAATAAAGAAGAATGTAGATAACTCTTGTACTAAGCCATTGTTATACATTGTAACTGAGTACATTGTGAGTCATAGTTTTGTAATATATAAATCTGTCTATATAAAAACATAGTGAGTCACTCTTTACACTACTATTGTTAAATTACATTAAACAGTCAGTATCCCATACATTACCCCACTGATTTAAATACTCAATACAGTATTCTGTACTCACAATATTATATAAAAATAGTTATTCACAGTTTTGGAATTTCTGTTTAAATTGAGTTTGTCACTTTGACATTGCATGTGAATCACAGACAGTGATAGGAGGATTTTTTGTGAATTGTGTCACAATTTATTAGGGGTGTAACAATAGGTTTAGAACCGTATTGAAATATATATCAATATGCAAGACCTGTATTGCAATATATTGCAATATGTATCGTTTTTTTAGTAGACATGCAAACCATGAAGCAATGCACATGCATTGCATTTGTTTAAAGTATTTTCAAGTAATATATTTCAATGACTTGTGTAAAATGAATTATATGTAAGAAAATGCTTATTTTGAAAAGGACTTTCGAAGAAAATTATTCTCTCATTAGACAAAATGTAGATCATTTTCATTAAAGCACAATTAGATAATTTCAAGTTTTCAACTCATTTATTCAAATATTTAGATTCAGATTCTGATGGAAAAAAAATGTACCACACAAAACTACAAAAAACGTTTTCAGGAAAAACGAAATGGTTAAAACCGTCAGAATTTGTATTGCAATATTAACCGGTACATTGGTTAACCGTTACACCCCTACAATTTATACATAGACATTGCAAAGATCATCTGAACATGACCTGTAGTACAAGCTTGTCAGAATGATGTAAAATAACGAAGTACATGAGAGAATTTTAGTTGAGATTTAGTTGAGATTTTCATCAGATAGGACAGGTATATTCTATAGTAAAATGACAATGACTGGTCTATTGATGGAACAATGAGAGCACTTCTAGATTAAAGTAAAGACAAATTCTGCATGTCTGCCTGTACATTCCAATACCTAGTCTCAATTTTTAAGAAAATCCTAAACATGCTCCAGGTTTACTTTCCTTTACTCAATTTGGAATGAATTTCACTCTTTTAGGTGGGGTAGGGACATTAAATTGTGAAATTTCAAATTTTGAAAAGTCCTGAAGTCATTCATATCACATCAAAAACTTGAGTTGTTGTTTCATTGAGCAAAAAGTTTGCCATGCTGGCTCAGTATTAAGGAACCAGGCAGCAGACTTGAGAGAGATTGGTCCAAGTTGAAAGAACTTGTTACACAATTATGCCAAAATAACTCATAAACTAGAAAGCATGGGTTTCATGTGGTGTACTATTTGTTAAACAATATTAAATTCTAACTATGCTGAATTCAGAAATAATCTTAAAAAAACTTTCATACATGTGTTAGAAAGATAAATATGAAATGAGAACCTTACAAACAATGTAATCTAAGAAGCTAAAATGACAGCCACATTCATTATAACTGTACAAAAAAACAACAAGAAACTAATGTACAAAACAAAAACTAACAGTACTTAAACTTTACTGCTTGATGACAATGAAACAATGTTTAAATTCAGAAATAACTTCAACTTAAAATGTACAATTGTGGGCTTAGCTCAAAACAGACATACCTCTCTCTTTTTAAATTGAGTTACGACTGTTTTGCACTAAGCCTGCAAAATGTTATAATAATGACATAGTACTTACAATCGGAAAATTGTCTCCATATATAAAATGATTGTTTATTAACTAATACTTCCTGTATCATATATATCATAATATACATGTACATAGTAACTTTAAACACTAATGTCTACACAAGTATACAGAATTTCATAAAAAGTCATGTATATTATTCATTCTAACTACAGAACCATCCAAAAGTTCTTGGACAAAATCTTGTTTTCAAGATAAACTAATTCCCAAATACCAATGATTAAAATAAACAAATAATAACCAAAGAGATGTCATAGCCAAGTAAGGATTTATTAGAACATCAACATAACCAATAAGCTTTTGTTTTAGTAAAACTACATGTTGTATGCATGGTCAATTTTTTCTCAAAATTGTGTGAGTCCAAGAACTTTTGGAGGGCACTGTATATTCATGTATCATTATAATACATTATTGAGTCAATGAGTCATCCTGGTCAAATGACATGTATACATCAATCATTGAAGTAGGCAATCATGTAATTTAGTATTGAGAAGAAAATCAACCTATTTATAAACACAATAGGGCCCTATTTTGGGGAAACCAATGAAATTGCACAACATGTATATTGAAAGGGGATGAGGCTATGTTAAGATCAACAATACACTGCATCCTGTAGAATGAACAAACATTTATTGTTACAATTACATTATACATACAATAAACAGTATGAGAAAACAATATATTCAACTTTGCATTTCAGGGGCTTAGTGCTTAAAGGTCAAGTTAAATGAAGAGTGAGTTACGACTGTTTTGCACTAAGCCCAGGATTTCATGAATGTCAGCATTAAGGTGTACAAAGTTTTGTTTGTATCTCATCAGTGATAAAGGAAATACTCAATATATTTTGTTTTAGATATCATTTCTTGATACTTGATGAATAAGGAGTTCTTATTAAGGACCTTGATAGCTCATTAAGATAGATAAAGTGACAGTGTTCAGCATAGGAGCTACTGAAATTTAATACAACTATTTCACCGGCTTTAAAAAAATCAAATATAAAATTTCATAATATATAATTATATTCAGCGCATTATTTATTCATCTAACTGAATATAAAATTTCAAATATAAGAATGTCCATAAAAACACAGAATAATGACTGGAGTATTGTAACAATCAATGTCTGGTTAATATGTAAACATATATATAAATAATGTATGCTCTGTATTAATATGAGAAGTGTACACTTATATTTTAACAAAGTTTTGGCTGAATAAAAAAATATTTAGTAAAGTAAGTATTTCGGTTCTAATAAAAAACTAGAACTGCCACCAGTGGCGAAAATACCCCCACAACAGCAACATTTCAAGATAAAAGCAAGTCAACATTGTGGAAGTCCAAAAGGGTAAATGTTGTAAGAAGCATAAAAACCATAAAAAGAATAGGATGCAAATATCAAATTGGAAATAAACAGCAAATTACAGTGTAATTCACTATAGATTTATGAAAAAGCAAAATGAACAGAGTTGTCATATTTCAAATGATTTTTTACATGAAAATGAACACCATTTGGTCATTATGAATGTAAAGTGGAACAACAGACAAAGAGTGATCACATTTAAACTCATCATGAGTATGTTGTAACCAGATGAGCAAAATGTAGAATGTGTTTGTAATTTTTTGATAAATAAGTAAAAAATAAGGCAATTGTAAAAATGGTAGTCAGCAATGTACACAATATAAATCAAACAATTAGTATTTACAATATCTTGTATCAAGAATTTCACAAATACCCCATAAGAAAGCTTAAATTACCGATCATTATTTTCACAGTAGTAAAGTTAAAATAATATCTAAAATCTCATGTAGCTATACCGAAATAAGATGTTTTCTTCACAACATTACAGAAAAAATCAAGATGGCTATTAGTTGGTCCATTGAAATACATAAAAAAAATAAATACATATAAAAATTTCATCAACAAGAATTTGTCAGCACAATTTTATCAAAATGAGGTGAGAAAAAAAAGATGTTTGCTGTACAAGATATTAGAAAATTCAACATGGCTGCCAGTCAGCCATTTTGAATTCCACTTAAGAAAATGCCAAGCACATCAACTTAAACAATTGCTAACTTTCTCAAAGTCTGTACAAAAATTATCAAATCATTTGCTTTTTAAAAAGAAAAACTCAGAATGGCTGCCAATCAGCCATTATGAATTTGATAAAATATCAATACATCAAAAAAAAAGTTCAACAATAAGAATTTGATAAAAATAGCAGTACATAATAGACTTCAGCAAGTCAAAATGGCAAACAATGTGGAATAATGCTATATTTAATAAGTTACATGACATAAAGCCATAAACCCTTGATTCATCTTCGTCAATAATATTTGCTAATCAATGAGATAAATAGTTACTATGAGATGTAGAATTGGTCATACTATATTAACACATTCATACCTTCTCAAAAGAAAGAAAGCGCCTAAATGTATACCATGTGACGAGCATTTCAATGTCAAATACGTTCTCCTTGACTGTCAGGTGACATCCGTGAAAAACATTTTAAAGTTAACTCACTTAAAGAACTTTTTGAGTCTGTACCATCATATTTTCTAATTGCCGAGATCAAATAGTGATTTCGCGATGTAGAATTGGTCATACCAGATTAACACATTCATACCTTCTCAAAAGAGAGGAAGCACCTAAATGTATACCCTGTGACGAGCATTTCTATGTCAAACACGTTCTCCTTGACTGTCAGGTGACAGTGACAAACATTTTAAAGTTAACTCACTTAAAGAACTTTTTGAGTCTGTACCATCATATGCGATACTTAACTTTTTGAAGGAAATAAATGTATATAATAAGATATAGAGCTTTACATCATTAATATCGTTTTAATAAATAGTATCATTGATTGCTTTCGGCGCGATATGACCTTTTTGTGTTGGTGCGCCGTAAAACCAAAACAAAACCAAACCATACTTGAAGGAAATAAATGTTTATCATAAAATATAGGACGTAAAATCTTCATTATCTATTGAAGTAATAGTATCATCAATTGTTTTCGACGTAATATGACCTTTTTGCATTAATAAGCCGTAAAATCCAATTAATCAATCAATAAATCAATCAGACTTCAGCAAGAAGAAATTGGTAATGAAATAAGCTTACTATACAGTTATTTAAACAAAGTCAAAATGGCTGCCAGTCTGCCATAATGAATTTGTATCCAGAGTAAATCCATGTACAAGTCAACTACATCAATAAAGACTTTGGAGCGAAATTTGGCTAAAATTGAGTAAAAAAAACACATACATGTACTATACAGTAATTTAAATAAAAATTCAAAATGGCTGCCAGTCAGCCATATTGAATATAAATTGATGAAGAATAGTCATACTGATCAACTGTATTAGTGAGACCTTGTATGCAATTTCTTTTCAAAATATGTATGGTAATAAGTCAATATAAGACTGTATTAATTTTGAAAAAAGGATGACAGCCAGTCCGCCATTTTGAATTGGAATTGAGTAAAAGTGTATGTACACATCAACTGTGAACGCCTGTGCAAAATTCTATCAAAATTAGTTAAGAAAAAAATCTGTTGAGAAATAAGCATACAGTAATTAAACTAAATTTTAAAAAATTCAAGATGGCCGCAAGTCGGCCATTTTGAATTTGGAATTGATATAAAGTGTATGTACACATCAACTGTAAACGCCTGTGCAAAATTCTATAAAATAAAAAAATAAAAAATCTGTTGAGAAATAAGCATGCAGTTATTAAATTAAATTAAAAAAAATCAAGATGGCCGCAAGTCGGCCATTTTGAATTGTAATTGATATAAAATGCATATAAACATCAACTGTAAATGCCTGTGCAAATTCTATAAAATAAGATAAGAAAAAAATCTATTGAGAAAAAAGCATACTATACAGTTATCAAATTAGATTTAAAATATAACACAATTAAATATTTTAAACAAGTGAGATATGTTTCCATAGTTACATGAGTTTTGTATACACCATTAAATCATGGTATATAACAGCTTCTATTCAAATACATTAAGAAATAAACATACTACAAATGTATTAATTTTTTGGGACAGACCACACGACCGACCGACCGACCGACCGACCGACCGACCAACCAACCAACCAACCAACCAACCAACCAACCAACCACCAGGGTGATTCCAGTATACCCCCGAAAACTTTGTTTGCGGGGGTATAATGATTCTTAATATCCCAAATTCACAATAGATATTAAATGTATAGTCCAACACAATTAACCTGAGCTTGACCTTTATGCAAGATTAAATATTAAACTCAGTATTTACAGTCTATTTTTGTCTCTGTTTGTAAATCGCGCTATATCGGAGGCTTTCGGCAAAATACACGTACTGAACAATTAATGTTGTTTTCATAAGAATAAATACTTTGAAACTGTGCCATTATATTGCTGACTTACTTGGTTACCCAAAATCTGATGTGTCCAAAATTAAAAGTACAATAACAAGCCACTTTTAATAAATTGATTTATAGTCACATCGGTTTTTATAAACACATGTATAACAGTATACACGCATACGGAAACTCACGATTTAATGTTAGTGAAGTGTGTAATTATTATAATTAGGTAGTTCAAGCTCAGGTTAATTCTGTTGGACTATAGCTAACATTTACTAAAGTGTATAAGAACATAATTACCTGAGGAGTTGGTTTAGGACGTCTTGTAGGGACCTCTTCAACGGATTGAGCAAAACAATACTCAGCAGAATCTTCATTTTGATGTCCACCATGAAATATTGGCTCAAAATTTCTTCTGTAGTGATACATGGTAAAATAGAATAAACCAATCAAATAATGTACAAAAATATTCACTGCACAGTCTTTATTTTCAACAAAAGTCACATAACATATGAATATTGATCTTATCTCATATTTTTGTTTGTTTACTAATGACTAGTACAGTAATGTATATCTTGTATAACATCACATGCTACAAAATTTGTGATTTTCCACCATGAAAAAAATGATAAAATTCACATAAATGTGCCCAAATTTTCACAATTTGCAATATCAATTAGGGCACAAAATAGATATTCATAATAAGAAAGGCAGGGGTTGTTTTGAGAAAAAAAACAACACTTCATATAATTGAATTCAAGAATGTATAATACATGTATACATATTTATAATAGCTTTTTCAGAGTGTCCTGTATTCATTAATAATGACAGACAGTTTCACAGCAGAATGAAAGGTATTTTGTATTCAATTATTTTCAAATTGCTATTATTGTAATTAAACATGTCAACAAATTGATCAAATGTTTTGTTAAAATATAATATAATATCCCAGCTTCATACTTCAACATTTTAAAAACATATCCAAGTCACACCATCTAATCCAACATTTCTTTTATAACTGAATTCAGGAAAAATTGTGATTTATACACAACGAAAGTCAAGTTATATGACCTCATTAAACTTTCTCATAAGTACTTAAGACAACAATGCATTTTCTATGAAAACACATACAGGGGCAGCATCACACAGTGATTATTTTAAACTAGAATAGGTGGACCCTGCACTATGCCCTTTTCCCCTCATCCTTGCCCTATTCTATTCCTCCCTATGCAAAGTAGTCACACTTAAACATATACTTTCTAATAGACCCTGCTTCTATTTCCACCACTATGTCCCCATTTTGCTACTCTCTATACAGAAAAGTCACATCAAAACATCAACCTTCTGGTGTTTCCAATCCCTTTTGTCTGACCCCATTGCCATTGTTTGTATTCAATAATAATCACCAAACAAAATCAGAAAGGGGGATTTCTGATCAAAGTAATAATTTTTTCTCTAAGTTCGAACACATTGAATTAAAACAAATTAAAATCCTACTTTGAAATTTTTGACAATAATTAGAATTTTCTAAGAACCAGGGGAGTGTAGTCTGGGTCTCCTTACTACCCCATTCTCAACACACAGAGCCAGATCTACCAGTGTAAAAAGATACAATCTTAAAACTGATGTTTTTAAACCCTTATCTCTCCAGATATTAACTTCCTGTTGTATTGTTATACATCACATGTGACCATGTGACCACAAGAAATACAAGTGTTATATTACCATTAAATTACATTGTACATTGTACACTAGGGCTGCAACGATTTCCATTGGGGAAATGTGATTTTCGATTTGATACCGGACTTTAAACTTGTCATTTAAAGTTTTAATGATTCAATAGTCTTAGTTACAATAATGAACTAGCGATAAATAAATAAGTATGAAAATTCATTTGCTTTATTGTCCTTTTTAGAAAATAAATGTTGGAGAGTTAAGTAACAATTGAAATTGCTTCATGACTTAACTCCACGAAAGTATGCTGTGCCTGGGAATTAATGCAGAACCCCTCAATCAGTAGACTTGTGCACTACTAAATGAGCCTAGCTGGGCGACACAGCTCCACTACCGGTAAATATGTATAAATTAAAACCACTTACTCATAATGTTGTGATTGTATAGTATGATGTCTATGTTGTATATCAGATACGTCAGTATATTGTGAGGATGTAGACTGATCTTGTCCCATCTCATCTACACTTGAATTATCTCCCTTTATACCCAAACTTTTACGTCGTATAGCTCCTGATGTACGACCACCTGAACTTTTAAATGAATGAAAGCTCTGTACCACCTGTGGAAACAGAAGGAATTAAAGTTTATACCAGTCATTCATATTAATGGTCTTAAGCACTTGCTTAATTAACTTAATAATATACACTGCCCTCAAAAAGGTTACTTCACACTTTAACAATTTACATAGTACTCAATGGTGTTTTAAAAAGTTGTAAAAACAAATTATTGTGAAATGATTTTTAATTTTGCTTTTGAATCAATTATTCTTTTTTATTTTTGATATAAAATCACAAAAATATATCAAACTTGATGTTGGTTCATTGTGATACATTGACCAAAGTTTTAGAGGCTGATAGATAACTTTTGCTGCATCTTAAAAAATTAAATGTACCCATAGAAAATGTGTTTCCACTGCATGAAGAAGGAAATAAATAAACAAATACGAAATAATTTTACTAATTTGAAATTGGAATTGTTAGCAATTCAATTATTTGTACTTTTGGAGGGCATGGTATAAACAAGAAATGTAATGTGAAAACCACAATAAAGCCGGATTGTCATCAAGATCTGACCATAAATGACAGAGATATCAAACATAATAAAAACTTTAACACAAAAATTACAAAGGGAAATAATTCATAACAAAGCCAGGAAGAGTTGTGGTTACTTTCTAATTCTGTAATTTTATCATTGTATGAAGTTTCATAAAGATCTGACAATAAATGGCAGAAATATATGGTAAAGAAAAAACTTTAACAAAATTGTAAACGACACTGGCCGCCCGCCCACCTGCCCTGGTTTGATCAAACTATTAACTATCAGCTGAATTTTTTCGTTGAAAATATAGTTATTAAAAGTGGACAAAATTATCAACAAGCTTGTTTATTATGAGATGAAAACCAAATGATGTAGACTTTTACTTAAAAAAAGGAGCCATTAAAAATGAAACCATAATGATAGGAAGAGGGTGAGGCTGGTAAAAAATTAAAAAAGAGATTAGAAAGATCTTTATTTTGTGTAAGAAATCAGGGACAACATAACATAGAAACACTGACATTTTCTACAAATAAAAAAAAACAAATTTCTAGCATCCCAAGCTTATTACAATGTAATGATTGTTATTTTTTATTTAACTGTCAGTGGCACATACATTAACCCACTGATTTAAATACGCATTACTTTTAAACTACTTCTGTATTTACTATAAAAAAATAGTTATCCCAGTCTATGTACATTAATTATTAAACTAACATTGAATATTTTTTTAACGTCGTATTCAACACATAATTAGGTCATATATATGACGGCCAGCTCTTTCTACTATAGGTTTCCTGGACACTTTTCTATCATCAGAACTAACTTACTCTACCACGAGGCCGACAACTCGTGTATAGGGTACGACCTACCACGACCGGGCTCAAACCCAAGACCTCCAGATTTGAAGTCAGATATGCTAATCACTACGTCACGACCGCGGCTATAACATTGAATACATAACTCAGCAAGATTAATGACCACACAATAGACAGCTGAATAAGTTTTAACTTTAACATTCTCAAATGTTCTCTTACAAGTAAAACATACACTAAAGGTAGAATGCATCAAACAAAAAATGCTCAATATAGAATTACATTCAACAAGTATAACAAACTTTACAAACATACATGCATAAACAACAAGGATTGGTTATAAAACTTGCAGCTCTCAGAAATATCAAGGACACCTCAAACATGCTGCTAGACATAAGGATGTATAGTAATACTAGTACATGTTATACGGCCAGCATGCTGTTAAGACACATAATGTTTGGTTAATCTTAATTTCAAGACATTTCAACACATAATGGTAATCATTTCTCAGAAATGTTTTAAAAAATTCATCAATAAATATTGACATTTTGACCTTTGACCTCAACGTGAGACATTGACCTGCAATATAAGGATAAAGGTCACCATATGAAATACATGTATTTTTGATAATAATGGTAAACGTTTATCCCAAAATTCACAAAAAAATGATAAAAAATACATTTGTAAAACATTTACACAGTCACTGTGAAACTCAACAGTTTATTACTGGACAGTAGATCCAGTGAAGATTAAAATTTCACAGGACAAACCCAAGCCTAACAGGACCAGAGACATTTTACACATTTTGATGAATTGAAAACTGCTGATGAGATCTAATTGTTTGCTGGACAGTTGGTCCTGTAAACCTGCTGATCAAAACAGACTTTCTATTTTTACTGAATTTTGTTGTCATGTTTCTTGGTGACTACTCACATATACAAGCACTAGGACTACCTTGGCCAGAGCCTCATCATTAAAATACATAAAGCAAACTTTGCACTAAACAATGTAGGTTGAAAATTTATAACAATTGAATAGAGTCCAATACAAGAAACAGGATATTAACTATTTATTATTTAATACCCTAAATGATCTGAATAGTTTGTAAAATTCAAACCATGTCATTATTTAAAATGAAGGTCAAATACAGGTCAACTTGGACTTATAGACTTTTAGCTTAATACATCCTTTTTCAATATTTGAATCATTTAACAGCTGATAAAGGCTTTATCAGCCCCTTGTCAAAATTTAAATTTTAATCCCATGGAATGACTAGATTTGATAAATTTACAGGCTAATTTAAAAATCTTATCTCAAAGACATTTTCAGTACAAGATATATAAAGCTAATTGCAAATACAAGTATAAGGCTTTTATTAGCTTGCAAACTGGTAACTCTAGAAAATTCAAGACACTACAGTGTACAATGCATCTTCTTAATTTGAATGATGTTTTTTCTGTAACTTGGCAGTCATTGTAATTCAAATTGGTTTAAAGCCACATCAACACATTGCATCTATAGGTGATAACATGGTAGTTAGCAACCATCACACTATCTCTCTGGGTATTAAGCTTTTAACCAGTTACCAGGAGCATTCTTCCTTCAGTAACTGCCATACATAACTTAGAATCAGTGGTAAGAGGGAGAATGGCCATAGAAATTATGTCATGAGTCATGACAAAGCTTCATGTTTGTTTTCCTGGCCCAGGAATCAAACATACAACCACTCAATGAGCTAGCCATAGAATGAGCAAGCCAGAAGGCTGCATTTAAAATAAAATAGACATAATGTTGAAAAAAATATTAAGTTATAAAATGCCTGCAAAAAAGTGCATAAAATGCTGGAAACACACACACACCCACACTTTGCCTCAAGCTCTCTGTAAAGTTATAGTGAATAAACATAGCCAAGTGTGTTTAAGAGTTATTATTATAAAAAAATATTAAAACACTAGTATGGGCTGCATTTTCATCAGAACAAGTAAGCAAGCATTTTCGATGGAAACACAATTTTGCATTCAATCCTACCTGTTGCATGGAACATAGTATTTTCTAACTTAGCTGAAACATAATATCAGAATTACCATGTAAAACAACAACACTTATTTATAAGAATACAGACTTTCTATAATATATAAATAATAATTGGCAAAATTCTGCTAAATACATAGAGCATGCATAGCAGACAGAAGAAAATACATGTGTAATAGAATAACTAAAAGTAGAGAAAGAAAAATATCAACACTGACTGTTCCTTCATTCTGTGCAAGATGAGTATTAATTTCAATGACTTTATAGCACAAGGAATATATTTACAAGAGTGGCTTAAACATGAGTGTAAATACCCATTAAGTTGAATATGCTCACAATCTAAATCTTACCAGTATAAAATTTCCTTTACAATTTTTAGAACTTGGTGCAGTTATGATATGTACAAAATATAATGCACAATGAAGCTTTTTAAATCTTCCTTATTGGACGTCACAATATTACGTAAAAAAGTACAAAAGAAATCAACAAAACAAACAGCATCAACAACTTTACATTTTGACTAATAATTGTAACATATTGTCAAAATGAAATGAAAAAAACTTCAATAAGATAATGTTATTACATGGTAAAATTCTTTTATCAGGATAGTATGTTACAAATTTAAACAAAACTGCATTAATTAAAAAATAAGAAACAAATGATGTAAATAACCCTACATACATACCCCAAGAAATTTAAGTTATTCAACATAAGTCCAAGCAAGTCCCATCAGCGTTCAAATAATTAAGTTACATTAACATAACAGGAATATTAAAACAATAATAATTTCTATGACTCATTCATTCTTATAATGTAACAACAAAATGCCAACAAGTGAATGTCTTGATAAATGTTGGAGTGTAGACTAAAGGCAAGGTTTAAAATGTTACAGATTAGAGAGAACTCCTGTTAGGTAAACTTGAGGAGGGATTTAGATAAAGGGAGATAATAAGAATTTTCATTTGTTGAAACATTTAACATAGTGTTGGTAATAACATTTGAACTTGCAGACCTTTAATTAAAGACAATAAGCTTACTAATGAATTTATTGAGACTTTTGATTAAAGGGAGATAATCAAATAGTTAAAAGTGTGGTACACATCTTTAAATATATATTAAGATGTATTCTAACATAGGCACGTGTGCTTTCACTCTTTATTTAATGTGACATCATCTATAACTTATTATTAAACAAAATATAGCTTGTGACGGCTGTTATAATTTTACTCCCGACATTAAATGAGCAAAGTCGAAAATAGTGCCCAAGTTTATAAGGGTTGACTTTAACAGGACCTTGGATGTCTGTAATAAACATGTCAGTAAATGTAAAACATGTACTAACCTTATTACTTGAAGAAAATGGTCTAAAATGAGTTTGCTGTCTCATTTCATCCTGTACTAAAGCACTTGTGATTTAATCATACGCGCATCACAGCTCGAGCCTATGTTTTATTAGACAACATAATATAGACAACTGTAAGTTATTTCTTAAATGTAATTTGCAGAAATATTAAGGCAGTCTGCTCTTCATTTAGACTTAACAATCTCTAGGACTTTGAAATATTTAGGACTAGATATGTAACATGTAACTAAGTCTTATCATTTATACTCAATACAACAGACAGTATGTCTATATGTATTTTTTCAAAATCAGTACACCAAGAAGACATAAGCTGTCATGGAAAAACTTGCAATTGTAATCCTCTACATTAATGGACTACTGCACAAAATATGACATCAACTGTGAGCTAGTAGGACTTTACTTCCATCTTCTCTAGATGTTTTGACAGTGGCTAGAACTAGAAGCCTTAATCCTCGCCTTCCAGTTTTAGGTTACGAAATCCCTGTATTCAAACCTTTCTCACTACTTAGCAGTTGCAGTTATTTTAAAAGACGGGTATTTTCCTACTTTTTCAAAAAAATAACTTAAAAGTTTAATCTCCATGTCATAAATTAGCTTAACACTATCATGTCTCCACCAGTGAAATCTTCGTTCAGTTTTCGCAAGTCTCAACATTGTGCAAGAGGCTAGAGGTTCATGATATTATATACAGAATTTTATTTGTTATTATTAAGCTTGCTTCGAGGTTTTGCCATAGTCATAAAAACAATTTACAAAGAAAGTTGACAAAATATCCTCTGGTACTTTATTTCGAACCATCTTAATTTCGACGCCATTTTTGTTTTGGCCTCGATTTGGATTTTGGGTTACCCTGTGACGTCATTCCCACGCATTTCTGATAGTAAGCAGTATGGTGATTTCTAAACGCCAAAATGTGAAGAGTCAGGGACGCTTTTTATGTCTTTTCCCGTAAAACACTGAAAAATGGTGTTTTTTCTTATTACTTTCTTAGTATAGTTTTGAAAATGTCGTTTTCTCAAAAATAATAAATATGACAGACAGATTGGCATCCCTTATTTCTCGCTATTTTAAAACAGTCATGTGACAGGTAATGTACTTTCATTTTTGGTTCGATTAAAAATCATTTAATCACTTCACTTAATCACTTAATGTCTACCGCCAATTATGGACTATGTCCATACAAACACATGGGTTTTTAGAACGCGGTTTTCTTGTAAATTTTTCATAATATCTGGTATTATTATCTTCTCTATGTATTATACTACATTTGAATACAGTTTCATTGATTTGACACTATATTATTACTACATGGTTGGTGCGCAATTAAAACTAAAAAAAAGAGAAACTAATCAAATGCGTCGTTTCTCTTTACTCTCATGTCAGCCATATTAGAAATCTCCACTTGACATATTTTTATTTCTTGATTTCTACGACAGCTTTCAGTTAATAATTTTTGTTGTAAACGTTGAACAAATGAATAAAATATTCAAAGTTAGGGTCATTTATCAGTTGAAGCCTTTTTTTGTAATGGTATGTAGTCATAGTTTCTTAGGTGCGTCGGAACTGCCTACACTAGGATATATCAAAAGTATCATGCACAAAGAAAACATTTTTTTCACAGAAATAACTATTATTTTACAAGTAAAAAAACAAGACATAACTTATAAATACAAAGAAAATGAAAATAGCTTTTCTACCTCTGGATCCTGGTATGAATAATCTTCATTTTCAATTTCATTTGATGAATCTTTGAGGTGGTCGAAAGCGGTTGAATACAAAGCACTCATCTTTAGTTTCCGTTCTCAATTGAAATACAACATGATAACAATAAGGCAATTAACACTAAGTTAAATCAATGATGAAACAATAGGAAATATGCATGCGTATCATTTCCTATGTTTACAATTTTAGATAGAATTTACTTCCGTATGGTCAGAGAAGAATATTTTGCGTAATTTGATTGGTTGAAACATAAACAAAATGTTTAGTTGACAGTGCGGATTATTAAAATGCGTCTTGAATAAATTTGTTAATTTACTGAGTTACCTCCCTTAGGCTTATTTATTACATATTTTTTCTAACATTATATTACAACATTTTATTCTAAAACATGTTAAAATACCAATTCGTCGATCAGTGTCTCATGGAATCGTAAAATATTGACTGAACGGTCAAAAATATACAATGCCCTTGAATCTAAAGCAATTCTATGATCCGGGGACTAAAGCAAAAACGACTCTTTTTTGCTTCCTGTAATGGTTAAAAGTTTGATAACTTCACAAGAAATATAAATCGCAAGACAAAAAGAAAAAAAATGTTAAATTCTAGTATTTTAGGCTTCAGATGTTAATGTTTTAGTTCTAACGCTGATGAGCAACAAAGCCTTTAAAAAATTTAAGTTTTGAATATTGCATCCGATAGTTTAGCTAAATCTGAATACTGTTCAATCATTAAATGTTTCCCTTAAACCAACATAGGTTCGTTGCTTAAACCAAGGACCCTAGGTTAGGTGATCTGACCTCCATCGTTAAATGACAGGGATTTTCTGTTGACACTGCGTTTAACCCCAAACAAAACATTCTAAAGCCATATATATAATCCAAAAGAAGGCATAACGTGCAGGCACAGGATTTTCTAAAAGTCTGAGCATTAATATAATAGCTGGACCATTCACCAATGTACCACTTCACCACAATTCTGTATTGTACCGCCCGAATTCGATGAGTAACTCAACACATGATGGCAATAGGCATTGTCAATGTCCAGTACCTTCGCTTGAAAACGTTGTCCCTTTCTAAACTTGTGGGAGAGTAATCAAGTCATAAAAACAGACCACTTATAGAAGACAAAGACTTTCGATTTTATATTATATTTCATTTTAGGCTCATCTTCAGAAGCATTATACACAACACTTAAAACATACATAATATCAACATGCGTGTAACATACGTTATCAGATTTTGTTTGTAAACATATTTCTGTTGATATTTAATATATAGGGGAGACAACTCCTCCATATATAATCTAGATATCTGTAGATATGTGTAGTAAAAGGGAGCCAACTCAGACTGGAATACATGTGACATTCAGATCATTACATTAAACAAGCATTTCACGCTTCGGAAAAATCCAATGTATTACGTTTGTACACGTAGTTATATGGATCGTAAAATGGCTTGAATTTTCTAAATGCTTTGAATTTATTTTTGACAAGGAGACAATGCCTGGATAGATTTTACAGAAGCTTACCAAAAGCATGGTATTTGTGTTGATAAATATAGGCAAGTAATTAGACATATTATCAATTTATCACATTATATGTGTGGGCAACAGCCAATTAGAATTGTTGATCTTACAACAAATAGCACAATACATATGAACTGGATCAATTACTTTATTGACGTGTGGATTTTAAGAGCGGCCCCATTTTCTCCAAGCGAAGCAAAAAATCAAATTATATCCAGGCATAGGTAAGACTTCGCTAGTTCTTGTTTATGTGAAAACTAGGGATGTAACAGTTAACCGATATACCGGTTAATATTGCAATACGAGTTTTAACGGTTTTTAACCGGTTCGTTTTTTCTTCAACCGGTTTTTGTAGTTAAGTGTCATACTACTTGTTTTTATCAGAATCTGATAGTTGAATGTTTAAACAAATGTTAAAATGAATTGAATACTTGAAATACTCTTACTGTGGGTTTAAAGGTTAAACATTTAGTCATTTGAAAGAAAAATATCTTCAAGTGTCTGTTTCAAACGACGCATTTTTCTAACATAAATACCATTTTACATTTGTAATTCAAACATTTGGATAAGAGATCATTTGGAAATACCCATATGCGTGCTATGCTGATCCAATTAGGACGAGGTACTTGCATTAATTAATGCTTTGCATGTCTAAGCGAAAAACCGGTACGTATTGCAATATATTGCAATACTGGTTCTGCATATTGCAATATATTGCAATACGGTTTTTACCGTATTGTTACACCCCTAGTGAAAACACATGTTATACCTAGTGTATGTGTATGTTTATACACCCTGAAGCCGTACGCTATTCCATTACTGAGTTAGCACCCCTGATATAAATAGTAGTATTACTTATAATGATAATGACAATGTACGAATACAATAAATTGCTGTATAAAAGTTATCAAATGGTAAATGAAATGTAAGTCTTCTAGGAATATTGGTCACAAGACTTGTTTGAAAGTGTAAATATGTAATGAGAAAATTTTGACATGTTGGAGTGAACGTAAATGAACAGACAATTTCGTTATTCTGCAATGGTGAGATGTCAAAGCTGATGTAATAGGATTTTTATTAATCATAAAATTTATTTATAGCTTATATTATACAAAAACAAACATAGAGTGATCACACCTTCAGAATCGGCTTTAGTTAATAATAAGCGTTATGTTGAAGGAATGCATATTTTAGAACTCGTTTCTGCACACACAAATAAACAAGTCAGTTTAAAATATAGAAGATAAAATAATTAAAAAGAAATTAATCTCGACAAATTGATATTCTAACAGCAAATATGTCAAACAAATCATCAAATATTTTTGTCTCCTCACTAAAATTGGCAAATATAGCGCCTTCAGAACTATTTTCAGTCACGTGATGTAAACAATCAAAATGGCGGCACCACTAACTACATGCATTACTTTTTTACTTTAATAGCACATGGTGCATGGTTGCAATGGTATGTAAAACTTTAAACCAGCGTATATAATCAATTTCTTCATCATTTTTCCATGCCTTACACGCAAAAAATTCAATAACGCCATATTAGATGCGTTGATTGTATCTACATTTTTGTAAAAACATTTTAGCGCTGTGACATGGCTTGGAAAATAGATTATTGCGCTTAATAAATCCGCTTGTAAATCGACTGTTGATTGAATTCGTGGAGGATGTTTGATATACGTACCATCCTACCACACACCTTATCACCAAGTAAGGACCTTGAACTTCAGCACGAATATCAGAAACAACGTTCGGGACACTTAATGCAAACAATACTCACACTTGACTCAAATACTAAAAGCACATGAACACAACTTTTACGACATTCTAGTTAATTCCATACTGATTTACATGTCAATGAATAAATTCAATGAAATGTCAAGCAAATGAATTATAATGGCCCCTTTCGTCCGGTAAGAGTTTAACAACAGTCGTTTTGGCTTGAATAACTTTAGCCTTTTCTTTACGTCTTTTCACACCCGGACTCTGACGCAATCGTAACACCACCTCTCGGTCCCGTCTATAGTCTTTTAAATCTTCATAATATTTATATTTAGGTCTAAATTCCATGTCAACGTTTTTAGAACATCCATGAATAAATGATAAATCAGTCTGTTCCCCTTCACTTAATATTGGCCTTTCGTTTACTGAAAAATAAAGGCACATTTTACTATCACTGCACATGTAAATACGATGGAAATATGATGTTGTAGAATATTTACATCATTCTGGTACCCATCATTCTCCAGAATGGATACTCAGAGGATATCAAGAGTATAGAGCTATCTAAATAGAAAAACTTGATATTCTCTGGGTATCAGAATGACGTAAATAAACATCAAGAAGCAACATATAAAATGGTTATAAATATGGTATGTTGAATTGCACTGTGAAGACAATTATTAACTGTACACAACCCAATATAGTTATAAATGTGAGATATTCTACTTTTTTATGTTCAATTGATACAAAAACATTTCCAAATACTTTCAGACATCTCAATACAAGTAAGAAGAAAATGAAACCAACCGTACAGAATGAAAAATGCAATGCCCTCCAAATTTTCTTGGAGAAATGAAATTTTAAGAAAAAAAATGATTATACACACTGCAAACAAATTCTTATAAGTAAAGCTTTTAGCCATTTTGCTCAATGACTTTTGCAGGACACTGTTTGTTGAACGATATGTATTATGTAATGATATTAATGTACGTTAACATTAGAGAAGAAGTCCAACAGAAGTAATAGCCGTGGAGGATTTTTTTCATTTCAAATATTAAACCATGAACCTTGATTATTATGAAAACTTGTAATTACATGTATATGAATAACAAATTAATAGACTTACATTTATAAATCCATTTAAAAGGACAGCATGTTGTTTCGGGCACCGTTGCTATGGTTATAGGCACTGCGGCATAAAGTACTGCGTCAGGAAAGGTTGCCTCTATCTAAAAGCAACAAAGATGTATAAAATAATCAGACAATTACATACAATAATATGTTTTAATAAAACAAAAGTTGTTAATCTAGTAAAGAAGCGAGACTGAAAGATTAAAAAATCGTTGGTACAAAATATAAAAAATCTTCAGGGGAAAGGAATATAAGAACTTCAGAAGAAAATCAATTTTGTTACTTGGCACATTCCTTCAGCGGTGAATGACAACTGCCCTTCATGATTTAGAATCAATCTTAAGAGGGCAAATGGTCGTAGAAATTCTTCATGATCTAGCTTAAGGTCTTCAGCGAACCCGTGTGTATACTGTTAATGAACGGGTATGCATCTGATGAAAACCAAAATGTAAAAAAGCGGCTTATATAGTTTTGGAAGCCGCAATTATTCATGATCAAGCTAAACTGAAGAATGCCCAGCCCGGAAATCGAGTCTACGACCCCTCGATCGATCTCTAGACTTGTGTGCTACTTACTGAGCAAGCCAGACGGCATAACAGTCCGGTAAACAATAAGAAAAAGGTATGTACTCACAGCAACACAATATTTGATATCGAGTATTTTACACATGTAAAGTTTCGATGGACAAGTTGATGGTAAACGTAAGGGAAAGTTATTCCAGTATCTATGTTGACCGGGTCGTAGACTGTCACATACTTTCTCATTACATAGCAACAGTGTTCTATTATGAACACCTCCATATAAGACCATCTGTAAAGTATACATAGAAATAGAGTGAGAAATAGTAACAATAAGTAAAACTAGTATTGTACATGTTATTATAAATCAACATTTTTATGCAGTAAAGTTCCATTATTAGAAGGTCTTAATAGCGGGACGGTCTTAATTCAGAATAAGAATCAAGCATAGGAAGACCTTTGCTGCCAGGCGTTAGACAAATATGTCCATGGTATTTAAAATTAATTTATATGAATGTAGAAGATATAATTAGGTCCATGCATCAACACTGGAAGTAGTATTAAAAAGTTGCACAACGACCAGCTAAACCTTTTTTTAGAAACACGGACCTTCCACTTTAAAAAACATAAAGCAAAGAGGGAGATGTTTTAGATTGTTTTGTTATAAAACGTAAACATCAAACAAATACCGATAGCAAGAACCCAAGGGATTCTCGGATCGGACAATGAAATAAAAATGCCACCGGTGAGGTGTAAACCAGGTCCGAGGGTGCACCACTTACGCTCCCTTTGCAGTTCGTAAATACTTTACCTATAGTTCACACTAAGAAAGTGAAGGAGAGTGAAGCATTTGACCGATGTGCAGAAGAGAAGAAAAACATATGCTGCCAACGGAATTCATTTTAGTTTACTATAGTAACAGAGTTCACGAAAAACATTGAAGTAAAATGACGTCATTTTACTTTTCTATAGTTGTACAATGCACGAAAAAACATTGCTGCAAAAAGATTCCATTTAAGTTTTCTATAGTAAAACAATGCACGAAAAACACTACCGCAAAGTGATATTATTATTAATATACTGATACCAGAAGCCCGATGACAAAAGATGATTGACGTTGTGTGACAGATTATACAATTTTATTTCATTTGTTTGTACTAAGATACCGAATGTATACGCTACGTGCAATATTTAATGTTTTGTTATGTTCTCTAAGGTTGATGAACATGTTAAAGCATTGAACTTAAACTAGACCGTGAAATGCTATTAAAATTACGTTAACATATTACAAAGAAAAAAATGTAATATGAAACGCTTACACAATAGAACTATGACCATTGGTATCGTTACCATGGCGATTAAGAAATCCCAGGTGTATTAGTTATGGAAATATTATCCAAGGTAATAGCTTTTAGAACAGTTACAATAAAACTATAGTTATAGATTAATATCAGAACTGTTACTATAGCAACCTAACAATGTTTATTAATCAAATACAAGTTACTATGATCAATATCAAAGCCAACATCACAAATTTTACATTTATATCATTTTCATAATTATTGCGGATGTATTGACTCTGGTGTGATTTAGAATAGAATTGAAATCAGAGTGAGGTTCTTCATATCCTATAGATATAAGAGGGTGATGCTTCGGTGCTTTACGCCGCGTGACAACATTTTATTTAGTCATATTGCAACAGCCTGTCATCTTATTTACGATTCCCAGATAAGCAATTTATATTTATATTCAAGTACTTAACTTATTACTTAACACAACCCTTTTCGATTCCCATATAAGCATATTATCTCTATACTTAATTCTCCGGGTGGCTGACAACTGCTCTACATGATACAGAGGTGGACAGACGAACGGCCGTAGAAAATAATTCATGGCCAAACCCCACGAAGATTGGTAAATGTGCGTCCCGCCTAGGAATCGAACCCATTGCCCTTCGATTCGTAGCCACCTCGCGCTAGCAAGTAAACTGGTATATATGAAATTCACATATTAGAAGGTACATGTACTCATGCTATATATCGGACAGTGCCGCTATCACAAGAAGATTGATTATTTGAGATGATGCGCCTACTATTGAGGAATTATTTTCAGTTCAATGTTGTTAGAGCACCCTCCAGAAGATGTCTGACGAATGTTGCTGCTACCATCAAGACTGTCAGCAGTAGGCCATGATGTGCCAGATGCACCGCTTGGTTCATATGCTAATTGATGCCACAAGAAAATGTATTACAAGTATTTTGTTTATTGTATCAATCTGCAGGACTGATAGCCGAAAGGGCTACTCCTTTTGGTAGCATGCATCTGGAATCACACGAAAAAACATAGATTTAGAGCTCCAAAACGCAGGACGATTACGAGGAGGTCGAAAGCATAAAAACGAAGCAAATCATTTTCATGAGTAAGCGTCTTCCCGTCACAAAAACATACAACCCCTTTGTACAGTGACAAAGTAGGACAATATATGTACCAAAACAATGACTTACTTGCTTAAGTTGTAGGTTAACTATACTAGCTTTACGAATGGATGAATTTTGAACATGTAAATCAGCATTTAATGTTTCACCAGGAACGAAGGCACGCTTCAATAATGAGATAGAACATGAAACTCTACCAGGACGACAACATACAGAACTTATGGCTCTCTCAGCATGGTCTTCTAATGGATGCTCCATCTAAAATAGAAACAAATAGTATAAGATTACACAGGGAATATCCGTGAGGTACGCCAGATGGAAGTTTTCGGGAAATGACAGTGAAGTACGCCAGCTAAAGGTTGTTTTGCCAGATGGATGTTTTCGGGAAACGTCAGTGAGGTACGCCAGATGGAGGTGGTTTTGCCAGATGGAAGTTTCGAGAAATGTCAGATGGAGGTTGTTCTGCCAGATGGAAGTTTCGGGAAATGTCAGTGAGGTACGCCAGATGGAGGTGGTTTTGCCAGATGGAAGTTTCGAGAAATGTCAGATGGAGGTTGTTCTGCCAGATGGAAGTTTCGGGAAATGTCAGTGAGGTACGCCAGATGGAGGTTGTTATGCCAGCTGGAAGTTTCGGGAAATGTCAGTGAGGTACGCCAGATGGAGGTGGTTTTGCCAGATGGAAGTTTCAGGAAACGTCAGTTAGGTACGCCAGATGGAAGTTTCGGGAAATGTCAGTGAGGTACGCCAGATGGAGGTTGTTTTGCCAGATGGAAGTTTCGGGAAATGTCAGTGAGGAACCCTGGTTGAAAGTTACCGTAAATGTCATTGAGGTACGCTAGACGGACGTTTTCTAGAAATTTCGTATGTCTTCAGTAAGATACATTTTGACTGTGATCGCAAAATAAATGAAGTAATGAATCAAAATAATTGTTTCTCTAATTCTTGATAAAAAAAAATAAGCGAATACAAAATCTGAAAGCATTTGTTCATTTGATTTCTTGTATTTAAATGAATGAATAAAAATTTTGAAAGGTACATTGAATCTGTTAACATTGCATAACAGTTTTTAAATCAACAAAAATGCTAAAAACATAAGTATCGAGATGCTTCAACCGCCCAGTAATGTCACCAGGAAAATCAGTCGCAATCTTCGAGTAGTGTCTTTTTGCTTGAAATTTATCATGTTTGTAAAAGCCACAGCTGCATCTTAATTATCAAAGCATCAATTCAACCTGATTTGAATAATCTCGTTCTCATTTTCTGAAGTCTTTGAAGGACAATTTAGTGTTTTAATCAGGATTGGCATTCAATTCATATCCCACACCACACGCAAAATACGCCCACGATTTCATAACAGTATTTCAAGTTTTATTTTAATCGAGTTTTAGAATACAAATTTGAAATGAAATTATACGGTGGTGTCGTAATATTAACACGTTGTGAAAAGCGTTCATAAACCACAATGTCGATGCCATTCTTCATTTGATAATTCAAACATGATGGGACTTCTTGATTGACGAGAAGACGACACTTTATCAATATTTAACGAGTTGTTACATCCTTGTCGACGAGATAATAATGTCTTTAAGGGAGATTTTGTGTTGTTTAACGGCACGTTTTTTCATTCTTCATCCTTGCTATTTTCAAAAATAGCAACAACATGCTGTCGGTTACATTGTAACGAGAAAGAATTACAGGGGAAAATCGCAACACCGTATTGTGTTGATTTGTATACAAAACAAATAATGATTTAAAAACAAGGTACTGCTTTCATAAATATTTGACAAGACGAGAGATAACAGAGTGATCTTTACATTTATTGTCAATTCCAAAAGGAAATATTCATAAAACGAGTATACATTAAGAACGTTCAAACAGCAATAAAATTGATACCGTAATTCTGCAACAAATTTAAGTAATGGAATAGAAGAATTTGTAAAAGAATCATTACAATTGAACACCAGTAAATCTAATTTAAATCTGAAGAATGCTTTTAGCTTTTTTCTTCTTTCATTCTCAGTAATAAGTTTATATTTCTTGACAGTACAGTTAATTTCCACTATTAAGACCGTCAAACGCCATGGTCTGAATAGTGGTATGGTCTTAAAAAAGCACATTTCTTCTGAAATCAAGCACTATCGGTCTTAAAATCGTAATCAACCACATACTTTTGCAATAACCAATGGTCTATATAGTGAAAACTTTACTGTATTTGGTCAGATGATCAGTGCATCCATGTACATTACTGTAGTATAAGCACAGGGATATCAAACTGCTACTTTACTCGGATTGATTACTGTTGATAATTTAATTTATAGGCCCTATAAATGTTGTAGCTCTGCAGACGTTGGATATATACTCCTATTTGCAAATGTTAGCATATTTGATTACTGTAATACATGAAATTGCAATCTCTCATTGAAGCGTAGATAAGAACCATTTTGTTAGATGAACGATTGATTTGAATCTGTCGTCTGTAGTCAGGAAATGTCAATATATCTTGACATCGGTGACATGCTGAAAATTACCTCTGGAAACTTATCCCTATTGCAATTCTTAGGATGTTATTAGGTAATGCAACAGGTATTTTGAAATTCATACCATGTAAGTCAATTTATTTACGCGCCTATATACACCGGGGTCTTAAAGTTTCTTTACACATATTCAATTTTATTGTTTTGATGTATACTAAGATATGCCTTACATGTCATTATGAGTTTCACAACTAATAATACAGTTTAATATAAACTATTAATTATGTTCTTTAAGTTTAAAATATAAAGATACCAAACAAAATGTGCCTGCAATAATTTTTCAATGAAAATAAGTGAAAATATGAAACCATACATATGTAGAGTATCTTTTAGAACCCAGTGTACATCAACATACTTTTCTTGTATTATTGTGCATCTATCATTTAAATATGTTACAATTCACAAGTATGCACAATCAGGGATTCTATATAACAGGGATTTGTAACGAAGTGCTTTTTTGAATTTTCTCGGTCGTCACTTTCTATAACTGGCTGAAGCAGGCTGTACAAACTATTCCAGAGTTTAAAAACTTGATTTATGTTTTTGTATATGTCTTCCATGCAGCTTGTGAATGTTTCTAAAGTTTTTTACAAAAACAATGTTGCAATTATGACCGAAAATATGACTTTAGGTATGTAAAATGGGGCTAAAATGGCAGATCGGCGGGAAAATGCATTATTTTGTGAAACAGTCTGTGAGCGTAATTTACCTCAAAATCATCTAGAAACACATTTTTCCTAACATTTTGGTCAATTTGAATGGTACTGGCACAATATTTCATGTGAATATCTTTATTTAAACTTGTTATACTTGTTTTCCGTATTGGCCGAAATAATAGCGACGACAGTGAAATTTGATGAAAATCTATTACATTTACTTATCGTTACAAATCCCTGTTATATAAAATCCTTGGCACGATGTATCGTAACTCAATGTTCATACGTATCGTCTTTAATGTTTGTTTGTAACATGCAAAACATGTAAGGTAGTATATTGTTCGTTTTCTAAATGATTTAACAGCCAAAGACATTTTATGTAATAAACCATGACAACAACAGGAATTGCTCCTCATTATGCTGCGGGTCACAGTGAATTCATGAAGCATGTTTAACGGTCCAAGACATCTATGAAAAAAGTTCACAGTACCACTGATAATGGTATACACCGGTACAAAACATTTACCTTTCATAATCAACTCCATAATTCCTCACATAACAAGCCATATTTGTATGAAAGGCTAGCCAGCCCCATCCACGACCCTTAATTGATGAGTTGTTACAGTACATTAGAAATAAAATACATTCACCATTCCACCACAAATGAGCAATCAGCCAGAGATGTGAAACATAGCAAAGTTTAAACATTAATTCAACACGTGTCTTGAACAACTATTGGAATCACTTCGTAAATTTAATCAAATGACTCATTCAGCAAGGCGCTAACGCTAACCAAATAAATACAGACGTTTGTGAAAATGTAAACGCTATAAAATCGATTCCTTTTATTTTTTTCACTTGATTTATTAAAGTAAATATTAGATTAGAGCTTTTGAAATGAAAAATTATTGTAGTTAAATGTATGACAAGTTTCAGCCAGTACAGGATTGAAAATAATGGGGGGGGGAATTGCACACGTAGTTACCATTGTTTTAAATGGTATTCCATGAAACACTGATCGTTGAATAATGTATAACGTCAATTGTTTTATGTCTTTTATATCTGTACTGAATTGCTAACACTACAATCGCTAATTTCTATAGTATATATCATTGAAATCAAGTACTGTTCATTTAATGTTCATTTTCAGTCCTTTTGCTCCAAATTATAAACAATGAATCTTATTTTCTGCTTGAAACTACTAAGATATTAACCATTTGTGAAATTTTTAAGCTTTAATGCGCAAAAATGCATTTTTTTGTGCTTTAGGTACTTGTATTACTAGCTCTATAATATTACCAAACATTTGACATACTTCAATGAACACTGAAAATGGACTCAAAAGGTTAACATGACAAGAACACAACTGAAGAGTTTCTATGTACGTTTTGTCAACAAAGAGACGTGATGGCTCCATTCTCTGTGCATATAATATTTAAGCTATATAATTATGTTAATGTTACAGTGATGTATATGTCACTCTGAATCACGTGATCATATTGCCTGAGCTCACAACCTAAATTTTCGAGACGAGATGTTTTATAGTGATAAACGACATTGTTGAAATGTCTGACATTTTCTCTTAACACAGAAGCCATCAAAGACTTTCTAGTCGTGATCCCATTTAATCTCTATGTTATAGAAAACATGTCTGATACAAATAATGTATTATTTATACACATGTCAAAGACTTGAGACAATCTCTTTTATACAATTATATTTCTATATTTGTGTGAATGTAATTTTATTACATATTAGCTTTATACTGTTTTTTTTAAATGTTTTTTTTCTCTCATAATTTTGAATGTTTTCCACATCTGACGTCATTGAGTATGCTAACAATTGGAATTGTCATTTTTAATCCAATTACCAATTTTAATCTTATTAACAATTATAATTCGTATACTTATGTAGAGCCAATGACAAACGTATTAAAGGCACACGTGCGTGGTGGCCACCTTTGCGGCTAACGTTCAAAGCTTGGTCTGCAAGGGAAATGATAATGGCCAGTCATGTTTTATACCGTAAACTTATGTCAATAAAACGCGTGAACTAATTGAGATATGTTCTACTAGTTACTTACTGGAATGGCTAACTTATCCGGATTTTCTTTCCGTGGATCAAAGTCTCTAAGCACCGTGAGAATTTTGCGGCAAGTAATGTGTTCACCGTCATAACGTACTATAATTCCCTGCACAGTATATCGAACATGGGCATCTGGTCCTGAAAACATGATGACATAAACATTTTATAATCTAATAATTCTTCTAATAAATTTGTTTCGCAGACAACATGAATACACTTGGGACTACTTTATTAGCAATGGACTACTTTGTGGCGGAAGATAAAAGAGAAATTGTAAACATGATCGACATACTTTTTTCATCACTGGATACATACATAACGTGTCTGTCAGGTTTTCCCTAGGGATGACAGTTTGAGCAAATATTGTGTACACGACCTGTCACCATGTCACCAAAAATATCAGACAATCAAATTAGGAGCAAACGTCAAAAGCCCAGCTCAGTCTGTTATACCTATTGGATCCTTCTTTATAGAATACTAAATTCCTCAATTCCAAGATACAAATATCATTGAGATATCCCTTTGAGGCCTATCCAACCAAGCATTGTTTAAAATTTATGTATCAGGGGTGAGCAATTCCAAGTTTTTTGCCCACTTGTTCACAGACGAGTGAAATCCATTCTCGTTCCCAGAGTCTAGTAGGATTCTCAATACTAGCTAGTATCGAGAATCCTACTAGACTCTGGGTACGAGAATGGTGAAATCTAGCAATAAACTAGTCCGGGATCAAAATGCGCTTGCCCAGATGTTCAATACTCAAAACTAAGTATTGAAAACTGTTAGATAAATGCATACTGTAAGTAATGGTAAATAATTGACAAAGAGATTTTGAATTGTTGAACTTTTTTTTGCAAGTTTTGCAAGACATCTTTGTAACAACTTTGATACTCTTCTAACTTTGAAAGTCTCCAAAGGACAAGTATCAGTAATGTTCTTTTTTGTTGGGTTAAACGCCGTAGCAACACATTGTATAGGTAATATTAAACGGCAGTCAGTCAACCTACTCACCGTTCCTGGAAAGGCCAAGTCTCTAAATTTAGCTGTTAACCGGTTACGAGGCGCATTCTTACGTCAGTGATTGTCAACTGTCCAACATTATTTAGAATCTGAAGTAATCGGGTGAATGGCCGTAGAAATTGATTCTACCGACTGAGCTAATCGGGTGGGTAAAACACGAAAAAGATTACCTTCAAATGAACATGGAATGGCTCCTGGTACTCTATATTGGAAAGGAAAGGCATGTCGTCCTCGTTGTAGGGTTTCTCGTGTATTCCATCGATTCTGACAATTTACTGAAATATATAAATGCACCATTTTATAATGATGAAAGTAAAAGCAAAATGGATACCTCCCAATGGCTCCCATCATCTTTGTGTTAAGATGATACTATCTGGTTCTGTCTGCGAGGTACACCTGCTTGAAACGGATTTCGATTATAAAGCATATCGTTCAAGATTTGGCTTAACATGAATATGGAAGAATACTTTGAACCGAACATAAATTGAAACAGTTAGCACTTCACAAAATTCTTATTTTGATATGTTCCATTAAAAAGCAAAATAAAAAAAAATATAACGGACGAAATAAAAAACACTAATGACTCAGTCCCATAAAATCGTGGCTTGTTGCGGACCCGTATATGCAGACAGTCGTAGGCCGTGGGAAGTCTTGCGTATTAAGGTGACGGTACGTACATGGCACAAAACAACACCTCCGTACGAAGCCGTAGCTGGAAGATATGCATGTCCTTACTCGGCCATGATTTTGTTCACGATTTGACTCTGAAACTGATACGTGTATCCTGGGCTCAAGGACCCTGGTAAAAACGTAACAGTCTGTACGGGTACGCAAGAGTTTGTACGAGTCCTTGCGGAGCTGGATCGCACGGCGCCCGTACGGTGCCCTCACGGCTATTTTTATGTTTATGGGACTGTAGCATAAGATAAACCTTGATTGACCACTGTACATTTTTACCACAAGTCGTCAATAACCATTTTATAGAAAGAAAGACATAGTGGTCATTAAGTTAAAACTTTCCATGTGACAGTTGCCATGGAAACATGAAGCACTTAATTACAGAAATTGACAGACAACTTGTGATGAAGTCTTTAAAATAGAAGATTTTATCATCAAGTTATTTTGGTTTTCTCTCCGACAGGTTCTTAGAAATTCTCTTTCAATACTGTTGAGCAAAAAGACACTTTGATGAAATTACCAAGGACGTCGTGTTTGTAATTCTCATCGTTGATTGACAAAAACATCGCAATGAATGTTAAAAATAGTGATTGTTTTTCGCTTTTTCCCCCAATAGTGCAATGCAGTTACACTCGGTTTGTTTCTTTTGATCGCTTTGATTTTTACAGTGCTAAAATGCCGTTCTTTGGTAATTTTTCTACAACTATTTTTGAACGATTTTAATACATGTAGTTCATTGAAACTTTAATCACAATCCACACCCTCAAATTGTTCCTACGGTTGTTTGTCCTCAACTCCGTTCCTCACAAATAATCGCAGTTGATTTTGTCGATCAATTTCCATTTTAATTCACAATCGCTCTTCAAAGAATTGCAATGCAAAAGTTCAACTTCATATTTCCTGAATTTCATTGAATTATATTTTTTATAACTGTGAATGCAACAGACACACTGTTATATTACTTGGCAAAATATTTCTCTATTTTCTCGTACTATTTGGGGTGCTTCCTAACTAGACCCACGTGGGTCAGGTTAGCTAAACAAGATTAGTGTTAAAACAAGCATTTACTGATGAAAATATACTAAAGCTTGTTACAGTGCAACATTAGTATAATTTAATTAAAAAGATATCCTGACCGCCTAAAAATGTTAAAAAGACAAGAAGCGACCAATGAAAATGTTTAATTTCAGCAAGTACGACATATAACAAATCTTTAAATAGCTTGGTGATTTCCTCAGTATCCTACTTTCGTTTTCAACAATGTTATTAGTAAGTGATTTCTTACGTTCTTAATACTGTTTTAAAGACCTTATTTGGTTCTATACTTTTAGCACATTCATTTGCCTGTATATCCCTTTAAGGCATCCATAGTCAACTATGTCTCCGTCATGGTGTACATGAAAATGTAATTCTAAAGTAAACCTGCTTAGTGTACAACATCATAAAAACTCTTCCTATAGGAGATAGAATTACTCGATACGATCATGCACATGTCGTAATAAATTTGATCGGAGAAATTTATTGTAAAGATAGATAATTATTCCAAGTCCCCAGTGTACTTGTAAATTCAATTATTCAACATAATAGTCTCGTATAAAAATATTGACTAGATCATATCTGTGAACAGAATATCTGGAAATGTTTTATTCAGAACCTTTTCAAAAGTTCTAGGACAAATTAACATTTTGTAATAAAAAAAAACCGATCATGCAAACATCAAGTAATGTTAAATAATTTAAGCCTATTTGTGAAACATTGTTTGAATCAAATGTCGTGGTACTAATCTATACTGATTTTGGATTTTACTAGTGGTTTCCTTTATTAATGGGTAAAATAGTATCAGTTAATGCAAAAAAAAAAAAAAAAAACGGGTTGCCTTTGGACTTCCGGAGGGCTCTGTGCAGTGATTTCCCTATCCCAATAGTGAATAAACTGCATGAACGTCAAACCGTGAATATCAGTACACTCTTCATTATCAATAGTAGAAACACACATGCTGTAATAAACGAACTAATGTTAAATCCCACTATTGAGACTATAAAAAATCGAATGGTTTCATTGTAGGGACAGTTTTCTTTTCAAATTAAGCATTTCACACCCCAAAGTCACATGATCTTGTCATATTTAATGCAGTATTAAAAGCGGAACTTATTGCACAGGTAAAAATATAAGACTATTATCAAGAAATTAACATAACAGAAAAACTGCCTGACAACTGTGTTGACAATTATAGAAATGGTAATTTCATTAAAAACACAAAAACCGAATGATTATATTCTACAAACGTGCATGCTTACTCTTGGACCAGATTAGAAATGATGTTTGGTCAAAGACGGTTTAACTTGATAAAATTATATGGACATGCAAATGATCTTTGATAAAAAGACAGCTAACTTCAACTTCAGTTGGAGTGATGGTGTTTAGACAAACAAAGAGAAACAAAAGTCAATATGACATATCAGATGAATTACACAAGTATAAAATATCACTAGACCAACAGAGATTAAGAGAGTAAAATGTCTCGAGTTTTTATTGTTACATGTATAGAGTATCAGCCTCCTAGAAAAAAGATAACTAATTTCTAGAATCTTGTTTGGCATCTTGTTGTACGTGAAATTTTATAGTGTCTCAATCGATATCCAAGTGATCATGTCAATAGTAAGAAATATACTAGTTACAAGAAAGGCATCTGTTGAGTAGTTGTCCCTGTAACTACGGTCGACACGTGGGAACATTTTATCCCAAGATGTCAACTGTTAGGAGATTGTCAATGTAACTATGGTAACCTAGTTGGGACACTATAATAAGATATCAACTGTTTAGCTTTTTTGACCATGAATACCTTAGCCCTGTGGGGACATTTAATGTTTACTGTTGATCAATGGTCTCTATGAAAACTACTGCGGGGACATATTACTATATGGTATCAGCGTTGATATCCAAAACATGTGTACTATTTATTCGTTCGCGTCTTATCCTAATGTCTGGATATCCTCGACAATTCATTCTTCTCACTTATGTTTCGTAGAAAAAAGGTCAGGATAAAAACTCTCGTCAACCAGATTCAATTAAACTCAAGTTTCAGATGTGACAGTTTCCATGGTAACAAGTACATTGTAATCACTCTGTTCAGACAAGTAGAAGTGTTAGATTTAATGATGTATTTGCTAGATGACAGTTGAAGCATATATTCATCGTCAATAGGTTCTCCTCCGTATATGATTTTAATACAGTCCTTAAATACCTTAATGTCATTCACAGTTAAATATAGTTTGTAATAGTATAAAAAAGCTTACAAAAACATATATATATATATATTTAATTATTACAATGTGTTCAATATTTTGTACGAATTCAATGTACATGTTTTTAGCGATATTTTTATTTTCATTGAAAAGTTTTTCATTCGCCTAATGAAAGAAGCGAAATGTTAGTTTCCCATGGTTCATTCGATTTAAGCTTAAGTTTAAAGAATTTAACCGACCTGGGTGCGTTTGGAATGGTCCTATAAATCTACAAAAAGTCCAGTTTATCTCCAGTCTGCTACAGGCATTTTCCCTACAAAATCCTATAACATAAGTATTATGCAGCCGTGACTTTTGTTTGCAAAGCAATATATCGTGGTACGTATCGCAATACAGCGCTTGCGCATTGCAATATATCGCGATACGCTTCTGGCGTATAGTGACAGCCCTAATAGATAATATCGTAATTTGTGTATTTAATGATGCAATGTTATATATGGCAGTAACCTGAAATGTCTTTGCTTTTGAATAATACTCGTAAAGCATCTCTTATATAGTTCCATAATAAAGCATTCCTGAATCTAGAGAAATCTTGGTTACGAACCAAAACAGATAACCTTTCTAAACAGAATTCTAGTTTTATTTTGCATCACTAAACATTGGTATTCATTGCAGAAGCAGTCACAAAACTCTATTTACATTTATAATATAATTGAAATTCAAATTTCCAGGAGAAAAGATACGATAATTTTATATAAGCCTTAACATTCATCTTGAATGCAGTAAATTTCAAGTTTATTCACCCATATTTGTGCTTCGGCGCATAAATAACAAGTCTTTATACTGTTATAAAGCATTCAAGAAAGATTTTTCATGAACTAAACTACAATTGAACAAGGAAATCATATATGCCTTTCAGGAGTATTTTTTTTTATTTTTAGGCACAAGACATACAAATACCAGGAAAGCGAACTTAACAGCATGATATTTACAAAGGCACTGTTTTAAGTCGATGGAAATTTTGAGAATAATTAGGTTGTCATGCTTTTCTGCTGATTCTCCTTTCACTCTACAGTTGTAATTTGATCCTCGGCATTCAAAAGGTCACATCAAACTACTGAAAGAAACTTAATTTTACGCAAACTACATTTGATGCATTTTGTCTGTAATTATGTGATGTGGAGAAGCGACCATCGTTGATTTCAAAATGGCTGCACTTGGAAGTTCTTACCAGCAATTTTAAATGAAGGCATATTGACGATTCATGTCTTGCAATTGAAAATGATTATAAGATAATATTTAAGCGATAACAAACACAATGTACTACGCAAAAAGTTACGCTCTATTATGATATACATTTATAAAAGAGGAGATTATATATCATATGGAACTGCGTTGTTGAAGAATTTTATAACTTATTGTAAACAACAGACATTGTTAATCAAAGCCAACGTGTTATTGATTTATACACAAATTAACCTTATTAATTCGTAATATTGATGTAATTATCAGAAATTATGATCTACAATTTCCACAGCAGAAGACTGAATGGACATAAAAACAGAAAAAACTAGACACTATATAGGTATAAGCAAATATACCAGTAACAACAACAGTCAACAGACGTCGCTTGTCGCCAAGTGGTATGTTTTTGGTTCTTTCTTGTCACTGTAGGTCATATTTTCCACAAACTTTAGCTATCAATGTCAGTTTTCCTGTGTCAAGGGATACTTTGCTGGTTCTGCGTTAAATAGGAGGCGTACAAACGCGCATTTGGTAAAAGAAAAAGTCCAGGAAGGCGGGTTGAATTAGTCGATCGCTGTTGATAGGCGGAGTAAAAAAAAAACTTAAAAAAAGATAAATGAAACAAAAGTGCTAGTTTGTAAGCTCTTGGTCAATACTATTCGTCTACATTGGCAACAGTCATTCATGCAGTATTGTTAATCATAGAACCACGAGCTAAAGATGTATGTGTTTTCGATCAATTTGAAATATGAGATTTCCTTTAGTTTCCTTTAGTAACAACTAACTGAATGTTTGTAAAGATAATATGATTAAGTATTTATACATGTAGGTATTATTAAAACTCTTTTATACTTTGTTCTTATATAATGTACGCGAATCGCAGACGCTAGTCCAGAAATATATCACAATTCAAATCTAGCCTTGTTTGAGTCTTTCAGAACTACTTGGCGATTTTCTACGAAAATTCTTCTTAGATAGTCGACGTGGTGTTCTATATGTGTCTGAATGCGTATGGACAGAAATATTTTTATTTTCCGTGTACGTGAATGAGTTGTAGGTTGAAAGGGGGTTAGACTTTATTTTTTTTTACTGCTGTATGGAAGTCAGTTACCTTAACCAGTTTACCACGAACAATTTAGTCTTTTTAATGTTCACTGCACATGTGCCAACTTAATATTTAAATCTACTCACCTCTACCCCATAGACAGAATCTGTCATCAAAGTAAATCTCTTCTTTTTCATGTTCGATGTCGGTACGGTGAGGACCATTCTGAACGGACTCGTTCCATTTTGCCCTAGCGGCCCCACGAAAACGTACTTCTATACCTGAAAATTAAATAAATAAACCTATTTGAAATGCAATTCCTCACTTAAAATAAATTTCTATTGTTCCGAAACATAAATCAAACTATTTGAATGTAAATTTCCGCTCTTCAAAGCTTTTGAAGATTCCGGGAATTCTATTGAATTTTACGTTCAAATACATTATAAATGTACATGTATGATCATCAATGAAATGCTAAAAATCCATTAAAGCACTATATTCATTAAGTGGCAAACTATTTACTCATTGTCTGGATATTGTATTCATTTGTTCAGTTAAAAATTGAAATAGGCTGAAATGATTATTCCTATTTCAATACCGATCATTGTTCAGCTGTTTCATAACTGATCGTAATCATTAATTGTGTTACAAACATAATATTGTATTAACATGATTAAGATTCATTGAAAAAACTCTAGTATGCTCGATCGAATTCAAGCACGGAAGCAGTCAAAACAATAAAACACAACGAGCGTAAACCTCCGAACCAAGGTAAACATTGGTGGAAGAAATGACCGAACCGATAAATACGGCAGACAACGGTAATAGCCGATCGCAATAAAAACAAAGGGAGAGGAAACAGACAAACAAACGGAAACTTCCGATTTCAGACAAATAAACCGTACGAAAATTTCCGAATTTTCCCAAACAACAATGATGAATGAGTGAACAAGCATGTGCTGGCATAATTGATCTTAATTAGTTCTCGTTACAGCCAGAGAGACTGATATAATATTCTACAAATACTTGTTTTATTCCAGCTATTTACAGCTGTATAGAATAATGATGATATAAAATATGCAATTGATTATTGATTACTTGATTAATGTTCATGTTAATATGTAATAACATGGTTTATTTAATTAACAGACCTGAGAGGTTGTTGATGTCGGCTCTCTGTTATTTTAGAACAAGTTAATTTTCCTTTGAATTTACTGAGAAAGTTTTTTTCTTGCACGAAGGCATAATGACAAATCTTAGATTTCCTTAGAGTTTGTTTTTACCCTTTGGAAAAGACAATTCTTAGCTTTAAATGTGAAACTGAAGGTTTTTGTACGCGTCTTGTTTCCAACAGCAACCTGTTGTCATAGAAATGGCTTACGTAAAAGTGTCCTACAGGCATAGGACTGGTTTGTTACATGCAATCACATGAATAAAATATATGTAATATTGGCGTCAGAATTCGAACCGCGCAGGTAGATCCCAGTTGATGTCTTACTCATCGCCTTGTCATATCGGCGTCGGCAATTGTATTTACTGCACTGAGTTCATCAATGAATATAGAATGCAATTTAGAGTGTGAGGATTAATGCATGTAAGTTTTCAAACAAGCAATGTTATAAACATTTGGCCGCATTTTCTGGGATCGTTTTTGTCCGAACATTAGCGCAGTTGGCCGCATTTTAAGCCATGCCATGTAAACTAATATGGCAACCAAAACGAATTTAGGTTTTCGTCGCTTCTATGACAAATGCAACAGATAGGGCATTGAAAGCTAAATTCAATATAAAGTTTGGACTGATTTTAAGCATTAGGAATAATACACAAGATAATTAAAACTGATGACAGTTGAACCAAGAATCTTTAGTTGTTTACGGTCGGGACAATCGGAACATTGTGTTTGTCCAATGAAAACAAAATTACTATTTACGGGAAAAAACGAGTAGGCACGATTGCGTAGGGATTTAACAAATATCTGGTATTGAAGAGGGAACGAACATTTTATACAGATAGTTGTATTATAGCGGACCTTGTAAGGTCTAAATATATAGCCACCATCTCTGCAATGCTTCAACAAGTTATGAGTTCCAATATAGTCATGGTAAGTATTATGTAGCAACATCAGTGATTATATTGAATTCCTTGGTTGTTAAACAGTTAAAATGTCTCTCCGATGTCTCAGATTTTATGTCTGGGTTTTCTTGAGTGAATTTACAAATTGCTACGAGAAGATTTCAACTATAAGAAGAAACTTTCTGATAATGTGATGACAGTCGGCACGATCGATATACGAGATCCAATTTAATACAGAAAAATGTCTTTTCTTCCTGTATCTGGTTAAAATGTTTTACTGTGAAAATTTTCTCTTGTGTACCATAGTAAGCTATGATTTATGTAAAACTATAGACTTCCAGGAAACATAGAAACCAAATTACAACTGTATAGATGCTCGACAAGATAAGACTTAGAACTCATACGTAGTACAGTATCACAGATTTTGGTACGTGGGTCGTTCCGTGCTTAATTGTATTGCTTTTGTTTTGCACTCAACCCAAAGTGAGCTCAAACAAATTGAGATGACACCAATTTCCGTAAACAGTTTTTAATCGCGGAGTCAAAGAGCAATGGCGCTATAAAATGTTATTTATGTATACTTTTCTCGACAAGAAGCGTTATAAAATGTTAATTTTAACAGTATTATAAATACACTAATCGAATGGCATGAATATCGTAAAATTGTGTCAGTTAGCTTAATGCTACTCTGGTAGAGACTGGTTTCTTTTCTATACCATGTACAGATATCAATTAATTGTCTGATATCTTGGTCATTCGATCATACCCCTGCTATATTGGTATTAACTAAAGTAAACGAATCAATATTTTTTGTGGTTGCAACAAAGCGAAGCGTTAAAAATGACTGATTTGTGTTTGCTTGCACTTGACAAGGGAACATACTCCTTTTTAAACCAATTAAGATAAACAAATTAACCAATTTGAACTCGAGCGGGTTTTGTCCAATGAAAACTTGTAATTTCAGGTTAGGGAAATAACCGAAGATTAACGATTGCTAATTAACTGGACAATCGGAGAACCTCGATCCATTCCGGAAACAATTGGTCTAATTGAGAATGTAAATAGGGGATGCATTCTGTTTTTAGCTGCGTTACAAAGGTATGCGTGACCGTATAAACTACAATAGCTAGTTAGTTTCGAATAGTTATGTTCAACATTTTATGTATTCTTTAATGTCCTTTTTTGTTTTGTGTTTAACATATGTAAGAACATATATGGGCGGTCTGTCATCCTACTTGAGGTTCCTGGAAAGGCTAAGCTTCTGTATTTAGCTTTTAACCAGTTACTAGTCGATACTAACGTAAAAGACAAACAAAATACTGTATTTGAAAGAAATCATTACCAATGAAGTTTGAATAAGAATTAGACATCACACACCAATGAAGTGTCAAAGAGTTATTATGTAGAACGAAGAGATTATATGGTTAGTATAGTGAATTCCATGTTATATGACACATTCTATATTAAAAATTACGATGTTATTAACTGTTGCGTAAGCCGTGAAATCCATCGAACAAGTATATTGAGGTTTTCGTACAGTAAGACAATACATATAATTAGTGGTACCACCAATGGGACTGTTACAGTGTTAATCTGGTGAACTGTCTGTAAAATCATCAGTTTAACGTTTGTTGAACAATGTATCTAATTATGTCCCTACAAAATACTAATTGACATCCAATATTTCAAAAATAGATCTCAAGAAACATTACCTTAAAGGTCAGTTTAAGCAATAGTATCAATGAGTTAATAGGTTCGTGCTATTTAATTGTTTTAGGAATGCCTGTATACACATACAATGTATATGATATTAGTGAAAAGTACAATTCAACACGAACCCGGGTCGATAGCGCCGGAATTTGGAATCTCGTGTCCCGAAGGGTGTACGGGTTCGAATCCCATTGATTAGATAATATGGAGAAGTTTCCGGCCTTGTGGAAGGGTAGATGAGTACTGGTTTTAGACAAGGGCTAGGAAAGCTAGGTTAGGTGCGCTGGACGTCGTAAAATGACCTAAATTGTGTTTACACGGCGTTAAACCCAATAAAAAATCAACACAATGCCAAGACAAAATTACCCAAAAAACATTAGAAAACTTAATATCTATTCATACCTATTACAGTAATACAGAGACAAGATGTTCGCCCTGTTTACTGTATTATTATGTAGTGTTACACTAAGATTGTCATAGCTACAGACAACCTGCTTAATTGAAGACCCAGGGACATATATTAAACCCTTTGCATATATAGGCGTGGACTATTTTCTTAAATCCTGCAGGGAAAACCATACAAATGCATGGAATATTGTTTTTAATTCTGCAAGGAAAATAATGAAAAGACAATGAAGTTTTCTTTTATTTTGCAGGGTAAATCATGAAAAGGCAAGGCATTTTTTCATTTATTCTGCAGGGAAAATCATGAAAAAGCAAGGCATTTTTTCATTTATTCTGCAGGGAAAATCATGAAAAGGCAAGGAATTTTTCTTTAATTTTGCAAGGAAAATGATGAATATGTCAATACTATAGTGCACGTGACCTCATGAAGGAAATTGTATATTATCATGATAGAATAATGAATGGTTAATGTTTATACACAGAAAGTATTGGTTTTAAACACATTATCTGTCTATATTGATGTAATATAACGTGCTAAAGTTCCCGTTCTGATAATTGTATTATTGATCTATGATGGCAGAGAATCTGTTAGGAATGAAATTAAAGGTATTGCTGCCAAATTGAGAAAGATCGTGAAACATCGGCTAGCATCGTTGATTTCCGTTGTTTTACAAGACCAGTCTAAAATGCTTTAAAATTATGTTCGCGAAACATCGAGTAGTTTCGATGATTTCCGTTGTTTTCGTGTAAAAAAGTAAAACTGAGTTCGCGATACATCCAGTAGCATCGACGACTTTCCTTGTTTTCTTTGATTAATCTTAAAGTTATTGTAAATGGTTATGTTGCCAAATTGAGACACTGAAAATGCAGGAAAAATCGTTATTTCAATGCGTAAAACAAGAAATGGGCATTACGTCGTAACTTTGTTATCTATGTTAGATAATAAAATGATTAACTATAACAATAGGTTATTGCTTCATTGTTTATCAGTGAGTTGACAATAGTGCAACACAGCTTGTGGTACAAATATCGGTAAAACAATATATTACATGAAAACAGTATTGGTTTAAGTTACATCCCTAGCAAATCATAACCTGCTAGTCTTCCAATACAACAAGTCTGAAAATGCGACCACGCCCTTTTACGTCATACATGTATATACTAGACTTAAAACTTTCAGGCATTCTATTATAGAAGGTGAAGAAGATGTACGTGAAGACAGCAGTAACATCAGCACACCAGTACACCAGTAAACCCTTACTGATAGAATTTTCATCAGTACACCAGTAAATCCTTACTGATAGAATTTTCATCAGTACACCAGTAAATCCTTACTGATAGAATTTTCATCAGTACACCAGTAAATCCTTACTGATAGAATTTCTTGCATCAGTACACCAGTAAACCCTAACAGATAGAATTTTCATCAGTACACCAGTAAACCCTAACAGATAAAATTTTCATCAGTACACCAGTAAACCCTAACAGATAGAATTTTCATCAGTACACCAGTAAACCCTTACAGATAGAATTTTCATCAGTACACCAGTAAGACCTTATCTATCAGTAAGGGTTTACTGGTGTACTGATGTTACTGCTGTCTTCACGTACATGTGAAGAAGACCGTATATATGTGTACAAAACGAGCTGCGGGAGTATGTTTGGCAAATGATAGGAGCACTAATGAGTAGCAGTAGTCAAGTGGAAGGATACATGCTTAGGGGTAGAGAGCATTCGAACATCACCAGGATTCTTCCTTAAGGAGACAAGTACATGCGATTGTTTCACTCCATCCAGGCGTACTTGCGAGAATGGTATAATTCCATCGCGCTGCATTTTGTATGTTGGCTGCAAATTAGCGGAGTAAAAGGCTCCACTGGGAAATTGATCAATTGATACACTAACAAGTTGCCAAATGACCAGAGGTAATAGTAACCGACAATTGTTGTAGAGTCGATCATCGATGAACGTACATTAGCATGAAAATTAAGACTATTGAATTCAATTACAAACCTTACATGCTTACTCTTATAATATTCATTTGTGAACATAAAGTACATTAAGCCTAACATCATAGAGACAATGGCAGGAATAATCAATATCTAAACATCCTCAACATGCATGCATATAACTATCTAATGGAATACTCTCTAAATATGTAAAACAGAAAAACAATTAACACTCGGAGACATGTTGTCATGACAAATGAACGTAAAATTTGCGTAAAATTTGAAATTATTCATACTAATGATATTGATTGGTTAAAATGTCACGTTCTATTAGCAGCCTCCATATTATTATCTTCAGACTTCAGACGAATGGTATGAATTGTTACTAAAATTAAGCATAATTTCAAATTTAATTACAGGAATAGTGTTACATGAAAGTGGTCAAAACCATAGAGGACCGGCACGGTTCCACGACAACAAGTGACGGTCACCTTTGGTAAGAAATGTCGCACATTTTTAACAACACCGCGACCAGTATAGTCACAGTCAAAGTTAAACTTAATTAAACGAATGAAATAAATTGGTAAAAATGCTGCACTATCGAAAAAACACCACCAAACATTGAATAATTGTGGCCAACTTTAGCTTTTTCGAAAATAACAACTCTCCGAAACACCGAAACGCAGTATATTTCAATCACTCTTCATTAATATATGTTCTAGCTGTTCCTTATATTGACACCATTTTCTTATTTCTTATATAGAAGCCATAGGCGACCGCATGGTTCCGAGTAAATAACCAACCACACACGTGCATGTAGTGTTTGACTAGGAACCGTGCTGATCGCCTGTATATTGTAGAAGCATTGATTTAGCTTGTACTTTAAGAATTCTTGTAATATAAAAGCCCTGATGGAAGACAAGAGATATTCAATAGACGAAGGAACATCAATAATGATTAGTATGTTTGTTATCACTTCACTAGGTAAATCAAACACTTGACTTCAACCATTATCAGCAATTGTTGAGAAAATTCATTTATTATTAATGAATTATTTGATGACTAAAGAATCTGTTGAACATACTCTCAAAGCATTGTGTTCGCGATTCTTAAGTAGAATAGAACGATTTCAGGAAGAATTTTTTATGTTTATTTAACTGGATTTTATGTTGTTTGTCAACACTGGTTGTATGAAAATGTTGTCCATCATTTCGAAAATGTGAGAAAAATGTAGTATACAAATGGAGCCAGAAAAAGTAAAAAATACATGCAGGAAGGAAAACGGGATGCCATAAAATTGTATGATAACTTTCTAAGATGTTATTTTAGACTTACCGGCTATAATGATAGGCAAAGATATTTGTACTACTAAAGCTCCTTTGATTCTTTGACCAGAATAAAACACCAATTCATCACTCTCAAGGTTCAGATCAATGGCTGTCACAGCCATACTTTAATTAATATCAAACGTTTTTTTCTCATATAGTCTTCATTTCAGAAGCTTTCAGTTGTTCATTCACTCGAAGATTTATTTTTAGAACTCCATTAATGTTTACTTCCTATTCTGGAAATGTATTTTCTACAATAACGCCATCTTTTCACAGCGATTCCATTAAGAGGCAATTACACGGATCATTGACTTCTAGCTAAGATGTTGGACACATGTAGAGTCTTGATCAACCAAATACTGAACTATGTAGTTCACAACATTAGAATATTCTAATGAAATATCAGAAATTTGCTATTTAAAACAAGCACTGCATTCACACACATGTTACACACGACTTGTATCAAATACAACCATTAAGATTCCTTATTTCTCCATGTATAAATACAGCTCACAACTCACAGACCTAAATAACTTCTAAAACATGCAACATTTACATTTCCAATGTTTGTTACAATTTTATCCACGATTCGTTCATATACAAAACTTGTTATAAACCAATATGCCTCACAGCGCGTGACAAAACGATCATAATATATTCCTTTTTTCCTCAATTGTACACGCATATAAAACAAGTAACAAGACACAACATTCTAGCGTCTCATATATTCATATATTCCTTATTTCTCTGATATTTCCGTTACCTTGGCGACGCTAGAGTGAACACATGGCAATATTACTTCTCGACACACAATCGTAATCGTTTTTAGTCGTATCCAGAAAACACAATACTACCGGTTTATTTAGCTAGCTGACTGATGAACGCTACCCTATTAGTTAATACTGAACAACGTTCTACAAACAGAGAATTTCTGTAAGCTACAGTAGACGCCATGATTATCTTATTGATCCGTACGATGGCATTGTCTGTATGAAACGAAATTCAACACTTAGTTGTGTTTCTCCGCTTGCTAGCTTCCATGTTTATTACCCTGTGATAAAATGTACTGAGTCTAACAAAGTTCCATGAAACATATAGTTCATTAATACGTCATACTTATCCATTAAATATTTTCTTTCAATATAGATGTGTATAATCGACCAGTTTTTCGTCCTGATGTCCTGGGTTCAGAGGTTTTAAAACATGACTTGTGTTCTTGTTATTGGAGAATTATTGTCAGAAGTAAAATGGGATATTACATTTGTAATACCACTCAGAAATATACACCGTATTGAGAACGTATTTAACGATTTGTTTCATTCTCTCGATTTTTTATGGTCTGTAATTTAGGAATAAAACTTTTAAGTGTCACCTCAAGGAGTGTCAGTGGAATTACGATTTTGTTGCAAATTGGGTAATGAGTAATCATATTTAAACAAATCTAAGGCACTCGGTGAAAATAATTTTGTTTCATTAGCACTAAAAAGGAGGCAGACAAAGCTCCAAGTCTTCGGTTTTCTTTTTAAAAAGGTAAGAGACCAATCCTCTGTAAACAAACACATACATACTCAGGATAGTTCGAACATGATGTTCGTCTGCCGTCATCAACAACATATGCGGATCTAGCGGGGGATCATGGGGGTCCGGACCACCTCTGAAATTTCCAAAATGTACCTGTCTATAACTTGACCCCTAAAAGGGAACCCGCTAGAGAGAGTTATTATAATCCAAAGGCAGTTATATTCTAATGTCTTTTTGATAATTTTATTTGTTTTTAAATTGTCGATAAAAATTTTGTCATCGTTTAGTGGCTTTAAATTTATCAATACTAAACGAATGAAATACCCGACATTTAAGAATCATAGTTAAGTATCAAGCGTGTTCATAAATCAATATTTATTTCTCAAATATAGTGAAATACTTAAAACACAAAATAATGATGAAATAATTTGTCACGTGAATGATTTATCTTAGAAAGTCTCATGGAATTCTAATAGTTAAATTTGATTTACTATTCTTATTTCGTTTATTTAACGACAGTTGACAACAATTTTGGCGAACTCCCCGTAGCGGTTACTTCCCTGTATAAAAAGACAAAGTAGAAATGCATGACGTAACTGATGTAGTTCGGAAGTTTTGTCCAATTATTTTAGAATACAAAAAATAAGATAAAAAAATGTCTCAATTCTCATTGATAGGATTGTCAGGAAGTCTCCGACAAGTAAATTCAATGTATGGATGGAGAAAATATTGAAACACATCATTTTAGACCATTATACTTTATCATTTCACGGCAGTAGCTCTAAATGTGTGTTTGAAAATCTGTCTGTCTGTCTGTCTGTCTGTCTGTCTGTCTGTCTGTCTGTCAGTCTACTATCTATCTATCCATCTTCCTATACTGTCATAACCCCTCGCGGGGACGTAGACAAGTGCGCGATCATGTCATCATGAATGGTTTGTGATATTTTTGAACTTCGGGTGCTTGGAAGCAGGACTTTTTAAGCAGGTTAAACATTTTAGGAAGAGATCCAATGCTTGCCACATGGGTACTTTAGTTCGACATATTTGACAAGCACGTAAACTCATGTGCTTTTCGTAGGGTAAGTCGCTACCAGGGTCTTTTAAAAAGTGTATATTATAGTTTTTGTGTTAGTCAAGTTCTATGTAATTGATGTTTAGTTTTAAACTAACATAACCAAACTGTGGCATCTAAACATGACAAACGAGCTCTTAGGTTTGCCATATTATATTCTTACAATATAAAATATAGACAAAATTTAAGGAATTGAGTTATTTCTTAAATAACTTAAAACTAATGTAAAAACAACAACAAACACTATTATTACAATGAAAATATTAGACATATAGTATGTATGTCAAATACTTTATTCAATCTAGACTAAGGCACTATTATACATGATTATATAAATATATACAGAACCCAAAGTGGATATAAAATATGACCAAATTGTTAGAAATACAAGTAGAATAATCACCTCGACTAAAATACAAAATGTATCTAATGTCTTTAATTGTAATGAGACAGCCTAAGTTCTATTAAAGAAAGTTAAAGCAATTTGTTGACGTTTAAACTTTGTTTTGTATAATTTATTCTCTAATTTATTCTAATCAATAACAACTACTAAGGTTAATAGGGTGGCCAATGGTAGTAAGTCAGCCAGACAGGACAATTAGTCCTGGTATACTTAGCAGTGCAACACTGAGTGGGTGGAACTTGACTGAATGTTAGGCGCACTACAACATTGCATAAACAAGCATAGTTAAACTAATGTTTCTTTTTGAGAAATGAAACACCTGGTACTTAATGAACCGCCAGAGAATTTCACAGTGCACTTTCGCACTTTTTTGCATTTAATTGTTCGATATGGAACTTAAAAAAAGTAAGAAATGTAGAGGACTTCAGATTTGTTTGGAGTTCAGGCTCCTTAAGTTACTCTATTTATATCAATATTTGTATGACATTATAATAACCAAGAGTATTGTTTAATACATTCAAATTATTCAACATTAATTTAAGAGAAATAATATTCAGTAAGTATTGAACGATTACAACAACAACAACAACAATGTGATATAATACTATATCACTAACCAAATACACATAGTCCACCCTTATCAATTCTCAATGGTCAAGTTGAGACGGGTTAATATTACAACTATCAAGGTGGATAGTTGGAGAGTTTTAGTTTTACCAGCCAGAGAGGAAGGCTGTCCCTGGACACTCAGCTGTGTGTAACACCGAGTGGGAATACCTGGCTGGGTGTTGGGTGCCGTAACCTATATGTTTAGTAGAAGGAATAAACTTAGTAGATAATATATGGACTATGTTATATTATGTTACAAACAACAACAACAACAACATTGAGCACTTTCATTTCACTGAGATTACATGTTATGATTATTTTGCAGGTAAAGTAACTGTCATTATGGCAGTTGAAGACTTCCAATTTATTGGATAAATATTAAATTGGTTTTTCTGGGACATAATTAGATTGTCTATTTACATGGATTCCATGGCAACCGTTAAATACTAATATATTGGATATATTGTCACTGGACGTTTCCACGATAAACGTTAGCAACTGAATTCTGGGACATAAAAGGAAAATTACATTTCCATGACAACCTTGTAGAAATTCTAACTCCGGGACATTACTATCTTCGAATGTTTCCATGGAAACCTAAAAACTCAAATTCTGTGTCATAATATCATTGTACGTTTCCATGGTAACTGGGCGGTACGATTTGTTTGCTCTGTCAAAATAGTACAGACGATCGTCAATTTTGTTTAGATCAAAACCTTCTTGTTTAAGTTTCACTTTAGATTGCTTAATAGTGGAGGTCATGTCTAATTCATCCCATTTAAAACGTAAAAACATCGGAATAGCATAGACTGGTAGCGTCTGTTGACAATAATCATATATAACTTTCAATTCTTCTGCTGTCACTTGTTTACATCCTGAGTCCATCAGTAAGGTACACATACCAGCTTTACCGTCACAACCTGCGAGAAACAGAAGACAAAACGTTCCTATATTTCAATTTAGCAACACCTTCAAGAGATATATTAAGAGAATATTGTAAATATCCATTTGTTCTGGGTTAGAACCAGTACAAGCTTACTATCCTCCATAAATACTTGTTTACTTTATTACACCAAGTTCTACAGTCGATGGCAAGGTTTAACCCCATAGCGAAGAAACAGGTGACGAAAAATTGAAGTCAGAAAGAAACATTATCTATTCAACCGCTGAATCACCAGAGATATATGTGATGTAAATGCACATTTAAAGTTTAGTAAAGTATGACAAAATTGACCTCATAGTTCGATACACCAAATACTTCAATGGGTTAGTGCAAAAATATTCTAACTAATTATAAATAAAAAAGTGTAAAGAATAGTTTTGCATAGACCCATCAACTTATTACAAGTATAACAAGCTTCTGTAGGAGCCAGCTTGGTTTTCATCATTAAACACGAAGAAGTTCAACACATGCGTGCAGCAAATATGATAACAAAGATATAGCTCGTTTAGGATAATTTGAGACAAACGACTCAGTTTGTTTACATATTTGGGACTCGGGTATTACATAAAACAGGGAGGTCAGCTGATTTGTGTAATGCAAGTCTTTAACATGTCATAATGTTTTGAGCGTGTGTTCTCGTACTAAATTTAATACATCAAAAACACACTGATAATAGTCGATAATTACGTGATCTAAACTTAAATCCACCTGTGTATAAAATGGTATCGTTGTATTTTCTCTCAAGTTGTCCTATACGAGTTATAGTAATAGTTTGTGTTACATACTATACAATAACATTATGTAATTTAAGTACACTTGAAAGAACATCAGTACAGTATGTTTTGGGCAAGCTTAAGACTGACATTATCTTAGGTTGAGATATGTTAGACATACCACAAGGAAAATACGCCACTAGGATAAAAACCAAAATCAACTAAAATATATTACTTAAGATGTATCAGATAATCGGTTTTATTTGTCCATCACTTACCTGGAATGGACACACCATAAACACACGCATCCACAATAAAAGGAATCTCAGTTAACAGATTACTAACTTCTGTTGTAGAAACATTCTCTCCCTTCCATCTGCAAAACATTGCACCAAAATATTTATATGAAAGAAATATGAAATTGTAACTGAATGTTAATTTTGATATTATCTAATTACATCGAAGAATGATCTTTGTTTGGATAGTTGATGATAAAAGTCGGACACAATGTCAACTATCATCTAATGTGTTGAAGTCCTACAAAGAAATCCAAATATCAGGTAAGGCAGACACCGAAATTAAAGCAATAAAGCCAATGAAAATTAACATAGAGCATCATTCGATGCACAAAATAAAAGTTCATTTATTTTCAGTTAGCAACACTAATAGGTAAATATCAATTTCATTTTCATACTATACTTGACGGACATAGATGGAAAAATAGCTTTGTCTTAGATTCATTAGCAAACTGACGAAAGGTGTGACTTTTATAAGAAGGTACTGAAACCAACATTTACAGGATTCCAGACAAATTGGTTAAAAATTCCATATCTAATTTTAGAATCATTTGTTGGCCTTAATTACTAATCCCTAACAAAAACAGATATTGTAGCCCTTAATCATTTATTTGAAAGTGCTTTCATTAAGTGAAGAAAATACGTTACAATCATGCTCAGTTAAAGTAAATGTGAGATAATACCTGAACGTATCTCCTAGTCTATCATTGAAATACACGAAGTAAGATTCATCCAGACTTAACAAATCTCCAGAATTAAAATATTGATCTCCTTTCTTTTTTACATCACTACAAGTAAACAATAACTATAAATTATGAATAAACGTTTATATACAGTATTTGGAATCGTATCGACAACGTCGAGTTTTCTGCATTCGGTACATGACTTTCGTGCTTGATCGTAACACAAACTTACTATTGAGAAATGTCCTAACAATTTTGAAAACAGAACATAAACAGGATATTTCCACTTATATTGGCTAGGTTTTATGAACATTTTTTAGAAGTAAGGCAATTTAAAGATGCTCTTTTCAACATCTATCGAGTAACAGAAATGTGCCTTAATCAAACTGTCCCCCCTCGATAATTATACACGATAAATATACAATGTGCTGCTACATCGTTAAACCCAATAAAAACAAACAGAAATTAAATAAGCAAGTTTACCATTATCTTGCTTCAAGTGATATGCCTCTCAAAAATATATATTGAACAAAATATGAGGACAATGGCATGAGTAATTAAAGTATGACACATTTACCATACAATCTTGTCGTTCGAGAGTTTCTTGTTTCCTTTATAGCCATCAAATACTTGTACTTTGTTTATTTGTGCTAGTAGTAGACCAGGTTCTCCTGGAAACAATGATATATTTATTTCAGTTCAAATTTTCAACATAGTTCACATACACACAGAAATGGTGACTAACCAAAAAAATGACCAGACGACGATGTAACCAAGTGATAGGTGAATATTTCAAAGCAGGGTTGAATTGTACCGATTTTAAGAAGGTAAAATTAATTAAAGAGTCAGGGTTGCTATTAAAACCTTTCGTTCATATCATACTCAACTGGTATACTCCATTTTGGATTTAGTATTTGTTCTATCAAATACATGTATAATTTAACGTTGCTTCTTTTTTGTTCATTTACTCGCTTTTTCTTAATATCGTGTATGTTGCATTTGGCAATGAATATCGCTGTGCTTAATAAAATATTGAACTTGGATCTAGTAAGATGAGTTTGTAATAACACATTTCGACAGCCAACTATAGAACCACATTTAGATGTGAACTGAGTAGAATTATATCAACACACATTCTATTCAAAGTAAACATGAACAATACCTTGTTTTACTGGAACACAGAAGCCATTCTTATCTCTCACCAAACATTCATTCTCAACATCCCACTTACAAAACTGACAGGGCAAAATCTTTTGCTGAAACATTGAAGTGTTCCTTGTCAGAATTCAAATAGCCTTGTTTAGGGATGGGGAAATAAAAATGTTTTCTATTAGTTCATGGACGAGCGAAATCTAAACATCAAAAATGTTCAGGTTGTTCAAAATGCAATTTCCTACAAAATCAGAACTTGTAGTTAAACAGTATTATCGCCAACAATGGTTTAAACAGCAAACAATTATTAACGTTGTGACTTATTGTATTAGTTTAGGTTAACAGTTGCCAATAATGTAGGTATGGAGCACTGACCGTTTATGACTATTGAAAAAGGAACATAAAAGCGCACATACCAGAAATGGAGATGATCTACCGCATGCTCCAGCCACATTGAATAGATTGATAAATCCCAGAGCACCTTCTGTACTAGCGTAGAACTCAACAATATTCTGTATACCAAATCTTGTTTGAAACTCTTTAAATATATCCTGACGTAAACCATTACCAATTGCAAGTTTTATTTTATGCTGTCTGTCTAAAGCACTCTGTCAACACAAAAACATGAAGGGTCAAACCATTTGGTACAGATGCATCAATGCTTATTTATTTGTATTTTGCCATATGTGGCAAACACGCCGAAAATTCAATATACAGTAGGACATGTTTGTTTGTTGCTCGCGAAGGCATGTACATTGCACTGATTTAAAGATAGGTTCTAGAGATATATGTCTTTAAAAGGAAATGGCGAAATTTGGCAAACACCTTTTCTTAAATGAATCATGCCAATAGTCTAAAAAAACTCAAAAAAACCTCCGTTATTTCAGTAATACTAATAACATATAATACTAAATGGCATCTTGATAGTCTTGGTTTTATTCTATTGCAGGTTCACAATCGTCAATGCTTTTATTATCATTAGGTGACAGTTTCCCTTGTGAGTAATACTTAACTAGCAACTACCCTTTAACAACGGTATTATATCATACACTTCATTTTCCCATTTACAAATTGGCCTATCATAGAAAAATCTGCTACTGAATTTCTCTTTGATGAAAATAAACAAAGTCGTCAGAAGGATTCGTATTCAAGACTGTTCGGACCCCATATGTGCATCCATCATTTGTCAATTTAGAATTGTAAAATGCAAAACTAACTTTTTCATTTGTAAGTAGATATCGACACAATTCTCCAATATAAAGTATTACAGTAGCATCGTGTTTTCTAACGTCTTTGAAGAAATTAGACTTGGAAAATTTCTTAGCAAGAGCTATGCTGCAACCTGAAATATGAGCATTAGTCAAAATTACAAACAACTGCACAGGGCCTGGTGTTGTCTTACAGATTCAATTAAGAAGAAAATGGTCCTTATGTTAAGACATTTCGACTAAAAAGATAAATTAAATTGAGAAGAAAATAGTCCTATGTTAGACCATTCGAACATAGAGATAATAAATGCTAATGTATTTATAGTGAAACTTTATAATAGATAACAACAGAAGCTATGTTAAACTGACTAATGTTTAAAAATTAAAGGCTGAATAGATTTTCATGGTGGTTTTGTTAATAATCCATATAAAAGACAAACAACTCGATCATGATCCACCTAGGACACTGTAATATGTATAGTGCCTAAATGGAATCGGCACAATCCCGGCAGTCTGAGTATCATTCCCTACCCAGAAAGGTAGGTATCGCACCGAAAGCAATTGATGATAACAAATAATGCAACCGAATTATAAAGGTTTTAAGTCCTATATTTTGTGATAAATATTAATTTCCTTTGGAAAGTTAAGTATCGTATATGATGGTACCGATTAAAAAATAGCTCTAAGTGATTTAATCTTAAAATGTTTGTCACGGATATATTTAAGATCCTGACAGTCAACGTGTTTTACATTGAAATGCTCGTCACATAGTACATATATACATTTAGGTGCTTCCTCTAAAATTCTCGATTAACAGAGAATCTTGATAACGTAGGAGTACGAGTATGTCTGAGTCTTTGATTCATAGGATTTATATCTAGAAAGCCAGAACCGTCGGTAGCACCTGCTAGAGAGCACCCATACAGAAAATTGGAGATCACGTGATGACAACTCTTGCGAGAACAAATTGATGAAAACAAACCTTTTAAAATTGTAGAACCAAGACCAACAACCAGGGCACTAGAATGATATAATGGTAATGATACATATATTGTATCATTAGGTGTAAGTCTGGCACTTCCAGCAATCAAGTTAGCTGCCAACAATTTCTTCTGTGAAACATTGGCTGCTTTTGGTAAACCTGCAAATGTTTCAAACTGTATACATTGTAATCATTCAGTACATAGCAATTAATTGTGTAAAGGTTGCAAACCAGTTAAAAGGTTTGTTATCTATTTCTATTGCAAACATCGAACCAAACTTATCAACACTTTGTAAAAAACATAAGTTGTTTAGGAAGAATGAAATTTTGCTCCACTGGTTACAAACACAAAGGGACATAGCCAGAGCCATACATAATATACATTTGAGTTTCTAAGGTTCGAACCATAAAGACGGTGTTGTCTTTTTCTCTAGCCAATACCTTTAACAAACCGCCACATACACATCTGCCTGCCAAAACACTTCATTCTCCACATTCTTCTATACTTTAAGCAATTAGTTAATTACATTTTACGACGTTTTCACACCAAATGATATGTATCGAAACACTCTATGTTAGTTTATTATTATTTGTCATAGACATCAACGTTGCATTGAGTTTAACTTTGTTTTGTAAATTTCATCTATAGGTAAATATTATTTTGAGTGGATATGCCCTTTCAAAAATGCCTCAAGTGGGTCTCGAGTCTGGACTGTTTCAAACATTTTTGTTCTTACCCGTTGTTCCAGATGTAAATATATACACAGCAGCATCTTTCATTATAATATCATTTCTTAATGAAGAGTCTATATCCTCCGTACTTGCTTGATTAAAGGTATCTTCTATACAAACAAATCTCTCAGGTAGTTTAGTCTTGGTTGAAGATAGTACATATACTGGTGTACTAGGAAATTCTGGTAGCACTTCACCTACTGCGGTTATAAGATCTGGTACTGAAATGTATGTGCAAAAGTTTACAATAATGATACTGATATCAATACTTTAAGAATAAGTTACTCTATGAACACCGTGTTCATTTTCAAACAGATTTTTGCAAAGAGATAGGAATACAAACAACAAAGGACATTGGATTTAATATTGGCTTTGAGCTATTCAGTGATTCAGTTATAAGTCATCTAGATACTGAATAGAATTAAATTCTTAACATCTAGAATGAGGTCATATGATCGATTTCCGGCCGGTTCATTCTTAATTAAAACGATAAGAATTGAAATATGAAAGATCAAATGCTGTAGTCATAGTGATGGAACAAACAGTTAGTTATACACACAGAACAGTACACATACCATTTTCTACAAGAACAATCTTGGATTCAGATACTTCAATACTGTGTGATAATGCTTTACCACGTAGATTGATGTTTATCATTGAAATACGAGCACCAATTTTTAACAAACCTGTCAAATATATATAACAAAAGGAAACTTGATTATTTTAACGAATATTTGGATTATCTGCTGTTAATTATACACATCTTTGGAGTTACACAATGCACGGAGAATCCATGCACAAGGAGTTACGTCATTTGCAGGGGTTTTCTTTAAAATTTCGTAATGCACAGAGACTATAAGCATAATGCCGTCAGATTTTAAAGATTATGCATAACATAGAAAACACATAATCATGAGTTAAAATTGAACCCACCCTGTCACCGTTTTTGAATGAGAGAGTGTACATATGTCTTCAATTTAGTGTCTAGAACTATCATATTTAGAATATGACATCATATTAAAGTCCTCTTTTAAATGTTCAAACTATGTCCCGTGGGTCACAAAGTTGTATAATAGAGGTACATAAATTCAAATAGTCTATTTCTGTAAAACATAATTAGCAGAGCTTTCATGTTAATGTAAATAAGTTTGCTTGTATGCTGCTTTTCTATGTTCTTCGCCATAAAGTTGCGTGTAATGTTGATTTGGTGAAAAGGTACAAATACATCAATCTAGAGCGTGACATTTTTAATTCATTGTCTAAGTTACCAACTTGCTTTCTGATTTCTTATCACTCTTTATGCTGCAATTATTGAAGGGGCTACATGTAAGACCCCCATCCCCATTTTCGTATGGGCCTTGTAAGTAATAGTGAAATTCTTAAAATGATCATACATGGGCATAAATGACTGTGTTTGTGCTGTTGTTTTAAAAAAGTAAGATAAACTCACCTAGATAAATCCAAACAAATTCAGGACTATTATAATGCACCAGTGTTACAATATCATTAGGTTTTACACCAAGAGAGATAACTACTCTACCAACTTTATTTGCTCGTTCGTTGATCACCTGAAATAACAAAATATGTGACAGATACAGTGTGCACTATCATATCAAGGTAAACATTTGGTTTTTGCAAGCAAACGCATTGTTTAAGCCTTTTTTTACGGTTGCTGTTTTTGTTAGATTTTAATGAGGGTTCGTCGGCTCTATAAGGATGCATTATGTCAGACCCACGGATGTGACTCTTCATCCCTTAAAAGATTGTTTTTTAGTCTAAATTGAGTAAATTTTTGAAAATGCCGGATATAATTCATATTAGGATAGTTTGTTATTTGCCAAAATGTGTTTTTTGTTATTGCCAGTGTTTCTAATAAATTTAATATCTTAAACTTTGGTGTAAGTAGCAAACCAGAGCTGAATAAGTCCTGTTCTCAGCTGCTCGAGCAGCTCGTTTTTTAATGAATCTTTGATATAGAATAAGAATAATAACAAAACTTATACAATGCTCGAAGAATAATATGAATAAATATGTCATTTATTAACATACAAAGAACGACTAAAAGAAGGGAAAAATAATGAGATAAATCTCATAAGAAAGCGTATAAGAAACATACGAGCAACATGAAGAACTTGGCGCAGAAAACACCATAAGAGTTTTGAAGTTTGACTTAAAATATAAAAAAAATCAATACAAAAAATAAAGAGCTTTCACTCAGTGGCGGTTTTTCCTCAGGAAACACAAAATACATAAACACACACAAATATCTTCAGAAAAGGACTTTCGTGAAGTGCAGTTAGTCCTCGGATGGCACTGTATAACATCATGTGCGTTCCATCTCATTTAGTATTGTGTAATTGTATATATTTACGGTGGAGGGTTTTAATTTATTTCCTAATATTATAAATCTTTTTTGTACAACGCCATTATGTAATATAGAAATAGGCGTTTAATCAAACGAAGAAGTTTAAGTCGGCAGCAGTTAGTGCTGTTACCACTAAGCATAGGGGATTGTTTGAATATGTGCTAGGTGCGACAAAGTCAATTTAACACCCATGCATTGATTAAAGTAAGCAAATTCGATTTAATTTAGTAAACAAACCTTATATGTGTATTTTTCATCTTCATATAAAATGAATATCTTGTCTGGGTTCTTTCTAACGTTGTCTTCAAACAAATCAATACAGAGGATTCTTTTATTAACGTAATCATTGAACTGTTTAAAAGCTGGTAAAATCTTCCTCATGTATTTAATGTCGATCAACAACCAAGGACAGAACAGTTTAACACCTACATATGATGTCAAACATGAAACAATGACACCACCTAATACCTCAAACAACATGATGAATACGGTGTGTCACATAAGTTGTATATCTGAAATGCTGAAATAAGAATAAATTAATAAGTTGGTGAAGTTGGTTTTAAGTTCGCAGTTTAAAATTTCACTTTGGTTCTCCATACTGAACTACATGTAGTATAAAACTTCAGGTATCAACTTTCGATTCGTCACGGATAGAATTGTATTTTACATCATCTTAATGCGTACAGAATAAAAATAGAAGGTAAGTTAAGTTAATAATACATCCAGTGGTCGTGTGTTTGATTCCCAGGCGGAACCAACATAACTTTGCATAGTTTGCTCGTGAACTACGTTTATGATAAAAGTTAAAATATCAATGGTATTGGATTACTTAGGACTCGTATGTTCGATTCCAAGACATAATTTGGTCATGTATTTTACGTGTGTTCAGTTCATAAAAGACGTTTATTACTGAAGAAGAAATACGCTCTTTTTGCTACTCAGTGAATACTTCACGTTACTTTACAAATTAAACGAGTGAAACATTTGAGCGATGCAGAGTAGAGAAAAAAAATTGACACATTAATTATGCATAGACGGCAGCCTGCTGATCTAACCAGATAAAGTTTCGTACATTTAATACTCCATAGAATATATCATAATTATGATAATGTACTGCCAAAAATACACTCTGAATAAATTTTGAATATATTTCAATGGTATTTATCCAAACCTGTATACTTCAAGTTTTAAATACAGACACATAGCGTATCAAAAAGTTTTTATTAAAACTACAGTTCTATTACTAAATCATGCAAGTGTGTGTACTTTAACAATGAATTAATCTAAGCATTAAGTGATGTGTCTACACGATTTTAATGAACTTCAAAAACATGGTTGAAATGGAATGAGCATTCAATATTTCCATTGTACGACAAACTACCTGCAAATTCGGACTACAAACTCCATATCCCCTTGTATTTGTTTAGTGGAATGTATATTCATTGTTTAAACAGAATTTAAATATCTATAAACTTTAACCAGACTTAAGACATAGTAATAATATTAAGCAATCGGCAATATCATCGATTGTTATTAACTTATATTATGTGTTCCCATTAAGATTATACTGTATTAGTATGAGACGAGACTATACTTTAACCTAGCTTTCATATACGTTTTATAGATAGGAAAAACATTTCAAAAAGCAACACGCTTTAGTGAGTTTATTTGCTAAAACCTTAAATTATATATTTAAAATTATTTGATTATGTGAACGTGAATTGATATATAAGTTCGGTGTAATCATTGAAAATATTTCATGTGCAACTATCTTAAACTAATTGTGCATTAAAAGATGACACTAAAACATGCAGTGTTACATTGCAGAACACATTAGAATATGACAAATAGCAATGATTGGACCATTTGGAGTTTATTTCTTTCAAGTACGCTTCCTCAAAACTGGTTCAGACATAATAATGATACTGAACAGAACAGAACAGAAAAGAACATACACTTTATTTAACCCAGGTTATATATTGACGGCCAGTGGTCCTCTCGGAAATTAATACCCAAGACTGACCCCCTATCTTCGGAAAAATATTTACGCTTGCAAAAAATAATCTACACATTATACATTTAAACAAACATTTTATTTAGTGAATACCGAATATCAAATAAAAGTATATTCAGAACACATTAATATTAAATTGAATAGAATTTTAAATGAAAAGTTTAAATGTGTATGTTGACATGTACCACAGGAGCTCGATACTTTACTATCAACTATACAAATAGCCACATTTCTTACATGTACGTTGTAACTTGTGCAACATGACCTGAGATACATGTATTGAACACAGTTTAAATATCGTTTATTTTACATACTAAAATTGGCCACAAAGTAGTTTGCGACACGTGCTAATGCATCTAGCGTCATTTTGTACATGTGTTTACATAATTTATAAAGAGAGAACGATTGTCATAGTTCGTGATAAAATGTTCAAGCTCCTATGATCGTTCTTTAAGTCTTTACACAATACTTAAAGCGATAACGTTCTGAATACTATACATGATACATGAAGGAAGTTAATAGAGCGAAAATATACATGAATATACATGAATTATACTCATTCTCTCATACACAAATATCTCCTGCAAAAATGCATTTTTAGTTACAATATAAAATAATAATAATATGCAAAATGTCTCTACTTACGTTTAAAGAACAAGATGGCAATGTAGCACAGCAGCTTATACAGTATGCAATATAATCGTTGTAATTTAAAGCCTGTTTACATCATGGTTGACCTCTACTACAAATACCACGTGACTTGTTCTACTCAATGAGTATAGCTGGAGCGTATAATGTGTTGATAATAAGGGGGTTGTAACAGTAGGGTTGTAGATTAAAAGAGTTCATTTTAAGTAGTTCATGACCTTTGTATCATATATACTATGTGACCTTTTCTACTCACTGAGTAGCTGGAGCGGCTAATGTGCTGTTTTAAAGGGTTAGAACAACTGGGGTGTAGGAAGGAGTAATTTAGGAATATAGTCTAATTATATATAATAATGACATAAAATTCAATGGTATATATTTATGTATTTTTCTAATAAATATAATGCGGCAAATAGTTATGATCGATTATTATTACAAATGTATAGTTGTTATTGCTTATGTACGTTGTTATAGATATTGAGGGCTGTTTCTCTTTTAGGTGCAATAAAATATGGTCGAACGGTATTTTTATTGGGTTAAAGCCGTAGCAACACATTGTGTATGTAATAAAATGGCGGTAAGTCAACAAAAAACTCACAGTTTCGGGAAAGGCTACATCTCCGGTTTTAGCATGTTACTAGACGCATATATCCGTCAGTGACTGACAACTGCTCTACATGGTTAAGAATTGGATGCAGGATGGAGAAGGGCCGCAGATATTATTTCATGACCAAGCTCGATAGTATGCGCCACCCGGGAATCGAACCTCTGACCCCTAGAGTAGTTAGATATCGGATACCTGTTCACCTGATCGTCTTGCAAATCGACACTGTTAAGAATAAGAGCAAAGTATACAAGAAATGTAACATTATCTCACATATCTGTAGAGATTAGATCTCAAATTCCAACAGCTGTTTTATCAATCACACTTAACCCTCTGTCTTAAAAACAACTATTCGGCTTATCATTGATCAAACACTGGTTATATCATGTGAGTCCAACAAGTTTCTTGCGACCTCACAATCACCTTGTGCCGGTTACGTAACCGTAATCGTGTTGCTATCGTCCGGCTCTCTGTTTGCCGATTTTGTTTCATTCTAAAATTCTCACATTCATGTGCACATTTTATTGTGGGCTTCGAAACTTCTGATGTAATTGTTGTGGAACGCTCTGGAATGCATCTTTTAAGGTGATAAAAGAAGCTAATATGAAACCTATGGTACCCATGTAAATGTGGTATATATCAATTAAACACCCTTCTTGTTTAAAAAACAAAACAAAATAATGATAGAAACAAAGAGTTATCCATGGTTTAAAGTTGCAAATACTTTTGCCATTTCACACTCAATCCAGAGGGTATTGTTGTCTTTAAATCGCCAATTCTATTACCTAGTCTACCTCTTGTAGCACAATGCTTCGGTACGGGTTTTGTAAATCACATTTAGAAAATACTAATTTTTCACGGGGTCATTGACCGTATGTGTTTTACATTTATTTATTATAAAAGAGATCATGTTACGATTGAATGTATGACTGGCGATAACCCCAGTGTGGAGCATATTATGTTTATTGTTGTTAGGTTTGTAAAGCCCATGAACTTTTCATTTCCGTTTTATCTGTATCACTGTAATGTCCTTAGTAAAGTATTATAATACCAATATGTAGAACCGCACAAAAATGGATAGTATGAGCAATTCTGTCTCTACTATGTAACAAAGGGTAAAAGTTCATTCTCCATTCATTAGTGTAAGTAGACAGAGAGAAGAGACTACAGAGTATAATATAACAATCAATATAAGGTTAATGTTCGATGTCAAGGTCAGTTTGTATAACATAGGGTGGATACAGACTTAGCACTCACTAGGTTCAAAATACGTTCTTTAATGTTAAGAAACCAAAATTACCGTATTATGTCGTACGACTGCATTTTAATAGAAATCGATGATATTTTTTACGATTAGAAACCAAAATTACCATATAATGTTACATGGCTGCAGTGACTGTAATAAATCTATAGTATTTTTTTACCATTTTTATAAACTTGAAACTCCAAAAAACAACAACGAAGACTGAGAACTTCAGAACTTGCATTTTTAATAACAATAAACAACCATATCAACATAGATCACTGGATAACTTAACATTTTGATATAAAAACAAAGTTGGGATTAATTTCAGTGAGAACAAATTTGTAAAAATACTTTGTTAAAATGAATGGATATATTTGGTCATATCTGGTCTTAAATATTATATGCCTGTGGAAATTAGAATAATTGAAAGCATAAACAGCTCAATCGATATCAAAATTTAAAACTGATAAGCATCTTGGCATAAATAAGTTTTTTACCCGTAACATGATGAACAAAAACTTGGCGAGCTTTTTCTATCTGGCCAGAGAGCTGGAAAATAGTCATTTTAGTAATATTTAATTCTATGTTCAACAGCAATAGACAAAGAAAGATAACTCCACTTATAAATACAACCTTGTTGTTGAGAGTTCTGTTGCCATTATCTCCCTTTATTTGATATTCACATGAAAATTTCTGTATAAAATGGGTTTGTTGCAACTACATAAAAACCTCAACAATCCATCTCTTAATAACATATAGTAGGATAAGTAGCCCTGTGGTAGGAACGTAGGAAGCAACAAACAGAATCGAGAGGTCCCAGGTCCCACCAGGAGTGCAGCTTGTTTGCTTTAAGCTTGAGATATGTTGAAGTTGCATCTCTTTACCTATCAATAAGTTGATACTCTGAGGGTCACCTGCTTGAGTGTGGTTTCTGTGAACTAGGGCTACTGTGCACAATTGTGAAGTCGCCTAAATATGTACAAGACAACAGACTGAAAAAACTAAAATCATACACTTCAAACTCTGCGATGCCTTTTTGATATTTAATAAAAATGAGCCTGTCTACAACAGACACCTCAAGACAGACAATTTAGTATTGTCCTACCACTGGTTGATGTAGAGAGGTTTTTATTGTAGTTAAAACAAACCTTAGCTCAACTAGGAATAACAAAAATCTGTACACAACACAAGTAACTAAACAACAATACAGATATACCGACATTCATACTTAATTGTGACAGGGAGAGACAAAATATGATGAATATCTTTAATAATATTTGCCAATGTAAAACAAACTCCATTTAAATATTTTTGTAAAAGATGTAAACTTTTTTTTAAGTTTCTGCGAGCATAATTCAATGGCACATTTATACAAAATATATAAAACAATGTTTAAATTTTAAGGATGCGTAGCAAAAATATGCGTAGAGAAAAAATAATAAGCCGTTTTTAACAGAAGATTAAGTTAAAGTAAAAACATTCTCTTTAAACAGATACCTAAGACTAAGAGTAGAAATTTTAGCTCAGGTTTTCAATAGACATGAGGAAAAGTAGTCCTGTACATTGCCTTAAAGTGAACATTTAAATTACAAATTTTGTTCTGTTGTTAAAAGATTAAAATTTATATTCAAAATTTATTCCAAATGCAATTATTATAGTTACATTAATTTTATATTGACAGTTAACATTAGGAATGACGAGATAGTTTTATAAGAAAAACAAACATACTACCAGGAACCAAGTAATCTCATATTTGTTTGGTTTTCAATCAGTTAGTTATTGGTGGGTATAAAAACAAAATGATTTAAACAAGGAAATGTAATTAATAGATTTCCTGAATACTAGATTGTTTGTTTTAAATTCATAGGCGGATCCAGTGAGGGGATCAGGGGGTCCGGACCCCCCCCCCCCTATAATTTCCAAAACGTTCCTGTCTATTAGTGTATTTCTTGACTGTAAGTTTTATGAAGCAATTTTTCTCTGTGATTAATATAGATTTAATGGTTATGTAGTTTTTATTATCAATATGTTGCATTATTCTGCAAATAATGTATAATGTTAATGTGGTTTGAAAGTTTGGATCCCCCTAGAAAAGTTCGGACCTTCCTAGAAAAGTTCGGACCCCTCTAGAAAAAAATTCTGGACCCACCCCAGAAATTTCATAAATGACAAGAAAGAAAACACAGTTATATGTTTCAACAAAACCAATAGAAAGTCATGTGACAGTAAGTTGTGACGTCATTTCCTCTCCAACCAGGTGGGTTTATTTGCCAACAATACCCCCTGCACCAGTGTTCATTTCTCTGCTGAACTTCCAAACTCGTGATGGATATCCAATGTCACCAACATATACATCATTGGAACGTGAGACTGTGACGTCATGAGGTTGACCTGGGAAATCCTGAAAGAAAATGTATATAAGAAGTAGATCTACACATACTATTTCACAAGCTCAAATTTTTTGAAAGAAATGAATATTGTGGTTTTAATATCAAAAGCCTTATACATAATAATTGAAAGAATATTTTTTTAATTATAACCATTTATTTCTTTTTTTTACAGAAAAGATTTCAATAAAGAGTTGAGAGCTTAAAAGACATAACTTCACTTCAAGATCCATACAAAATAAATGAATTGGATGTATTACCACCCACTACAACCTTTTTACCTTATCTTAACTTAAATTTGAGTGTATTCGGTTCAATAACAATGGGTCAAAATTCAATTCAATTAAATCATTCAATTTGCTAAGTTGTAGATGCATAAATAAACATTATTCAACTTTCAGTGACACATACATTAACCCTGCTGATTTAAATATTCCATACAGTATTTCTGTACTCACAATCAGTAATCATTATATAGGAAATATTTAAATCAGCAGGGTTAATGTATGTGTCACTGACAGTTGAAAGAAATTACCTTAGTGACACTTATTTGTACTTATCAATTATTAAGTATTTTGGTGTGAGCAAATAAAGTGTATGTTCTGTTCTGTTGGTAACTAATTATAAAATACAATACCTGATTATTTGGTCCCCATGTTTCAAGTATGTTACCATTTGGATCTAAAGTAAAACCTTCTACAATACCAATACCAGGTCCATTTACTACATAAAGATTGTCACCTTTAATATAGAATATAGTATAAATATACATGGAGGAAATGTCGGAATAATACTGTAGATTAGAAGCACATAGTCTTTTGATTAGTTCTTATGGCAAAATTTAAATCTTTACAAGAGTCCGTATTGGAAATAAAGATTTAATCCATGTCAAGAGTAATTCCTAGCATTCAATGTTTTGATATGTCAGTTTTAATTCTCTACTTTTTTCTAAACTACATTGTATTAAAACTTTGGTTTAATCTAAAAGATGAGAATTAGATTCTTCTTACCATAAATGAAGTTCATTGTTATTATAGACTTTACGAAGACTTTGTTTGAATTAGTGAGTCATTTTGGTGTAAATCTAACATTCAACTTAAGTTTACCTGTTTGATCAAATTCTATGGCATAAATTGTTCCTCTTCCTGGTTCAAATCCATGTCTGAATTCTCCTGTCTTTGTTCCATTAATACCAGCACTAAAACATTGTATTCTGTAAATATATCAGATTTATGTTTTAAATGATGTGATAGATTCAAATTGTGAAATAAGTTCTAATGGAGATTACTTACTTATATTTTGCTTTCTTATCACCAAGAACTTCGTAATCATCATAGTCTCCCAAATATTTAGAAAAATCCTTGTTGTTTGTACTAAGCAAATATCATTTCCCCATAGTGCTTGATTATAGCAATTATGATTGTCCATAAACATTTTGCAATTAACATTTACTCTAAATTATTAGGACTTAAGTTTGCCACAATTTACTTAGCAGCTACCAAGTATAAAGGAATCACAATTGTCTATAATAAATAAGTCAATATAGCAATTCATTTGTAAATGCTTTAAGTTTGATAAAGTAATGCTCAATGTTATTGGACCAAAGCTCGACAATATGAATAATGCAACGTTAACAATATTTCCTAATTAATGGAAAACAAAGTGAACATCTGCATCTTTCAACATGCCTCAGTGATTCAACACTTATTATAAATTTGGTTATAACATTGACATATACTATTAACAGTACATATTGACCCTAAGTGCATTATTCTTACATTGTATTACAACGATGTCCTAAGTGCACTCAATTACTGTACCCCTCTTACAATTGTAATTGATTGTCGGTATAATTAACAAATGTCAGCGTGACTTGTACTGAATAATTGCTGTTAATCTACAAAGTATATCTGTTTGACGCTGACACTGATTTGCCTCCCATTATGTGTGTAATAGTGCAAACTGGACTGTCCCCTGAGGGCTTCTTGCTAAGATGAATATTACTATTAACATAAGACAAGCTGGACCGAAGGTCATTGGTCAACTAAATGGTACATTCATATAAAACACACGTGTATAATTCATTTATTATATACGGCACATTGTCTGACCGTATTAAAGTTGCATTTTTGCACAGTAAATATTCGTTCAAGCATTTGGAATAAATTAAACACTGTTTGTGCATGCATATTAAGCATGACTGAGACTTTCTATTTTAATAATAAGACAGACATGTTCATTCCAATAGTTCACCAGGACTAGACTTCTTCTTTTCTACAAGCTAACAGACTATGTTCCAACCTGGAGAACCGTACGTGGTCAATAGCTGGGCTCGTACCCATGGTCCTATTAAAAAGAAATGTATCTATGGTTTAACCTTAACCACAGCTATGTAATAAAAATGTAACAATGCTTACAACTAAATATGATCGCATTTATGTAGATCGAATATTCAGTTAGTATTTAAATTAATAATTAATTAATATTAATTTTCAAACAGTTTTGACCTAGTAATCAAATATTAATGTAAAATAATAATAAATCATATCAAAGTGTAATACAGGCATGACATGTTTGTATTGTGTTCATGACATGTTAAAATATTCCTTGTCTTCATTTATCATTTAAAAATGTCAATTAATTCTACTATACTATAAGACATGACCTAACATAATTGACAGATTTAATATCAAGGAATAATTTCAAGATCGCACGTACACATTTCTATCATACTCCTACTCACTCCCAACATTCTCGCATCTCCATAGATGACTTAGTTCATAGGCGGAACTAGCGGAGGGAGGGGTCAGGGGGGTCCGAACTCCCCCTGGAATTTCCCCTGGAATATCCCAAATGTACCTGTCCATTAGTGTTATTCTTGACTGTAGGTCTTTTTTTAAGTAGCATGAAGCAATTTTTCTCGGTGCGTACATGTGTAACATAGATTCGATGGTTATGTAGTTTCTATTATCAATATGTTGCATTATTCTGCAAAATGTGTATATTGTGGTTGGGGTTCGAAAGTTTGGACCCCCCCTAGAAAAAGTTCGGACCCCCCTTAAAAAAATCCTGGATCCGCCACTATAGTTGTATCATTTACGGACAAGCATTGACCTTTTCATAAGAAGGAAATGACAATTAATTGTCGTAAAACTTATATGTCTATTAATAGAATGACTCACAAGAGTTGCAGTAAAGTAAATGCTTTAATTGACCTCACTTTTGACTTTAAAGTCCGTACATGATGTTTTCCTAATCTCTCAATTGAGTTTTAACAACTGGGCATAATAATAATTAGTTTAATTTGCCGTATTAAATACAAGTACTTGGTGATCATGGGCGTTGTAAATGTATTTGTTTAATTTTCTCGCCTGTTCTAACTCTCATATTCTCAAAGCCAAATCGCGCATGGTTGGTTTAAATTTCCAAGAACATAAAGCCTATAGGCGAATAGTTTTAGGGCGAATCAGATTATGAAAGGCCACATTTTCGCGCTAAATTATGCAATTATATTAAAATGTATTCCTACAACATTGACGTAAGTTTTCTGTCACTTCAATTACATGCTCGATTTCTCATACAACCAGAAAATATCATATTATTTCACGATGAAGAAAATTGTCGCCTTAAAGCAACTAAACGTGTCCGATGGACATAACAATTATGTCATAATGATGTGTTATCTCTTAGGCCATTGCCTTTTTGTAATAAATTGTGATATACTTGAACTTGTTCTATACTTTGTAAGATGATGAAACTTATATCCAATGAATAACATCACGTTAAACAACTTTCCACCAATCTGTCACGGTGAAAAGTTTAGAAATACAATGAGCAAATAGACGTCAGTTTACTGAGAAAACTTCATATGTGTTCATTTCATGCTATGGAAACTTTCAGGAGCATTTCTACCTTAACTTTATTTTTATAGAAGATTTTGTTCTAATAGACAACATTTTAATGTAAGATTATACAATGTCGTCTCTACTACATGATTATTGTGACAATGATGTTAACATGTATTTGTCTTTTTTCTGAAGCAATAAATAATTTCTAAAAACTGTCCACCCCCGAGTTCGAAATGTTTGTGTCACAGACTTTATATCACAGAAAATGCTCAACCAACTAAGACTCTTCATGCAATAAAGTAAAGATGCAATTGCATTCTGTGGTCTTACATGTCATGCTGATGTATGTTCACTGACTATACAGTAGGCAGATATTTGTGGTGGTGAAATGAGCATTGCAAACTGGTAAACATAGTTTATATGGTAAGAAGTGGCATTAGAACGTTTACTAGTAAACCTCAGAGTTCAGATGGTACGGGAAGATATACGCCTCATTGTGACCCTATCTGTTTAAAGTAATATCATGGTTATCTCACCTTAGAGCTAGTCGTATGTGGTTTGAAGGATACTTGGTACAAGTAATTTGTTATATTTAATTGTCAGCAAGTTGAAATCACGATTTTTATGTCCAACCTAATTATTTATATAAAATTCACTTACATCAAATGTAAAATATAATTTACAAATAATAAGTAAAACATTAAATCATTAAACATGTGCTGACGTAGTCCAGCCTATAAAATGACTTAAAGCCACCTGGATGAGAAAACACTTCCTATATCAACCAAACATTACAAAAACGTGTCTGTACAAAATACATTAAATTTTATTGACTTAGTCTAGACCAAGTATATAAAACACCTGTTAAATGTAGATGAAATTTTCATGTTTTAAATTGATCAGAAAAATCATTTGGCCAAAGATACGTTTACTTTTGTTTGTTTATGTTTTTTTTGGGGGGGGGGGTTTAATGCCATAGCAACACACTCCTGGAAAAACTAAATCTCTGGATTTAGCTGTTAACCAACTACTAAGCACATACTTTCGTCAGTGACTGACAACTGTCCTACATAATTAAAAATCATTGGTAGGAGGGAGAATGGCCGTAGAAATAATTTCATGACCAAGCTCCACGAGAGTATGCACCGCCCGGGAATTGAACACACGACCCCTTGATCAGTTTACTTTTGTCATACAGAGATTAGTATAGTGAAATATTTCTAGATAACCTTTTTAATAACTTGCTACTAGTTATGTGGCCATCATATTAAAAACAATCTAAGTTGAGCTATTATTTCATAGACGATATAGTACAAGAACACACATGGAAACAAGAGAAATTCTCCGTTTTGTGTCATCCTTGGCATAGTTGTATAAGGCTTGGTATTCTAATTGCTGCTATCATAATGTTATTTCTTACATAATACTCAAATTTAAATTCCATAATTTAAATTGAACTTTAAACAAGTTAACGATAAATATTTGTGTCTTAAATATACGTAATTGAATAATTGTGATTGATACAAGTTGTATTTAGTGCATATTTATGTTTTATAGTAAGTGAAAACTTTGAAGTCTGAATACTCAAGTATACAGATTTTATATTTCCAAGAATGTTGATGATCTTTGAATTGTCCGAAAGAAAGTTAAGTTGCTTATTTCCATGAGCAAGAAAGTTAACTACAATCTTTCTACTCTAACTAGGTGAAAGTAGGTACTATGAGAAGTCACCTGCCTGACCGTGATTCGATCATCAGTGGTTATTGTACAAATAGTAAAGTTGGCTGAACATTACATGTATATTGAAGCAGATTTTTATACGCTCTTTAACTTTAAGCTAAATTTTAGGAAAACCTACAAAATACAGTCACTCAAACACAATTCCTTAAAACATAAGCAATGCTTACATTGTATATACATGCAGCGAGGGCGGAAGTTAACAAAATCATTTTTAATTGATTTTATTCCTCATTACCGATTAATAAAAGATTGAAGACAAAATGTTCAATACAGTCCATCATGTCTACAAACCAGTGTCGATTTATCATCAGTAACAAGGACATCCAAAATTAATAATATGATAAATATGACTTTTAATGGAAGATGAATTTATGACATATCATATTTAATATTAAAATTAAACAGCTGTTTTCTATATACATGTACATATTTACAATTATGTAACACTCCTCAACACAAAAAGAAACCGTCATTTGTTTTTCTTGACATCTTAACTAAGTATGACTAATTTTGGTTATTATAAATAGCGTAATATTATACTTTTGTTGGGATATTTTATATGTAATATCAGGGTGGTCAGTCAACATAATTATTGTTTCTGGAATGGTCAAATCTTTGAATTCAGCTCAGTGTTAACTAGTTACTAGGCCCTTACTTCTGTCAGTGACTGACAATTGCCTTGCATGATTTGGATGTAGTGGTTGGAGGGGAATGGCCGAAGAAAGAGTTTTTACAGTCTGAACATATAAGATAGAGTGCTATGGAACTTAATTAATAAGAAGGTCCCATGTATTAAGAGCATACATTTGTAATTCCTAATTGAACATAAACGATGGTATAACCTTTTACAAGTTTGTCTGTATTGGTTTCATTGTATGAAAATATGACATGCAAATATATGTCAGTAGAACAAAATGACTAAGCTTGATATACTATAATGACTTTTTTACAATTAATTATAACACTAATTATAAAATGAGTTAATTAATGTTTTCTAACATGAAACCTTTGCACTGTAAAAAGTACTCAAGATACTGTTATGCAAATGAAAGTCGATGGCTATATACAGATGTATGAACTGTTTTGTATGAAAAAAGATACTTTTTCATACAATGTATATATGTTTTTATCTAACTTGTTTTTTACACATAAAGGTAAATATGTGCTACAATGTAATTATAAACTCTCTCGCTAAACATTTTATCTTGTGAAAAAGTGTCTTTTCCTGGTTGCCAGGGATACCATATTGTTGACGCAGTAGCCTAGCAGTATAGTTACTTTAAAATGTTCATGTAATATTTTGATCAAAAGGTTGTTCCACTATCAATACCATCAATTTTGATGGTCCTAAAAGTTGAATTTACTGTATGTTCATGTAGACATACGCCATCTATTCTTATGCAATGATAAAGTCCTTATTCATTAAGTCGGATAGAAAATACCACGAGTCAAGTATATATCTATAATAAGAACAAGCCATCAATATGTCAATACACAATTGTCAAACATTTATTGATATAAACTCATATGACAGAACAATGGCATCTAAGGGAACAGATTAAACTTAAACTGGTAATATAACAATGATGGTGTTTGACAAATAATGCATGTGTTTTTATGGCCTTCTATTGTTTAAATGTGCCACCAATAAAGATCATAAATAATGTATTCTTGATTTATAGCAATATTATAATTATGTTCATGCATTTTTAATTTGTGCATACATGAATTTTAATACCACAGATTGAACATAAAAAATTAATCAGGTCATTAAAATCATTTCAGAGTTGGCTACACTCGCGCCTTATCAACACATTATCTCACATTGCTGTATTTTATATTACAAATACAATGATCTATGAGATGCCCTACAAATCATATTATCAGAGTTAAAGAGATACTCAACTGCTCACGTATACAGATTTCGCTATTAATAAAGTAAGTAAAGTAATATCTTTAATTAAGGTAGTGAATGCAAATGATCTGTTAAGGCCACAACAAGTTGATCATGTATTCTATGGATTCGCTCGCACCTTAGTTTTGACGGTTTTTACAAAATAATATTTATTATTTCCATGCTCGCTCATAAAAATTTCATCAAACCGCTATATAAAGCAACTGAATTAAGATTTTTTCTTCGCTCGCTCGCCCCATTTTTTCCAGAAAAATCCGTAGAACACATCATCAACTTGTCGTGCCTTTATGCATTTCCTAGTATTTTTGTCTCATGTCAATTTTCACAAGCTGTACCAAACGAATCAGCTAATCTATTGTAAGTATTGCATTCATTTTGGGCATATGAGGAGTCTGTCATTGACTGCATCAAACTATTAAGTCACACTTTACACATGAAACACGTAAAAGGAAAAAAACCACAACATGGCTGTATAAATTCACGTATTATGCTTGCCTATGTATTGGGTGACAACATACACGTAATACCTTCAAAATCCGCTTCAGAAATCTTATTAATTGGACGTACAAAATATTTGCATACATACCTTCCATTTTCTCTGTCAGCGACACATAACAGATCTCGAGTTTCATCCAAAGCTAAACTGTGAGGTATTTGGAATTGATCATTACCTGGTGCCATACCTGAAAACATCACAGTAATCAGAAGATACATGTATTTTCATAAACATGTTAAAACAAAAATAATCGTAAGTCAATAAAAAACAAAAAAAATCATAAGATCAATTTTATTGAACGGTAATTCGTCACAACGTGTTACTTGATTTTCTAAGAAAATTCTATTAAACAATTAGCAATGTCCTTATATTGATTATGTCCAACAAGACTGGTACGACAAAATTATCCTCACTAAGTTAAAGAAAGATGTTAATTCAAAACGTTCTGAACAGTTAACCAATTTTCTAAAGATGTGAAAAACACAAACCAGTTTCCACATTCTAAAGATAACATCATAAAAGTATGCTTAAGTAACAAGAAAAATTGTTGAAAAACATAAGCTATGATTAGCTTTTGTCAGACTAAAGGTAAATCATTCAGTCTTGAAATCAGAAATGGACACACGACAAATTGTAAAGGGCCATTTTCCCCTAAAGCATCTATATTAATGCCAAAGCACGTTTCTCACAAGTGCAAGGAGGAAGTCTGACATGGTCACACAAATATGGGCGTCACAAACCATGGAATTAAATATGGTCCGCTCCTTCCTCATAGTTTGTTGTATTAATCATACAATACGTAAAATGTCAAAAACCGACTTCAACCAACATAATGATAATGAACTCGTAGTCATGACAGATTATCATAATTTAATATTTAATACGTGCTTAGAATTTATCATAGACAATTAAAGTTCATCATGAAAACATTAAGACATTTTATTGAGGGATGTTGGCGTCAGTGTTGCAGAATACATTGGAATTAAGCTGTCACGTAAGACAATAAACTGTGGTCGATGAAAGTCAATAGTATTTAGACATTTATGTTAAATGGAATAATAATTATGTCCAGTATATCAATACCAGTTTGTTTTCATGCATAATTTATATTTTATTGCATGACGCCATGTAATTATGCACCGCAAATAATTGAAATTAATCATAGCTTTGCATTCAGTGAATTAACGACAATAACAGTTTAGTCTGGAAAAAAATCAAGTTTAGAAAGTTAAAACACGATATCTGCCAATCAAGTAGATAAAACATAAACAATTATTCAATTCTAACATTGTTAATGTCAAGATCCAACAACAAATCGTGTAATCTTTGATAGCTTAGCTATATATCAACATTGCTTGTTTTACGGCAATAACCAAGAGCAATCGTACTGTTTTAGTAAGGCTTCAGCTGAGAAAGTACTGACTGAGCTAGCTTCTACTGGAAACAAAACACTTATATAATCAGGAAACGTCTTACCAAAAGAAGGACTTCCCCATTTTGTTAACAATGTACCATTTCCAGAGAATTTCATGATTCGTCCATTACAATAACTGTAAAATAATATTGTTACTTTCAATAAAATATTGCATTGCTTTGAAAAAAGTGAGTGAAGTTTCTGCATTCTACGCAACAGAGACACAAAAGACGAACAATGCACATTTTTATCGTTCCTAGGACTCTACAATTACAAGTAATAAACCGTTTACGTCCTCACACTACCATTGAGTTATAGCCAAGCGACTTGATTACATTTTGTCGATGGATATAACTGTGGCTACATATATTCGTCACAGACTTGATGCACAGCAGCATAGAGGATGGTAAAATTGCTACATGCCATGATATTTTTTACAAACGCCTGGCAGCTTACTGATCCTCTTTCATGCAAATACTTTGGGAAGCAAATAAAGACAACAAAGACGACTCATAGCAATGTAATGGTATAACTTCTTACCCATCGGCTACGAAGAAATCTCCTTGTGAAGTAACAGCTACGTCAGTAGGTTTACAGAAGTGGCTATCGTCACTTCCTGGTTCTAGTTTTTCACCTAAAACGAGGCTTGGTTTTGTGTCGTCTGCTGGAATTTTCATAACCTGGAAAATATGATGTAAAATATCATAATTGATAATAGTTAAGTATTCACTAAACACACTTACGCAAAACATATCTTGACAAAAGTAATTAAAAATATCACAAGTTCGAGTTCTTACAATTAATACTAATCATTCTCAGCTCCACTTCCTCGCCCCAACTACTGCGCTTGTAGGGTAGAGTTTCTTGTTAAATAAAACTATGAGATGGCTTTTGAATGTTATTTGAACCAACGCACGGCTGGCTACCTTAGGATATTATGAAGCATTTTCCGACTTGAGGGCATTTTTTCGTAGGTCATATATGAGTTTGGTGGGAGAAAACAATGATTTCCCCATCTGCTTATGTTTAAATCAGATTCCAGACAAAATTGCCATGGGATTAAGATCACCCAGCTCTCTTTTTTGCGATGGATCTGAACCATCCAAGCACAGTTTATTTGACCAATGTGATAGTATACATGGATAATTACTCGGTTAACTTTTACCATTCATCATTTATATAATCAACGAACACTACCAACGAAGAAAACAAATTTTATATGACAAAGGTAACAATATGTTTTTCCTTAATGTCATTTGCCACGCTCCTAGTGTCCCATTTATCAACTGTAATTAACATGATTAAGTCTAGGTCAGGGTTTTAGTAGACACTAAAGAATTCATAAATGTACGTCCATAAGCAATATAAGATCTCACCTGGTGTAGACCTACATCTGTAAGCCAACGATTACCTTCGTGATCTATAGTTAGTCCATGAGGCATGTAGAATCTGTATATATAAAAGTTTAGAAGAAGTCAATTCATGTTACATGTAATACCGAAAGATCGTAGACACAAGCGGCAACTATACCCAACTTTGACATGCCCGCATTCGTATCATGTAATAGAAACATACAAACAAATACAGTACAGACACAATGGAATACGTACGTTTATTATTACTATTAATGTTAACTAAGTCGTATATAGTATCTAAACCATAAAAACAGAATTTCTTGTATTTCAAGTACAAATAGTTAATGTGTTGTACGTGTACTTACATTCCAGCTCCAGATTCTGATATTTTATCTCCAGTTTGTGGATCCACAGTGATGAGAACATTCTTCTGTATTGGTCCTAAAGCTGCATTTATTTTGTTCAATGGACCAAATGACCTGTAAATTGTAATATATATTAAATGATACAAGCCGAAATCTCCTGAGTAAGAAATCAAGAGTACTTGCAAAATATAACTAAATTTGTTTATAAGGAATTATACTCAGTTTATTGAGCAGCCAAAACTTAAACGACAAATACCTCTTGTTTCAAACATGCGACCTCTCAATTCCATAGCGTGCCCTACCAATGAACAACTGATTATACAACCAAACATATCAGTTTGTGATATTCTCACAACTGGATACATACCATCTGTCCCAGCGTCTATCAGCTCTATGGAACACAACCAAGTTGTCATTAGTATCCATGGCAACACCACCAACTTGACCAATCTCTGACTGTACATCTTTAGCAGGCCATTGTTCAACTTGTGCTAATATATCTGTATCAATAGGTACTTCTTCTTCCTCAACCCAGTCACTGTAAGGGTCCTGTGGATATTGTTGATTTTGGTAGTAATCAAGGGCATCTAAATACTGAAAAAGAAATGAAAATATTGAGGTTGGTGTTTGAACTTTACGCCGTTTATTGGAACAAAAGGTTTTTTTCTGCCGTTTACTAACACCCAGCATTACTTAACAAGCATACTTTCTTAACTAGCTTTCTTGGACACATTTACGAGTATTCTTGACAATCCTTCCACAAGAAGACAACAACTTATTTGTGTACAAAGGAAAATCAACACCTTCGAACTGTTTTGGAATGTTATGACCTGATGCGGCAATAAATTCAACACGAATGTTATTACCTAGAATTCATACATCTTCTAAGCAGCGTCACAGTTTGTAGCAAAACAGTGGAATTTCTACATTGTTTCAATCTATGGGGTGTCTATGACAATTGGCGAGACCCTACATTCCTTATATGTCAAAGCTGTAGCAGCATCACAGTTTATACAATGCGATGAACATTTCTATGGTAAACAATTTCATGCGGAAAATCAAGATCTCAATCAAACTCTTGACTTACATTTTGAAGTTTATTTACTTAGAATCTTTTCAAGCAAATTTATTTATTGGCGTTCACGCCGTGTCAACACAATTTAGGTCATTTTACGGCGTCCAGCACACATAACCTAGCTTTCCTGGACCATTGTCTATAACCAGTACTCACTTACCCTTCCACAAGGCCGGAAACTTCTCCATATTATCTAATCAATGATGGAAAATCGACATTGTTGTAAAATTTTCATGGAAGGGTATAACCTCCCCGGTTGGGATTCGAACCCGCACCCCCTCGGGCACAAGTATCCAAATCCCGGCGCGCTACCAACTGCGCTATCGAACGGGGGAAATAAATAAATATACTTTTCAAGCAAAGCCGTCATGACTTTTTTAGATGTTTATTAGTATTAATGATTAATTAAGATATTGCAAAGATATTGCCTTTTGTGCTGATAGACCAGCCCGATAAATCCTGATGTACTCGCTGTCCTGAACTTAAGACTAGTACAAAGAGGCAATTTGCATTTTTTCTGCCACAAAGGAACATATAGATGTCAATTGCTTGATACAGAATAGCTGCGTTTTTCATCTCGGAACCATGCATAATAAAGTATCGGCGGACATTGATTGAATATCTGACCCATGCAAATCTCGTGGGAAGACAAAATCCCGATGATGAAAATTATGGCTTTGATATCAGAATTCTGATTGCATTATATCGATTTTGTATACAGAAGGATATTGGCTTCTTTCTTTGCATAGTATACACCAATAGGTCAGTGCAAAACTGGTCTTATTACATGTAAATAAAGAAGGGTGTCGACTAGTTTCAGGCTGGCTTACCCATCGGCGTTTCTTTTGTGTTAGTTATTATTGAGGGAAAAAATAGTAATGTTGTACATGTACCCGTACACTCTGTCGCACACCGTTTACAACTTTGGAGAGCATGTTGATAAAATATACAGGACAGTAACTGCTGTCAAAACGGTTTTAAAATCTTAAGAAGAATTAGGTGGTAAAATATATAGCACAATGTTTTCTTGGTAGTTCATAATAGACCAAACGATACATCTATGAGCTGTACAAATCAGAAAATGACACACGCAGTTTTGTTTCGGCATGTTTATATAAAATATTCCAATAAAATATTTCCCCAATATTCATAGACGAGGAGGACAAACGGTGTGGGCGTGGAAACTAAACAAGAAATTGATTTTTGATTACATTTCTACTTTCTAGACGCTTAATCAATATTAGGAAATTACTAACATCATACTCTACATAATGGAATTGGCTTATTACGAGCTTTCCAGAATGATTTTATTTGCTTTAATAAATCATGAGAAAGTTTTGTTAGTTTAAGAGCCATATTTTCATTGTTAATTTATGACTATATTAACTTTGAGTCTTAACGCCTTCAACAACTTCAGGTATTTACATGTATTAAGAGCAACTGACCTTACCATCTAAACAAGTATGGCCACAACATTTTTATTTAGAAGTACTCGTAAATAAAGCCAAGAACGTATTGAGTAGTTGTTGTTTGCGTTTGTTAGGTTTAACGCCGTAGCATCAAATTGTATAGGTCATGTAACGGCGGTCAGTCAAGCTACTCACTCCTCCTGGAAAGGCTAAATCTCTGGATTAGCTGTTAACCAACTACTTAGCGCATACTTTCGTCAGTGACTGACAACTGCCCTACATAATTAAAAATTATTGGTAGGAGGGAGAATGGCCGTAAAAATAATTTCAATATCAAGAAATGAATTTCTGCTCCAGAGGTCTCAGGGTTCAGGCTACTGGGTAAATACAATATGACTAATATTTGTGAATTTTATTTAACAGTCAAAGGCGTTTACATTAACCCCGTTGATTTAAATACACAATTATATATAGAAAGTACAGAGCTGTAGTGTGTATTTTTTAAGCAGACTTAAAAATATCAACAAAGGCGGATGAACTTGTTTTAACATCGAGCTTCAAACAAATTTGTTCCATTTTAACAAATTGCATGTGAATCAAATAAATATTACCAATATGCAGATGTCAGCAATAATCTTGATAACTCTGCGGTACACATAAATAAACAAGATAAATGAATGAATATGTATCACTGTTGTAAACATCAAAGGAAATATCTTAATTGATATTGTTAATTACATGTCATTTTAACAAACCTTTTAATATCTCACAATTACGTTTTGCTAATTAGCAGATAAAAACATCAAAATACCACAAGTCTTATCCTTTATCTTAATCAAATAATCTTGTCGACATGTCTCAATTAAATAAATTTTATACTGTTTCAGTCGCGTATGAAGCATTTGTAAATAAAGGGCTCTCTATCACCGTTCCTTAACAATTGCACTTTTTTGGGGACCTAAGTTTTGAAACTATAAGGTTCTGTTAGCAAACATCTTTACTTTCATCATCAATGAAAGAGTATTTTAAGGCCTGTACTCGCAACATAAACCTTGTTGTAAGTATACACGGACTGCAATGTAAGTTATTTGGAACTAGTTCAAAACGCTGATCATTGTTTCTGAAGGTTTGTTTCTATTTAGTACTAAATATTAATTATGATCGACATAATTATCGACAAATTTGAGACTTAATTGCGCGTGGTTATATAAGTATAACTTAACAACTGTGTAACAAAACCTATACACAAAAAAGTATCAATATAATATAGTGCAGCGGTAATGTAGCGGAGTATTAAAATTCTGGTCTAATAAGATTGACATAGAATAATCCAGTTCCTACATAATGAAGCGAGTATTTTCTTAAATTATACAAAGAACAAAGTGAAATGATCCACACAGGCCTGATAACAAGGATACAAGGCGACCTGTCCAATAATTTTACGAGTACCAAATGTCTAACGTATGACAGTAAATGACCAGTAACAAACGTCGAGTGGTCAAAATGATGTGAAATATGATGGTATATAAAGTGAACAACCATAAATCAAACACTTATGTGACATGAATGATAATTTATTAGGGTTGTCTTTAATTGGTTCAAAGAAAAAAAAGTTATTATAGTTTGTAGACAGTAAGGTTCAGCCAAAGTTGATCAACCAAGTATGTGTACATAGTATTTTAACAGGATTGTGTGTTTGCACAGTACACTCGATATAGTGTTGTTTATCTATTTATTTTTCGACAAACGTTTTAGTCAAAAGCCATTATCAACCATTTTTCAGAACAATTTTAAAGACAACTTGGTTTTTAAAGTCATTTTTGGAACGGGCGGGGTCGAATGGTTACGACTTTAGACGGATAATCATTGGATAGCCTGTTCCGCTTTGGTTCGAACCTACCCCGTAAGAAATTTTTATCCTATACTAGCTCAGTTCTGGATGCAGGAAACTGACTGATTTTGATCACGAACTTTATTGAATTTGTTTCGCAATCGAGCTAAGTAAATTACTAAAAACTTCCCGTGTTACGGTGTTAGTGATCTGTTAGTAGCAGCTTTCTGACAAAAGTTTCAGTAATATCATGGCATCAGTAATATCAGTCGACGAACACAGTATTCCTGGCATATCACTTCACATAATATCCTTACCAGTACATGACAACTGTCTTATTATATTCAGAGACAGGAGAGATTAGCAATAAAAAATACTTTATGACTAATTTCCTCGAACACTTATAGGCCCAACCCGGTGTTATCGAACCAGACAGGCAGGCGGGTTTTTGATTGAGGTAACAAATCGGCAATAAAAAAACCTAAATGTGCATTAGAAAGTAAATACTAGGGATGAAACGATACCGTCATCACACGATACGATACGTATCGATACGAAAGAAGACGATATAATTATTTACGATACGATACGGGTATTAATTGTAAAAATACAAACATTGGTTTGACGAAATATTTGATGGTCTTAACAAAGCAATATGCACCGGGGCAGGAGGATCGCTTTGAACACCAGACTCAACATCGTTGTTGTTTTCGTCGGCTATGTGTAAACCTTGAATACATACGCTGTATTACTGATGATTGTATTGGTCATTTAAAAATAAACTAACCAATCTGTGATCGTTTTACAGGGTTACGAATATCTGGGTCGTATCGCAATATATCGCGCTGGGCCACGATACATATCGTGTTCCGAGTATCGATATTGTATCGATATATCGCTATATCGTCTCATCCCTAGTAAATACCATTGGGATGTATTGTAAAACGTTTAACATAACAGAAGTATGTTCATTACTGATATAAAGACTTTGTATGAAAACAAAAACACAAACCCTGAGCAATCCAAACACACCTGTAAATTTTGAATTATTTTGTCCCATCCTCATGGTAATACATGTACATGTATATTTTTGTACCTGTATCTATTATGTGTTGAAATGACGAGTAGGATATCAAATAGTACACGTGTTATCACGAACATATCGTGCACTTGGCAATAGTTTCGTGTTTTGTAACACATACAGCGACTGGCAAAGTCACATCTACAAACACAGTCCTACATTAGTAGGAAGAATTATTGTAGATATTTTACATTACAGAGAGTAAAATGTGATTTACATAGATATACTTGTATGTATGCTGACCTAATAAAAAGCTTATTAGACCTAGTTACTGAACAGTGAAAGCTTTCACAGACTTAATGATAACAAATTGACACACGATGCCTCACATATAAACATTTACCATATTTAAGTAAATTGTAAAACAACTATAAAACAGTAAATATAGATGTACTTACGTATTGAAATTTGTCAAGAAAGCCAGGTTGTTGTTGTAATAGAGTGTTCTTAATATCTGTATTTGCTACTGCTTTACTGTAAACAAATCCAATCCAACATGACAGAAATAACACTTCACACTTCATGGTTCTAACCTAATTATCCACACCGTGTCGCCCACAAAACAGCAGGCACCGCTATCTATTGTGGAGACCCTTTAACTGCTCTTATCAGTTTAAAACTTGGCCCCTTTTTCTACGAGAACGTGTTAGTTCGTGATGTTAATAATGAATGTTTATCTCAGAGAAAAACCTGAATGATGTTCTATGACTAAAATTGATTATGTTAATGTAAACACCGATGACGTCAATATTGGACATGTTACAGAGAGATTCTGCGAGAGTCGATATCCACAATACGGGAAAAGTACGTACCGGAATGGAATTTATTCTCAACCGATCAATAATGTCATACTGGTAATTAGAGACCGTATCGTAGAAACGTCAAAGAATATTACAATAGACGAGAATGATATCAGACATACAAATGATTTGTAAACACAAGGGAATTTATTCGTATGTTTGCTCATGTAACAAATGAATCCAAATTTATTATTAAGTCGGACAATGCTAACTTGAAACCAATATCACTTGACTCCTTTGTCTGGTTCCAAGTCGTACTTTGACAGGTAAAAGTACGTCAGACAAAGCACGATAATGGTCGTGCCCTATGTAATTAATTAGGTATTGGATAATTATGTTTTCAAATGAACATTTCTCACTACACAGGTTTAAATCAAAGAATCATTTTACAAGAATTACAGTGGATGCCTTTTTTTAGTTCCTCGATTACATTTATGCTAAATAAAGTATCCGAAATTCTAACGAGACTAATCCAGGTCCGAATTGTGTTCACTTTGAGGCATGGTTTTTGGTTAATCGTTCGCTAAATATACGAGCAATCAGAAAAATTGACTTCGAAAGACTTTTATAGTACCGAACTTCTACTAAAGTTACTATTGTCAGCAAATGATCATGCAAAATTAAGAAAACGTAAACAAATATTTTGTTACCTGAATAATAAATGAGGGGGGCATAATCGTGCTTTGCCTGATCCGATAACGATAGTGGTAAGGGGCAGGTAATCAAGACTTTTGACTCCAACGCTGAGGAATATGAACAATTTTCTATTCCCAGTCTTGAATGTTTAAAGCTTACATCAAACATAATATGCATAAAACAGACTAATTTAAGTTTCCATTAAGTAATTTTGCATATTGTTTTATGAATCCAATCCCTGCAAATTATTTTTGTTGTAGACAACAATTATTGTTTTGTGAATTGCATCATATGGAATTACACTCATAGTATGCACGTTATTTATATTCAAACATTAAGACAATGTATAATGTTCTAGAGGCGGAGCATTCCATTAAGTCGAATAAAAAAGTCTTAAATTTAATTGGTTTGGTATAATAACTTATGCATGCATGACTTGTTGACTAATACGACGCCTTCGTTGGTATCAATTAAGTGATCTACCAAAACATTATTCGTGCATAGAATCTTTTAATGTTACGCTCAGACGCATTGCAAATATTCGTTTTAGATAGAATATGCAAGTTAGTAATGCTTTATTCGATTCCCGGGCGGGGCATACTTTCGTGGAGCTTGATCATAAATTATTTCTACGGCCATTCTCCCTCCTACCAATGATTTTTAATTATGTAGGGCAGTTGTCAGTCACTGACAAAAGTATGCGCTTACTAGTTGGTTAACAAGTAAATTAAGAGATTTAGCCATTCCAGGAGTGAGTAGGTTGACTGACCGTCGTTATATGACCTATAAATGTGTTGCTACGGCGTTAAACCCAACAAAAACAAACACATTTTCACAGTCGTTGGGGTTCGTGTAATAGTACAGTTCGATTTTACAATCATTAGGTTTACATGTAACGGTACAATTACATAGTCACCGGGGTTCGTGTAATTGTACAGTTCGATTATATACGCATTGAGTTCACATGTAACAGTTCATTTTCACAGTTGTCAGTCACTGACAAAAGTATGCGCTTAGTAGTTGGTTAACAAGTAAATTAAGAGATTTAGCCATTCCAGGAGTGAGTAGGTTGACTGACCGTCGTTATATGACCTATAAATGTGTTGCTACGGCGTCAAACCCAACAAAAACAAACACATTTTCACAGTCGTTGGGGTTCGTGTAATAGTACAGTTCGATTTTACAATCATTAGGTTTACATGTAACGGTACAATTACATAGTCACCGGGGTTCGTGTAATTGTACAGTCCGATTATATACGCATTGAGTTCACATGTAACAGTTCATTTTCACAGTCGTCGGGGTTCGTGTAATAGTACAGTTCGATTATATACGCATTGAGTTCACATGTAACAGTTCATTTTCACAGTCGTCGGGGTTCGTGTAATTGTTACAATTAAATTTTATAGCCACTGTAAATTAAATATCATTATCATAAAATTGAATTAATATTGAATTTAATCTAAATTTGATGTTTTGTTTTGAATTGGTTTTTGAAGTCATTGGGTTTACGTGAATTGTTAAAATAATTTTTATAGTCATAATAAAAAATAATATATTTGAAATTGATTTTTCAATTTAAAGTTGAACTTGGATTTGAAATTAAATTTGACTTGAATTAAATTTGTAAAAAATGATTTAATTAAATCTAAGTAAACTTAAGTAAAGTAACAAAGTAAAGTAATTTCGGTTGCGTTTACGGAATACGTTTAACATATTCCTATAGATTAAAAGCAGACAATAAAAATATATCAGAAATCTTGGCACTTTAATTAACAAAGCTTTGATGAAAGTGGTTGATTTGTTTGGAAACTAGCGTAATTATATACTCTTGATATACTGAATGGAAGTTTTCCATTTATGTAACCACTAATAAGTTCGGGTTACTTATAATTTCTGTTGGGGCTACAAATGTACCAAAAATATACAAATAATATACAGTGCTTGCCACTTTTGCCACTGTTGTTCGAACAACCACTTTCATAGACCAGACTAGCTAGTACACCAGCATTTACAAAGTCAGCACGGTAATTAAACACGAATATAGAAAACAATTATGAATATATAACGTTTAATTAATAAGACATATAAACGTCATACAAGCATTTGACAATCGTTTATGTTGAATATTTCATTAGACAACTATATAGGGCAATCTTTGACAGTCTAAGTGATTCAGAGAGGCAGAATCTTTTCATAAATGATGCATAAAACTCGTAAACCTTTGTCGGATGGAAAATTAAGGCGACGTATCTGTCAAACGTAATTACTTTGTTGACACTTTTTGTACTAAATTATAGAAAACTGAACTATCATAAATGAGAAGAAAGTCTTTACAAAAAATTACAAGCGAAAGTCCGTTTTATAAACTTGGCGCAAAAAGTTTGAAGACTTATGAAATTGTTTACGATGATTATTTTTTTATTAGGTACGGGGCAGTCAGAACAAAGAGGTGGGAGTATTAAGCCAACATATATTAATGAAAAAGTAACAAGAGAACATTGTTTTCTTTCCTAAATATCTGCTCTTCGAAATAAATAGCGCCTTCAAATCAATTTTTTCCATATATCCGTAGATATACAGTTTAATTTTCTGTGAAGTTTAAGCCTATAATGGAAATGACAGGAAATACTTCTAAACATTTAAAAACTGTCGTCTGCTTTTATTATAATGCTGTTGTCGTTATTAGATGCAATCAATGTAGTAGGAAAATATATCCTCTCATTGGTATGAGCTGAGACGGAAAAACCGGATAAATCTGGTTTAATATTCAAAGTAGAGTACGATGTCATCCAGTTTGCCACATATGAAACTGGTTTCCGAAGGTCATTCAGTGATATGCAAATCAAGTTTATTAGAACTACCTTAGGACTAGCTTAAATCATATACAAATGGTGCATATTTAATGTAGGACAATCCTAGTAAAATTGAATAAACTCGTAAGATGTTGTAATGTTATATTCAATGGAAGCTAATTTGTCTATTTATTGAGTTTGAAATAACTCAATATAAACGTGTTATTATTTAAAAAAAACTAAATCCGAGGAAAATATTCAAATTTCTCGAACGTGGGTCAAGTTAACCTGACAAGATAATAATGTCGCAACTGAGTATTATATTATATTGACCTTAAGGTATTAAGTGTGTCCAATCTTTTATTAATGAAGTATTTGTAATATAGGGTTTCAACATTAATTGGATAAAATGAATTAAATTTACATTAATTGCCATCGTATAAGTGTCGTTTTGTACAAGTGATACATGTACATATGACAAGTGATATGGTAGGAAGAAAAATGAGATTTTAAGTTAATTATTCATATATTCTAAACTTTAGATATTTGTAATTGAAACCAGGGTTGAATACAAATAAAGTTTATATCCCATTTCCGCATTTCGCGAATACAACTTAAATGATTAACAAAGCTGGAATTAGTCATTGCCCATGAGGATATTAACCGTGGCAACCAACACATGTTACCGCCACAGTCCGGACATTCTGCCGAATCGAGGTAATCGCGTTTAATCTTAAAGACAACGAGTCTATGCACGGTCAAAATTCCATCGTTTAATCGCTTCGCTATACAAGATGTTTTACGTCGCATTTCAACTATTTTAGCCATATTGCGGGAGTGACTGGTCCAACTTATCCATGCTTAAATATCTAGCCCAACGCATCTAGTGTATAAACCTCGGCACTGCCTGAACGGTGTTTATCACTTAAAAGAAAATGAAAATGATAGTCAAAATATCATTCCTTAGTTTTAGGTTTCAGCTTATTGACCTACTACGCTGATTTTCTCTGTTCAGAGAAAATATCATATTAGGCCTATTGTCGAATTATTTCTCATTTCAAGGTTTTTTAGAAAAGCGAGTCATTGTAAGCAACTACCATTAACCTATTAAAAGTGAAAAAGGCAAGCTAGTAATTATATCATCGTCGGCAACCATAGTACTTTCTTCCATTCCACTCCATACGCGGTGTAATGTATCGTGGAATAACCGAGGATGTAATTATATATTACCCATTTAAAAGTGTAAAAGCGGCTTAAAACTGAACTTCGTCAGTTAAGAATACACTAATACATGTCCACCTAAATGCACCTGTGCTTCATTTTTGTTGATGCCCCCAACCTTTAATTAATTGACTTCCGTTTACTTTTATTGGATTAGCTAATTACTAAAAACCCTTGGCTTAATGTTTTATGTGAACTGTACATTAACCCTGAACTTGATAACAACGCTCCATAAAAATATCCAATGAAACTTATCAACAACAGCCATGCAGCAGCAGAGCTGTTTCTAAATTGACCGTGAGGAAGGAATAGTTAACTTCCGCAGAAAGTTCACTAAATGAATGAATGCATTTGATGTAACTCTTATTCGGGGGCGGTTCATGGCCTCATGAATGTTGCAGTGCCTGCAGTTTTCGTAACAAGTACAACTAAGAATTAAGTTGTATTTGTCATGTTATTATAACATTGTACATGGTCACAGACTTGCGTAATGCCAGGTTTTTGGCCATAAAAGATGAAAAGACGCATAGATGTAAGCAGTAAATTTTGTCATTAATCATTTTAATTTGCAAAACACGTGGTCTAGAGCGTATAATCTTGACCAATCAGGGATTGTTATTCTTAAGCGGTAATTTACGCTATGTTGAAGTACATGAAAGTCTTATTATACAAATGTATGCACACGTCATGCAGTTTTTGTGGTGGAAAAATGCTATTTTTGTAAATAGTTTTTCTGAATGCTTGAAACTTCTTCGTGAAGAATGAATAAATCAAGCCCACTATTAATCTGTCACTGACAGTGTTCAACAATGAAATTGCTCATAGAATTAGTTGTAAAAATAAAATTGTCATGATATCTGCCAAGTTTTTTTTCATATTTATTTCCTGGTCTTTTAAATACATTAACAGTGGTAAAAAGTACAAGAAAAGCAATCGTACACCTTCGTTTTTTTCCGTTATAGGACATAAGCTATTAGACATTCCTCCTAGCAACCCTAGTTTTGTTTCTTTACTGTATCTTTATGAGATTCATCAGAAATTATACGTTTTATGAAGCAACTGATTATCGCCGTAAGTCGCATTATATGATCACAGAATGTTTTTCAAGAATTGTATTGCTTTATAAGGAGAATCTTTCTGATCCTGGGAAATGGATTGTTATTCCTGAACCGGCTTCCGCAACATGACAAAAAGCTTTTGATTGTAAAAGAATACTAACCAAAAGATAAAGGTGCATAAAGCCAGAGAACTTTTTTGTGGGAGGGGCATTTTATGAATGATGGTATCCGGCTTCAATAATGGTTAACAACGGAACCAGGTGTCATTTAAACCGACATTTAGAAGTTTTGACAAGAATATAAATACGCTAGTATTAAGGTCAAACTTTTGTTGGCAAATGTTCATTAATTTCAAGTTTACAGGAATTGCATATTATTTGTTTAAATTTTATTAATTTTAATTTCTTTAAATAGAGATAAAGCAACAAGTTGGCAATGAATGACAACAACATTAACAATTTAACAACATGCATATTCAACATTTATGTGTCAGAAACGTATCGTCCAATGCAAAACTGTTGTTTTATTGAAATTGATGAGACTTTCATGGCTGTGAAGGAGATTTCTTTGCAACTTCTGAACAATGTACAGTTTTGGCGATGCAAGATAATATTATTGTAGCATAAACATAAATTTATGGAAACGGGAGACAGTTTTTATTAGGTAGATTTGCATATATTTAAATAAACTAAGTATTGTAAATTATATTGTTTCCATTAACATTTATCTTAATGTGATGTATGATACCCCTTGTAAAATCGACCGGACATTTGTATTAATGAAAAAACGGACAAATGACGTCATCATGTATAGGGTTTTCGTGCATAGCATAACTTCCAAGAAAATGGCGAATACGTCATTATGCATAGATTCTCCATTCAATGTGTAACTTTAAATAAACGGTGCAATGACGTCATTGTGCATGAATTTTCCGGACGCTGTGTTACTACTCTTGTTCATGTAATATAATGTAGAATTCTACTTTATGGACATTTTTCAACGTTTTTCAAATGTTTTTTTGAAAGTGGATCTATTTTATCGCTGATGAATAGAAACTACAAGTTGGCATTATAATGCTTGTTTGTTTGTTTGTTTGTGTTTTACGGCGCACCAACACAAAAAGGTCATATCGCGCCGAAAGCAATTAATGATACTTTTAATTCAAACGAAATAAATTATCTAATACTCTATATCTTATTAAAATACATTTATTTCCTTCAAAAAGTTAAGTATCGCATAATGATGGCACAGACTGCATTATAATGCATGTCGTCACCTCAATCTAACAATGCTCTAACTACCAAATTTTTATTTTTGGGAAATGGACTTCAAAAGTTCAAAAGGTTATATCTTCGTTGTTTCAGCCTGTATAGACATGAGACTTGGTAGGCACATTAACAATGTTATTCAACACATACATGAGGAATATAAATGAAATATTATGAATAGTAATGCTGAAAATTGAAAAAATGTGTTTGGAGATAGGTCAAAATTCGCTTATTTTAGTTGATGCATCTTGTTCTAACATTGCGCTATCTCCAAGAAGACATTATAATGAGATTTGAGCACATTTTCTATGTTTTTGAGTTTGTTACACTGCCTATGTTGCAGCATACATATTTTTTTTTGGTATACACCGAAAATATGATGTCACTAGAGAGGAAAAACACGATAACCATGTTGTGTACTCCGACTGGACGAAAGGAGATAGAGCAATGTTCGAACAAGCTTCTATGGACTTAGAGCATTGTTGGAGTCAATTAGGACATAAAACGAGTGACGAAGATTTCATTTTGATCGGATAACAGTATTTTCAGCCCAAACATTGATCTATGTCCTGGACATAGAGCAATGTTTACCCTATGAGCAGAGAAAATGTGTGGAGATAGGATAATGTACGATTGGCGAATTGGGCTGTTTGACATGATAGAGTCTCGAAACCTTTTTTAGAAGATAGAACAAGGTCATACAAGTCGCTTGGTATGTTTATCTCATTTTTTTCAAAAATGGAGATAGGACATTGTTAGATTGAGGCGACGATGTGTTATCTATGCATTGTGTAACTTTAAGATAAATAAATGAAAACTTCGAAATGACGTCATTCATCATGCATGTGTTTTCCGTGCATTTTTTATTACTGAAAACCCGAAGAAATAACGTCATTGTACATAGGTTCTTCGTGCGTAGTTTCATTTCAAGAAAATGACGAATTACGTCATTACGCATGGTTTCTCTGTGCAATGTGTAATTTCAAGAAATGGTTAAAATGACGTAATGGTTAAAATGACGTAATTGAGTATGAAGTATTAGTGCATTGTACAGCTATAGAAAACTGAAAAAGGAGGATGCACATTAGTGATAAAAGTTTCTAAACAAAACAATTTCTTGTGGATATTAAGATCTCAAACATGCTCTTGACTTACATTTTAAAGTAAAATTAATCAGAACTTTTTTAAGCGATATATGCATATGTTTGGAATGATATATATCTTTGTTCAATTTTCTTTTTTGTTCACGAAATGCTTTCATATGCATTTGTCTTGCACGTGCAGCTTAATTTAAAATTCTGTTATTTTTGAACACTTTTTTATGTTATTCAAATGACTAATGCGAATTCATTACATAAAAAACCACAACGGCACTGGCTTATACAGTTTGTTTTGGTATGCGAAAACCTTGCAGTATTAAATTACGCGCTTCTGCATTATAAAATAGAGGCACGTGATCTTGGTTAATTAGAATTTTGTGAAAAATTATCTTACATTTTTACGATGTTTATGTTAATTAGTGCTGAATGTTTAATTATAATGTCATTTATGTGCATTTGTTTGTAATTAACATTAATTAATACACGCTACACTTGTACAATACTAATTAAAAGCTAAACGGCTTTACAATGTTTGATTAATTGTTGTTAGAACGGATCTTACACAAACTTCAGGAAACGTCAGTTTAAATTGCATTTGTACTTGGTAAGGAGTATTACATAAGACCATTGTTTAAATTATACATAAAACCACTGCCTTCACATCAAATATTTCACATGAAGACAGTCTGTGGTCTTTTTGATTGATCATTTTCTGCATTTTCGGCAGATACATTTTTCAGTGCCATTTATGTTTTAGAAATTGCGCTTTGTTGTCACTAATTTGTCATTGATGTGACCATGAATTGTCAGGCGCATGCGCAAACACTGAAAAATGTATTTTGGTGTATATCTTTTATCAACATAGTGTATATAGGAAAACGTTTATTTTTCTTCCAAATGCGCAAATTATTAGATACCGATACCTCCTACAATTGCAGGATAAGAGGTGTTGTACAACAAAAAGTAGCAGCTCTCGTAAACTGAAAGCGGGCGTGACTGTCAAGTGAAGATACTTAAATTTCTTACCAACTTCGTATTGATTCGAAAGCATTCAATATACAAACAAAGGCATCACATTGTTCCTTTTCATAGGAATCTTATCCACAAAGTGAACAAAATGGATAGAAAACGTTATTAAGCTGCCTTTGTTTAACTCATATGTATGTTATGTGAAGTATATTCCTAAATGAGTAGTGAAAGGGACAGTGAGTTCCGGTAAAGAAGTGTCCAGCCGGCAAGTCAAACTGGTCGTCATACATAATCTAATGAAGGTGCAAAACAAAATAAAATCAAAATTAATTACATGCACTTAGCAAATATCTTGATTTAAGTAATATCATACAACAGAAAACACGATAATGAGCTAACTACTTTACTTATTATTCAATTTTAAAATTATTAAAAGTACATAATACAATATACGAGTACATGAAGTAGTTTAAACATTTACAAATCTCTTTTGCTTTTACATCTACATTGTATAACATTTTATTTGACAATTAACAATGATATATACATGTTTGTGTATTATAACTCATGTACTATGGTATGTTAACAGACAAAAAGACGCATTTCCTTTGAAGATTACAGACAAAAAGTAGTAATGTAAATTATGTTTTGTATCGTAATGTAAACAAATTATGATATGGAAAAGACGAATGTCTTATTTTCATTTTAACGTATGGCGTGGGGTTTGGTAGATTAATTTCCGTATACTGTGTAAAATAAATAGAGTGTGGATGTTTTAGTTGTCTAGTTACCTCCGTTTGGTCCTTCCTTAAGTCAACTAAAAGGGAGATCGTAAAAATATGCAACAGGCGGGTGATTACTTATTTCATGACAAAGCTGTACGAAACTTTGCCCCGTCCGGGAATAGAACATAAGAACTCGATCAGTAGCACTGTGTGCCACCGACTAAGCTGGATAAAAGCTGGTCAAATGTATTTATAAAAATAGAAATACCTCTTTTACAACAAAAGGCCATCTCAAATCGGTATTTTATAACGAGAAACCATATACTAGTAAGTAAGGTGCACATACTGGCTTAGTTTCCCGGTATCAGCAAAGTTTAGAATGATCGTACAACCGAGTTAATAATAGTCACAGATAAACTATTTGCGTATCTTGATTGATAGGTACATAAGTTTTTCGTGTTTAAAATGATAAAGTGTATATTATATGACATGTAGGAACAAACACTTGGGAGACAGAACATGAAATTGTATGTTTGTAGTTTGCGTTGGTCTTTTTATTTCAACTTTATCTAGGTCTGTTTAAAATTTGCAATTCATAATATTTTACAAAATATTTGTGTCGTGAATATTTTTTCTAATCATTAAGATGATATTGTGATATATTATCTAATTAAATAATGCCATTTTAAGAAATTATTATTAGATCTAGATAAAAACATTGTTTAAGAAATGACAAAAAGATACTAAAAAGTAGAAAATTGAGATTGCGGTGTTATTAATTTACATTATCAATAATTTTTCACCAATTTATTAATTATAGTGTAGTAAACAATTAATAAAGACGTATTTTCCGAATAAAATTATTAAATATGCTTAACAAACAAGATCTGTTGTCCTAGTTTATTATCTGTTAGTACATTTCTTACTTTTGAACATTCTTTTGGACGATAATTGATGCTTTGCATCAATGTTTTTTCTTGTGATAATAGTACATGTAATGTACTTTACAAACAGAAAACAATGACGAAGGGTTATTTTGCTTACATCTCTACCGGCCTCCAGCGTTTACTGCACTGGTGATTCCGGCATGATCTCGGTCATGCATCTTCAGAAAGATTGGCAAAATGTCGCTTTTTGTATTAAGAGATTTTGTCGACTCACGTTAAAAAAACGAGAAGTGATGAATTAAGTTTTTTCTTAGACTAACGTAATATATAAAAAGAAATGAAATCGTCAATAAAATTCCATTTTTTATAAAATACAATTTCAAAAGACGCAATTGTACGCTGTAGACACTAAATTGACGACAGAAAATGGTTTTCTAGCATTGTGTAATAGAAAACTCAAATGACGCCATTTGGCAGCACATGTTTTTCGTGCATTGTAAAACTAAAGAAAACAAGATGACGTCATTTGGCAGCATAGGGTTTTCGTGCATTGTGAGACTATAGAAAACTTAAATGACGTCATTTGGCAGTACCTGTTTCTCGTGCACTGTGAAACTAAAGAAAACTTAAATGACGTCATTTGGCATACATGTTTCTCGCGCACTGGGAAACTATAGAAAACTTAAGTGACGTCATTTGGCAGTACATGTTTCTCGTGCACTGTAAAACCGTAGAATTATTAAATGACGTCATTTGGCAGTACATGTGTCTCGTGCACTGTGAAACTATAGAAAACTTAAATGACGTAATTTGGAAGCATAGGTTTTTCATGCATTGTTAGTTTGTTTTGTTTGTTTGGGTTTTACGGCGCACCAACAAAAAAGGTCAATCGCGCCGAAAACATTTGACGATACCATTAATTTAATCGATAATAATGATTTAAAGTCCTATATTTTATTATATATATTTATTTCCCTCAAAAAGGTAAGTCTCGCATATGATGGTAATGACTCAAAAAAATCTTTAAGTGAGTTAACCTTAAAATGTTTGTCACGGATGTATTTAAGATCCTGACAGTCAATGAGAACGTGTTTTACATCGTGCATTGTGTTACTATAGAACACCGAAAAAGAGGAGGACTGTATATGTATAATAGGTTACATAAATTCACTTTTTAACATTTTCATTTTAACCGATAAGATAATTAACGTATTCTTGCCATTGTTTATACATTGCAAATTAAAAGATATATGCCCCTATTGGTCATACACATCTACAGTCTATTCATTCTTAAATATTCATGTGGTATTGTATACATTATTTACTCATATTTCATGTCAGAAATTAATTAAACATCCATTTGTTTATGTCAAGAATAACATGCTAGTTTTTTTTCTTTGCATAAATTTCATATTATGTAAATGCGTAGTTTTTTTTCTGCATCAGCATTTGTTTATGATACATTTTCTTTACATCATTTACATACAGCTACACGTGCAGCTAGAGAAAGGTGAAGACTGGGCGCTTAAATAAAAAGTTTATGAAAATTTGACGCATTTGTTTCTAATCCGCGGTCGCGGAGCAGCTGCTGGTTCTGTTAGTGAAAGTTCTAAAACAAAGTCGTTTATCCTGCATATCGGGCAAATTTATCAGCTCCTTAAGGACGTGTATGCATGCATGGGTACAAGAAAATGTTTCAGAAAATTGGTCAATAGATTATCGCTTCCTCCGTTATTTATCAAATAAAAGTATTGAAAAGCGGCGAATAATCTAGATACATTGTATTCGTAAGATCCCTGGCTGCGTAACACAAGTTACACTGTATAAATGTTTAACGAAGAATGGTCTCCTCATTATTAAAACAAACTTATCGTCAAATACAGATGTTTTCAGTTAAAATGTATGACATTTTAGTAATTTATGCGACTTATAAATAACCGTTATGTCATATTCTTCTTTCAGAAGGTACTGATATTAAATCGTCTTACGGGTCTTGGCTGTTATCTTCTATATAAACATGTCAAAGCGCAAGGTTATTCAACCGCGTGAGTATATACTTCTTTGAAACACTCCGTGTTACAAACTTACCACGCTCAACTCGAAGGTCTACGGCTGCAGTGCAACAACATGGCTTTGCATCTTTCTATACGTCGAGTTTTCGAGAATCGCCAAAAAACATTCTTGAAACATTGCGCTTACTTGCGGAAAAGTCTTGTCAAAGTGCACATATCACTGGTGAAAATATTACTTAGGAAATCAGTTTTAGATCCGGTACATAGTATAATATGCTTTGAGAAAAAAAATACTTAGTCGAAATTGGATTTGGGGGCATGCTTGCTTCGGCACATTTGAAGTCCAGCCATTTCTAAATCACACGTGGAACTGTGATTTCTCTACTAGATGAACACATTTGTACATGCTGGAAAAAATATGCAGTCAAAATGATAAAATTTCCTTGAAAATGGATATTACAATGTTTAGAATTCCATTCTAAGCAGCAAATTCTAAATGACGTAACGATAGAAAACTTAAATGACGTCATTTGACAGCACGTGTTCTCCGTGCTTTGTGTAACTATAGAAATCTGAAATGACGTCATTTGGCAGCACATGTTTTTTTCGTGCATTGTGTAACTATAGAAAACTTAAATGACGTCATTTGACAGCACGTTTTTTTCGTGCATTATGTAACTATAGAAAACTAAAATGACGTCATTTGGCTGCATGTTTTTTCGTGCATTGAGTTATTACAGAAAAAATGTAATGACGTCATTTGGCAGCATTTGTTTTTCCTGCATTGTGTTACTATAGAAAAATAAAATGACGTCATTTGGCATCATAGGTTTTTCGTGCATCGTGTAACAATAAAAAACTGAAATGACGTCATTTAGACGGGTATGTTTTTGTGCATTGTGTAACTATAGAATATTGACGTGATTAAACAGCCTTTTTTCCATGTATTGTGTTATTGTAGGACAACGAAAGAGGAAGACTCTATAGAGTTTTAAACATTTAAGACCAAAAACGTCTGAGAAACATTTAATGTAATTTACTTAGGAATACTTTTGTAAAACTTTCGTCTAATGCAATGACCAAAATTTCTTAAGTTCTTAGAACTTGTTCGTTTATACCTTTTAGTTACGTTTTTTGCAGCTTTTATGATAAATTGCACGATATATCCATTATGTGTTGGTTTGACGATAAATCCAGGAAAACAACATACATATTTTACTATTTGAAATCGTGGAGTGTGTCATCGAATCACAATCTGGCATTCATTTATTAGTTTCAACTTTACGCGTTTGGTGGTTAAAATGCAACAAATCGTGAATAAGGCAACGGTAAAACTCACGATGTGTATTGTTTATAGCTGCACATGCTGACTCACGAAACCCTACGAACACACCTCCGCCTGTTTTTTTTTACTTTGTGCATTGTGAGGATAACAGTAATTTTCCTCATTTTTTTGCTTGTTTTAAAACATTATTTGTCTTTAATACAAATGACTTGGGGATGTTTATTAAATATTATTAATATACAAGAAACATAAACGTTTTGCCTCAAGGAAGGAAGAGCGAGAAAGAGAGAGAGAGAGAGAGGGGGGGGGCTAAATTGTAAGACTTATTACATTAACCACACTGTCATTACTTAAACTGCGAGATGACAAGCAGTCAATGTAAGCTAGTTGACTGACTGGCTGTTATTCGACTATGACAATTGATGTCGACTCCTTTCACGTACATAGTTCGGGCAGACGACGGTTGAAAGTAACGTAGGTTAGATGTATGTTTGTGAATATATGTGGTGAAAATAGGCAGTTGTTATTTTACACAAGGCTTATTAACCTCTGAAGATGTGACTCTTAAAGTGTCGTCTTATTTCTTTCTTAAGTTTTCGGACGTGAAATTTTGCTATTTTGGATATTCTTAACATTGGATTCTGAAAATATTAGTTTTTTTAATTTGATGAAGGAAATCAACAATAAATTGTAAAAATAGGATACTTAACTTTTTTTATGAAACGGATGTTTTCAATCGGTGAATAAATTCTAATACAATATATACAATTATGGCGAACGATTCAATAATTTTCAGACTTCTATTTTTTGTTTTTACATTAACTGCAGTTTTAAGTGTACCACCGCAGAAATGTCAAAACTGTTTAAAAAGTAATACGTGTAACCCACCGGACTGTTTCTGTTGCCGTGATGAACTCTCTTTGCCAGGAATTACTCTGCAACAAATACCACAAATGGTATTTTTCACATTCGACGATGCCGTAACAGAGCAAGTGTCTGGGTTTTATCATCAACTATTTCACCCGTCCCGAAAGAACCCAAATGATTGTCCTGTAACGATGACTCTGTTCATATCGCATGACAACACAAAATATCGTCTAGTTTCGGAATTCCATCGTCGGGGAATGGAAATAGCTTCTCACAGTGTAACACACAGTACAATGAACGGTACAAACTTCTTTCAGGAAGCCAAAGAGCAGAAAGAAAACTTGGCTAAATTAGCAGATATTCCTATTGGTGACATAACAGGATGGAGAAGCCCTTTCCTAAAGCCTACCGGTGATTTACAACCAGATGCTTTGAAGAAATTAGGATACACCTACGACGCAACTCTGACATTCAGTAAAAGAAGTTTTCGTGAAAAGCCTCCAGGGCCGTTTACCTTAGATTTCGGCTATCCGTATGAATGCCAAGTAAAACCATGTCCCAAGCATACTCATCCGGGCTTTTGGGAAGTTCCCGTCGTTTCCTTGCTTGATTATAAACAAGCATACGATTGCGTTTACGTAGATGGCTGTATGAACGCGCCGCCAGATGAGGAAAAGGCCTATCAATTTCTATGGGACAACTTTCACAACTATTATACTACTACTAGGATGCCATTTGGTATTAATATGCATCCTTCATGGTTTTACTACCCTGATAGATTAAAGGCAATGGATCGATTTATACAGAAACTTGTTTCGCTCAATGATGTATATATCGTTAGTGCCAACCGCATGTTAGAATGGTTGAAACAGCCCACACCTTTGCAAGATCTACATTCCTTTGCTCCATGGGCTTGTGATGGCAGAGAAAAGAAATTCCAAACTGGTCCAAAAGTTGTAAAAACTAATTTACCTCGCGCGCCGATTCCACCAAGGTCTTTCATTTCTTGGACAAATGCTCCATCTGTCACGGAAAGGCCTTCAATACCAGCGGTTCCACAACGTGCTCTCACTAAAACCAGACTTTTCACGCCACCGGAAGGAGACAAACAAAGTGAATCAACTCGATTTGTAAATAACAACCAACGAAAACATTTGTTTACACTTGATCTCACAAATACACGATTTCGACCGGCGCACACTTTGGAATTATGGAAATCAAGTAACCAACAGTCGCCAACAAATGCGCCAACAAGTATTCGACGAACATTGATACCGGCGACACCAACTCCTTTACCTCCAATCACCGCTCGTGTATCGCAACAAGACAGACTCCAACAACATGAAGAAATCATGCGCCGTCGTCGAATTTTAGAACAACAATCTCTCCAAGAACAAAGACGTCGTCAACAACGTCACCAGGAGTTACTGGAGCAACAAATGCAACAAACACAAAAGCAGCAACAGTTACGCGATGCTGTTGTTGCAAGATCTCAACCTGAGGTGAGAAGTAACCAACGTGTATTATGGCGCCCGCGTACTGTAGCTCCAGAAAGATTGACGTCTGAAAATACACGCCAATCAGAAACCCGTCGTACCTGGTCGCCTAAAATCCACCAAGAAACAGTTCAAGTATGGCCACACGTTGCTCAAGTTGCTAACAGTATATCACAAAACCAAGCAAGAGTACGTCACAGAAATGTTGGAAATGTTAATGATCTTATTCGAAATATTCAGAATCCTTCAAACGTAGGTTTCATCGATGTCACAAGCGCTCCTTCTCCTGCACCAACGCCTAGTAGAAACGCATTACGTCGAACTGATTCCCCGCGCCATGTCTGGTATGCTGATTTGAGATCGAGGGTTGGACCAATGTCAAACGAACCACGTTTTAGTCGCGGTGGATCAAACCGGAGACCAGGCTTCATTGATCCCGGATCACTTGTGATCAACCCACAAACAGTACGACCAAGACAACGTAGAATTAGTGTACAAGGTACAAGGTTTGCAAATGTGACTTCTCCACGACTGATTGGTAGGCCACGTGCAGACAACATGAGAACAATTCCTAGAATAGACGCAACAAGAGGTCGCTTGATTCCTGCTGACTTAGCTAATAGAGTAACTAATGATTTAACGCCAGACAGGCATACTTCAATAGATAGGGTCAACAGTAATAGGGGTTCAAATAATAGGGGCTCAAATAACAGAGGTACATTTTCCAGAAATGTTTTACATCCGACAGTTGCTCAACAACTAGCTTGGAATAGTTTTATACGACAAATGTTAGGTCCTCACTGAGACGTTTGGATTTAATTATAAAACATAACATAATAAAAATGAATAAGAAAAATAAAGATGGAAATAGAGTGCAGTTAATTTATTACATGAGAAGGATAGTTGTGATTATAAAGTATCGTGATCTCACTATGATTGAATAAAGGATATGAAAGTTAATGGTTGGCTTTTTTGGGCTTTTGTACTGAACTAAATTTGGCTTGGCTTTTATCCTTATTAAAGTGACGACAAGGCGTAAGATTAACATTGTTGCTTACTCTACATTTATACTACAACATGCCCCAAAAACTTTATCCCTGTTTTACAGATGTGTGCGTCCCGCGCGTGAGTAAAGCTTTTTGTTTAGTGACAAACTTCATGTACAGAATTACTCGTGGTTATTTAATACCGCATTGTACAGATTAATGACGAAAGAAGTGGCGTTTATTGCCTAAAAACTGACGCTCAAAATGATTACATAGAAGGACGTTATATATCAAATGAAGACATGTTAATGGCTGCTTAAAACAGTCAAGTTGGTGAACCAAATCATAATTTGTTGACTGTCACTGTATTTTTATACTCACACTTAAAGATACTTAATTTGGCAAGACTAAAGGTTAAATAGTTCTATATTTATATCATATGTATATATTTAATGTATAATAAGTACATGTGAAGACAGAATCGTTAAGCGTAGCTGGCGTACTAAAATTATATTTCAATTTTATTGATAAATGCTAATGTATCAATAAGAATTATGTAATGTGCGATTGTTATTAAAATGGCATGCATTGTATATTAAGCATGTATTTGACATTTCATGCAGATTAGCATCGGTTGTGACATGTTTAACCACTTTCACGCGCCCTTTCCTTTCGAATCCCACCCGAGGAGATTAAACCTTTCCATGAAAATTTGACAATAATGTCAATTTTCTTCCTTTGATTAGATAATATGGAGAAGTTTCCGGTCTTGTGGAAGGGTATGTGAGTTCTGGTTATTGACAATAATCCAAGAAAGCTAGGTTAGGTGCGCTGGACGCCGTAAAATGACCTTAATTGTGTTGACACGGCGTTAAACCCAGTAAAAATAATAAATAAATAAAAAGTTCTTGCAAATGTGAAACAAATTATTTTGCTAGTTACATTTCACTTAAAACGTAATATATTTAAATCTTAAGTCTAGTCACATTATATGTTTTATTACTGAAGTGTCTGCTTATTTTTTATTTGTATAAATCAAAACATAATTCTTTGATGTGAAATAAATAGAAATTTTCGATTGATTTATTATGCGTCCAAAATACATTTTTTTGCGTTTCTAATGACCAAAAACTTTTGTAAAGTAGATTTTTATGCACTGTCATTTTATGCACACTTTTGATTATGCAGCTAGACTTATTTGAATAATTTAAGTCTGAGTACGCCATTACATTTGTATGTTCATCAACTTTTGACGAAATTAGTCTGGGTTTCTAAAAGTTTTTTAAGACGTCACATTGAAGCCGTTTATTCTACTTGCAACTGTTCGATGGTGACGATTGTTAGGAAAAATGCTAGATACGTTGCAGTCAGCTGCTTAAAAATATAATTGTACAAATTTGTAAAAATGCCTGTCTTTGTTTCTGTTTGTAAATCGTTATTAAAAATGAATTTTACGCGGTTTATCAACATTCTTCTTGGGCTATTTTATTACCAATGGCAGCACTAGCCATTTTTCAAAAATACGAAAACTTCTGCCATTTACAGTGTCCTAATTCTATCTAAATTCATGAATAAGTTTGTAATTTAAAGAAGTTCAAATAGATAAATACATTCTTGAATATCTAGTTACACGTATACCTGTGCTCATAATTCGGGCATTTTTATATCTTTTTAGTAGTTCCTGTGGCAGTTCTGTTTTGTATAAACTAAAATGTGTAATTTTAATTGTTTTATTTTGATAATAGAAACCTTTGTTTATTTCCTTTTCGAGAAAATATCTCAGTGCGAATGTGCTTCATTTAAAAACACAAATATTAAGTTTTTTATAAATGTTTTATTAAAACACAACGAATGTGCTTTTTCTTTATTTTAATGTGTTAATTTGGTTAGAGTTACAGTTGTTCATATTTTGTTTTCAATACATATATTCTTTACCTAAAGGTACTAGTTCACAGATTTTGTTTATTTTTTCTATAATTTCAAAATACCATTCAGTGTCTGTAATTGTGTCAGAATTGACCTATATGTAGCAAGAAATATACAATAAAAGTCACAAAAAATGCACTAAGTGTCTATTCCGTGACATACGGGGTAGAAATTTACTACATGAAACACCATCGTTTGTAGTTATATGTCAATTTGCACAAAAATTGTCATTACTAGAACACTACTTTTCTGCTTCAAAAACATTTCCATACAATTTTGATAGTTTTAGAAAAAGTTGAAATCTGTGAATGAGTACCTTTATGTAATTGTATTTTTGTTATTTCATATGTATATTCGTACTTTTGTACATGTATCGCTGATACTATAATATCGAGGATATTTGATTGATGAATGCCTGTATAATGCTAAAGCTTTAATGAAATGTTCATGAATTTGTCACAGAATTTGTGAAAAAAATGTATTGTTGTTTTCTGTCACGTTTTTAACTGCAATTATATGAAGTGGTTGTATTTTTCCAGTACAAGTAACAACTAAACTGGGTATTTATTGTTTTACTTGGTTTTAAAAATGTTTCTTCAAAATTAAATGCACGCAAATTTCACATTTAGCACAGGAAAAAATATCACACATTCAGAAGCAAGAATATGTGCGTTTTTATCACTAATAGCTTTCCTCTCATCATTTTATATCTTCTTTTTTTTATTAATGTATGATGTAGTATATTATGTTATTCATATGATTTATTTCTTGTTGAGCATTTCCGCATTGTTTGTTAGTATGTATGAATAACACAAATTAATGTGTTAATGCCGATTTGCTGTTCATGATAAAAACATGTATGGATGCTCCATTGGTGGTTGTTGTTGGGTGGCTTTTATGGCATCTAGACCTATTTTATTTACACAAAGTTACATAATTAGTAAAACTAGGGATTCAAATTGATTCTGATGTTCGACTCCATCGAAACGTTTTCTTTGCTAACCTCTTACACGCATTCATATTACTGATTATGCATTTGTTCATATTTAACATCAAGAATATTGATATTAACCTTTACTGTTCAGTCTACGAAATTAGTGGGTGTCTGGTTGCCCGGGACAATCACTTTTTAAGTTCGGGCAACAAGCATTTTCTTTCGGACAACCAAAATTCTGAAGATGAGATATTATGGTGCTTGCTCAATAAATGATCTGTTTGGACAACCACTTTCATACCCTAATTTCGTAAACTGTTGTTTTAGAGCCGGTGTTAAGAGATTGGTAGTTTTTTGTGATATTAATATGTAATTAAATAGTGCCTTTCTAAAGTCCTTACACAAATCCGATTTTGTGATAAATTCATACACATTTACTTCTGGCAAAAAAATAAGATTGTCATTGACCGATGTCAAAAATGAGCAAAAATAACTTTATTAGCAAATGATTTTTATTATATTAAATTATTTTCGGTGTGCACCGTCAGCTTTTCTCAAAGTTTATTTGTCTGAGAGCTTTTAGAAGGCATTGTATAAGAGTATGTATACATTTTAAACAATTTGTTTGTATATTACTATTACAAAATTATTTGTTGTATTTTTTCACATAAATTGTGATAAAATTGTTAATCGATTCATGTTTAATCTTTTATTTTGTTCATGTTGAACAGTGCTTGTTTATTAAAATATCATTTAAATAAATGATGTACAAATTACGTGTTGTATACACACGAGTTCTAGGAGACGAATTTCTTTCCGTTGCCTGTATCTTGCATTTCCGCATTTCAGCACGCAGTACTCTCATTATACTGCAAGAAAGATGTTTTTCAGTTGCATGTGTTCATTTTACATTGACGCATATAAATGCATTCGATTTTTAAAGTAAAAAAACTACTTGTAGGCTTATTATTCAAGTACGAAGAAGATTGCAAGTATTTCAGTTTGTTGTCCGAGGTTATTAGCATGAGGACATACTCTGTGCTCAAAACCCCTTTCTTAAGTAGTATTCCTGTAATATACATTAATAAATACAGATTGGTTCATATTAGAATAATGTTTATGCAGCCAAATGCATTAGGCCTGAATATAAAGTTTGTCTCAATTACAAATAAATAGGCACAACGACTAAGAGTTTTGAGAATGGAGTTAGTGGTCAAGTTATATAACCTCAGAACATCGATCATAGCTGGAGAATGCTTAGGGATCAGCATCATATCAACAACTGTTGTGTCTTCAAAAATGAAACAAGGAACTGAGTTTTTAATCAAAATTGTTTTCATGTAATTTATATCGTGGTTGTCATGCCATAAATACATCTTGAAGAAATGGAGCACTAACATAAGCAGCGACACATCTCAAATTCAAAAGGTTTAGTCAAAACACAGTTTAGGTCTCAACAAATTGATCATGTGTTCTACGGATTTTCTAGAAAGAATCTTTATTCAATTGTTTTATATAGTGTTTTGAACAAATTTTTACGAGCGAGTGAGGAAATAAAAATATTTTTTTGTAAAAACCGTCAAAATGAAGGTGCGGGCGAATCCGTAGAACACATCATCAAGTTGTTGTGGCCTTATAAGCCACAACAAAGATATCAAATCGCTTTAGTAAACATACACCACCTAAATTGTTTAAAACAAAGCTTCACGATAGAAAGTTTTATGAGTTATATCGGATAACAACAATGAGATATAAATTGTCAGCGGTGGTACAAGCAATTCCGAAGTTCAGCATATACAGCAACACCTCTCAGAAGAACAATTGACAGTGACGGCATTACGTAAGAAACTTCGGCTTTTACGACAACCTTTAAGAAAACAAATTCCAGGAACAAATCATAAGGTTACAGCAACACAGCCCGATAAAATCACGTCATTGGCTTTGATCACATGATCAAATTCGGCCACCCGGCTATGATTACCGAATATGTCCAGTTATTCAAGTGTTATCCAAGGTGCAGACTTGACATTTATGAGCTTATTGTGACAAATAATTTGACAATATTTATTGTTAATGATTTTATTATTACATATATGGAAGCTTTAGATGACACTAGTGTGAAACAAATAAGACATTTGGTTGGTTATAATCCATCTTTACTGATTCAAACTATTTATTGATTCATAATGATTATCAATAATAGCTTGACTGTGTCGTCTGAACTGTTAACTGAGGTCTTTGCCTTAGTGTAAAAAGGTGTGGCCAACAAAAATAGCGTTTTGACCGGTCTACACTCATTTCGTTATGACGAATCCACGAAGAGTACTACTGTTCCATTGAGTTGCCTTTAGTTAATTATTCATATTACGAATGATTTATTGTTAGTACAAAATAGTCACTGAATGAAGCCTCCAATGTTATAAGATTATCAATAGTGTCCCATATACGAAGAACATGCATTTAATTTGTCATCCTTTGCGCTGCTTAGGGTTAGGCTTATTTAGGTTAGTATTATCAGTAAAAGACTAGCATAACCACTCAACCTTAAAGATCAAATTCCTCAAACAGTAGAGTCAGCAGTTAGGTCAATGGCCAATTGCTACAACATGGGCGGAAATGTAATTGACAAATAATTACTTAATATTGTGTTAATTGTGACCATCACAATGAAAATACAGTAATTTGATGTCACATGAATGATGAAGGTTAGTTCAATGTCATCTATCTTTGACTAAACAAGTTCACATTTATATAGAAATTAATAGACACACTGCGAATGTGATCCAGTGATAAATGTATTGACCATTTAACCATTCGGAACACCTCGACCTTTCATGAATGAATGACCATTTAACAAGTCGAAAGAAAACTATTTGGTTTTAGTAGAACAATCGTATAGTTTATTTATAGTATCAGTTTACCATTAATTTATTTACAACTGTAATCATAATACGAACAGATTACAGGAAAAAAGACAGGGACATTATCAATTATAAAACAACCTTTGTTCAACTAAACGAATGCAAACAAGAGGCAAAAGTATTGAACACAATCTCCATAAACAGATAGCGAGTAGGCGAGCGGAAAATTTTAGATCGGGTTTTAATCAGATTGTATTGAACACGACATATAACATTTGCCAAAGTGCATGCGTTTAATCCTGTAGCAACTCTTGTAGTCAGCCTAATCATTGTTCATGGAAAGGTTAAATTTCTAGAGTTAACTATTCAGTTACTTCCGTCAACAGCAGACTACTGATACAGAATCATTGGTAGAAGAGAGAATAACCATAGAAATTATTTCATGACCGAAGTCCAAGAAAGTATGCCCTGACCGGGACTCGAACCAACGACTCCTGGACTTGTGTGCCACCGTTATAAGCAAAGTTGTCGATAGTCAATGCAAAAAAAATCTAATTTCTAATACAGTCAATATCTTGCACAAGTGGTCAGTGATCGAAAAACGATCACTTCATTACGGAAATTTAAGTTGAAGTAAAAAGTGCTAGCAAAAAACCTTCGAAGTACATAATAAACAATATATTCAATCATGTTTAGCTTCAAAAACAGTAATTAAATCTCATAATTAATGAATGAAAGAAAACTAAACAAATATGTCATTATGTGTTACTTATGTGATTTATTGAATTTTGCTTTATTAATGAATGAAGTTATTAATTATATTATCAAAAAAGTCAACTTCAAACGGGGGACTTGATAAATTTGCTGATTTATCATTTTTTTGTTACGTTTTTACCGTAAGACGAACCTTGACCTTGAATACAAGTAAAATTTAGCTTTCAAAGAGACAATGAACGCAGCAGAGTTCGACCATCATAATAAAACTACTACCATAGTGGTATAAGTTCGGTTTTAGTTTGCAAAATTGGTAGAATTTAGTATGAAATTACACTAAGAAGTTCGCAAAGTAAGTCTCAGATCTCAGATTGAGTTTCTTTTCTGTTCGTATAATTGTACAGGTAACCGTGTTTTCTAAACACTATTCTTAGTATTACATGAGTCATCTTAATAATTGTCATACAGAGAACTCATAAATAAATAATCATAAATATTATTTTTTTATTAATTTTGTACAATCTGTCAGTTATAACAAACATTGTAGAGAAATTGTCGTAATTCCAAACAATTATTGGTTTTTTCATAGTTCTGAGAGAAAAACATTTAGACATTCAGGCAGTAACCATTAGGCACGAGTAACGACATCGTGGAGTTAGATTTTGCTTATACAAAACAGTTCCACATGGATATAACTCTTACAGTTATGTAGATTTTGTAAGAAACGCACACACTGGTACTTAACACTTAATATTGTCAAAGATTGACTAAGGTCCCTTTGGAATTAGGGCTACAAAATGCTTGCAATGATATATTTGTTCCAGTCAACCTAATAAGTCCAAGGCAACTTCTAGTAAACGCCAGAGTAGTTATGGTATGATTGAATATAAACTTCTCATTCAAAGCTGCAATAAACCTGATGAAAACTATGACAGTAGAACAATACTTACAATTGATCTATAAGATATATATACATCATCTTATGGTCATTAAACCTTCATTAATTCATACTTAACTTGTCATGAAGGTGACGGATTCATACAACACGTCTTACCTCTGATCAAAACATTTTTGCATATAATTTTGTTTTGATTTCCTTGTTGCATTTGACTCTCGAGAATTTATTAATATAATATGCAGGTTTTTGTTGTTTGTTTTGTTTTGTGTTGACTATATACGACATTCACACGCTGCCTTAATGATACGCTCCTCTCGCAGTTCAGTGAATATACGACATTCACACGCTGTCTTAATGATACGCTCCTCTCGCAGTTCAGTGAATATACGACATTCACACGCTGCCTTAATGATACGCTCCTCTCGCAGTTCAGTGAATATACGACATTCACACGCTGTCTTAATGATACGCTCCTCTCGCAGCTCAGTTAATATACGACATCCACACGCTGTCTTAATGATACGCTCCTCTCGCAGTTCAGTGAATATACGACATTCACACGCTGTCTTAATGATACGCTCCTCTCGCAGTTCAGTTAATATACGACATTCCCACGCTGTCTTAATGATACGCTCCTCTCGCAGTTCAGTGAATATACGACATTCACACGCTGCCTTAATGATACGCTCCTCTCGCAGTTCAGTGAATATACGACATTCACACGCTGCCTTAATGATACGCTCCTCTCGCAGCTCAGTGAATATACGACATTCACAGAATGAGAAAGTGAACGTATGAAACTTTTAAGGGATACAAAGAAGAGTAGCCACGCGAAGGCGTTGGTGTGAATATCAGGGACAAGAAATATTATCTGTGAATTTTTTTTACCTTATACGAAATTTGAGTCTAGTAACACGAGATTTAGCTTTTCCAGGAATGATGAGTAGCTTGACCGACCGCCGTGATATAGCCTTTGCAACGTGTGTTGTCACTGCGTTAAACCCAACCAAAAATGTATCATTTGCATACAGAAACTCAGAAAATATAGTTACCGAAACATGAAATGAATTGATCTGTCTCGGGTTAATTTGAACAACATGCATCACTGAAAATGTTTTTTGAAAATCTGGATGAATAATCAAATATTCATAACAAGCAATGTCGTAAATTTTCGGTAAATATTTTAAGTTCTTCTGTCCTTTTAAAAAACTAGAATTTAAGCTTTCTCGTTTAAAATGATTTAAAACATAATCTGACAACAAAATGATATTTTAGTTTTGTTTATCTAATTTTAGAATATGACAATGACAAGCTGGCATGTTATGTAAATTTACTGATAATAGAGGTTTTTTTTTACCATACAGTTTCTTATGGGCGATAGAAATCTAGCATCAGTATCTCTCTTTCTATGTCAGGGTACAATAACATAGTTTCAGGTACCTTAACCAATAACCATCCGTCGACGAAGGTGGACTTTTATTGGCCAAAGGGTTAAGCCATTTTCCCTCCTACCACTGATTCTATATCGTGTAAGACAGTTGTAAATCACTGATGGAAGTATACTCCCAGAAACTGTTTAACAGGAAATTCAGAGATTTAGCATTTCCTGGATCAGTACGTAGTTCGACTGACCGCCGTGGAATGACCTATACAATGTGGTACAACGGCTGTAAATCAATGGGTTCAATGCGTATGACCGATTCATCAGCAACTGTGTTATACACTTTGACTTCTTAAAATAATGTTTTGTTAAGCAAGTTGGTGTTTTGATGAAACTTTTGATTTTCAATATGTACGTAAGTGTGACAGGGTCTTTAAACTATGGTTAATAAATAAACACGCGCTTCTATGACTCATTTTGTACATTCATTCACAAACCTAAGAACTATTTTATTCATTAATAATATGCTTGGCGCATGCATTAACAACACACGGCCTTGTCATGCGCTTTAAAATATGAGCTTATTTATTTGATAAGCTTAATATGTTAAAAACAATGCTACAGTTTCTAGTTAATGCCTCTAAATGACAGATAGAACAGTTCAGTTCCACTATCGATGGTTTTATTACCAAAAGATCCCTATATTAGGACCATTTTCTTCACAGATTAAACATTTGGGACTTAAATGTCGGCAACAATTGTATGATTGTGCAATAATCAAAATGGTCTTAACTATAGAACTTTATCATATTATTTTTTATTGTCAAATGTGAATTTCCAGGGATAGTTAGGGTAGAAGTGTTCGAAAGTAATGGACGCCTATACACTAGCACCTCGGACAAATACAAAACCACATTGTAAAACAAGTCGATGCCAACATATCCTTGGCTTCTCCAAATATTTTTTTTATGCCAATTACATAATCAAATCAATGACCCTATATTATCTTGTCTTTGTCTTGTCTATTATAAAGGGTCCTTGATAAAATGTAGTATCCAAATGTTGGATATGTGCACAGAACGCAGGCAGCTCAAGAGTTGCCCCTAAACACAAATAAGTCATAGGAAAAAAAAAAAACGTAAGTGGAACGACACAAATGTTTAGAAAAAATGTTAGAAAGCTTTGAGAAGATGGAAAACAATAAAACAAAACTCATAATAAATTAATTTAGTCGCCGACCCTGTGACCGCAACCTGTAGACATACACTTAAGTCTTATATCTTTGTTGTTGGCAGATCATTTACAAAATATTTAAACCACATAATTATACACTTCTAATGTTTCCTAATCTATAAATGTTGTTGGTGGTTAAACAACTGCAGCCATTTAACATAAATTTAAGGAAATGATAATATGATTAACTGCTTTAATAATTAAATTAAATGTATGAAAAATGATTTATTTGGCATTATTTTGCATTAATGCTAAAGTTAGAACTCAAGAATAGACAAGTTTAGACAAAGATGAATAGGAATGACATCCCAATTCAATAAACACAATTGTTATTCACATTTGTATGGTTTTTAAGTTGCACAGGTCATCAAATACGTCCAGAGGTTGTTCCATTGTGGACAGATATAAGGAATTATATTTTCACACGAGCTAAGAAAGACATACCGGTCAAAGATCTAAACACGCGCTGCACGAATTTGTTTTAAAATGGACATACATGTATGTTTTACTTTGGTTAAGTAGGTCATTTTTCGTATTTGTTATGCTAACTGTCTAAGCTACGACATAAAATGTTCTAAGAACGCAATTTGCATTGGTTGTGGCCGATTTCTTCCCAACCTTTGTGTTACCATAAATTTATCTGGTGCTATTGAGAGTTGTTTACATGCTTTTGTTCTTATGTGTTTGATTTCATATTTAATAAGTAAACGACATTTCCACTCACAACACTTATGGCTTATTCCTTAAATTACTTTTATATGTCTAACACGAATGAGCTCACACACTAGGTTCATTTTAGGATACTTTCTGTTTGCAAGGTATGGTGAATTGGAATGGAAAAATACAAATAAACAGTAAAACAAACCAATGTGACAAGAAAACAATATTTGTATTTTCATAGGAATTTATATAATATTACAGTCATATTACTTATATAATGTATATTTATAATTTGAATAAGAGCACTACAAAATATTATACAATAATATATTGTCATAACTACATACATGTACTTAATACAAAATATATTAATAATGGATATTACAATTTATGATAATGATTAAATACAAGAAAATGGTTATTTGTAATGCAATAATTCAATGAAAATACAAGTGCTCAAGCGACACATGAATATTGATATCAGTTAATTTTAATCCAGGACTTTAAGATGTTTGATTGTTAAGTAAGGCTTCAGAAATGTAAGAAAGCAGATCAACTTGTTTTTAGAACGTGTAAGGATTAAATAATCAAAAAATGAACCCTTGGAATGTCAAAGCATGTCCAATCAATTGAGCCTTCGGAATCTGAAAGAGTTGGACAATCAATTGGGCCTTTGGAATGTAAGAGCACGTATGGCATCACATATTGTATGAGGGTTGATACATCATTTTGGCTCTAAGAATGTTAGATGATTAGTTATTAACTGAACTTTATGAATGTAGAGTGATGATGAATAAATTCGTGGAATTTTGTTTTATTGTCCTTATAATTCATCATACATCAGTGAAACGTGGCGTAGACAATAATTAACACTCGGTTGACAATAGTTTAGTTGATGTACTCTCATAACCAACTTTTCACATGAAAGTATTTATTAACTTGTCAAGCCACACTAATTACGAGAATATTTGTTCGAAAAACAAATCATACGGGAACTTCGATTTTAGGAGGGAAATTTATTTTGAACTCATAAAATGAACTATTCCATGCATGGTCTCAGTCGCTCCAATCCATTTAAATTAAAGTTGTAAAGTGATAAATGAAACATATTATAAAAGTGAGTTATTATCTCCCTTTGATATAAAAAAAGTGTAATTTCTAATTTGTCCATACTAAATAATAGTTAATATAATTTGAAAATCTGACATAATGTAAATGTTAAAAATAAAATGCATAATTTGATAATAGCTTTTATAAGAATTATTTTGTAGGTCATAAACCTTGTTATGTATTAGATGAATTAAAATGTTTTACCTAAATGAATTAAATGTTTAGAAGACACCATGTAAAATAAAAATAAAACTCTGAATGAATGAAACTAATGTTATACATCTTAATATTATAATAGACAAACACTGAGAGTGAAACATATGCAGTCATTTAGAGTTCTTAGGAATTAAAAATAGCTAAGCATATCTAAATGCAAGACATCTGGATAGTTCCATTACTTGCAAGGCCAATTACATACATCTAATGTACTGAGTATAATAATAACACAAAATTAATGTCAGCTCATTAAGTTAAATTAATACAAATGGGTTTAATTAATGGCCTATAAATATACTGCAAGCTTGAATGTGCATTTGAATAATGCATTTTAATTTAATTAATTGTAATAGCTGAAACCTATTAATTGCAAATTGTTAACTCATTCATTTTCTTTGTTTTATGTTTTTAGGGTGCATTAACATAATTATATTGGTCTTGTGAAGCTCATTTATTTTTTATTTCTTATTTTTGTTTTTGCATGTAAGATATACAGAAAAATAACAAATGAATTTCTGCGTTATTACAATCATACATTCAATATATATATATATATTTAATTTGGACTTGTACATATTTTAAAAAGGACTAACTTTCAACCCAGATATATATTTTGATTTATGTTATGTGTTGAACACAATATTTATTAGAATGTCTATGTATTACATTATGTATTTATTTATAATTATAATATGAAGGGTGTGGATCCTCGTACACAAGACCACGTGATCGTCCTGACTTTCTTACTGGTATAGAACGTTCTGTTACTTCACTGGAGTCATGTTTCTCATAGTTAACATCTTCAAACTGAAAGTAAAAGAAAAAAAGGGAGACTCAGTGTAAAATCATTTTTGCAACAGAAACAGTCAAAATAGTTAATTGAAAAAATCATATAAGAGTACATAAGGTAACGTGATGTTTTAGGGTATTGTCTATTTTTTTACAATAAAAAACATCTTTGTCAATATTTGTAGCAGAAAACGTTCATAATACCACCATTTATTGTCCAATGGATTTAAACATACTTGAAGTATGTTGGTTCAAATATTATTAAGGTGAAGGTGAAATGTCATTACAGTACAAAAGTACATTTGAAATTAGGTGATCATTTAGATCTGAGCTAGGATATGTTATACACAACTGCAGCTACAATTTGGCTAACTAATTTATGAAATGTAAAATATATTTAACTTGTATTCCTGTCACAGGTCTGTTTGCACAAACTATTTAATAATGGGCCTTTAAAAGCATTTCCATCTTTGAATTCTAACATTAACCAATTCCAATTTACTTACATAATTGATAAATTTTAATGGCTATTGCATTTAAATTTATGTATGATATTATATACATATACTCTGTAGAGGAAATAAGGTGGAGCATTTAAAGATATGATTTTAAAAAGACTATTGTATTGATATTTTTTTGTATTTTGTGAGGGGTTTGTCAAACAATAAAGGTTAACTTACCTTCATGCACATAGCTAATTGTACAACAATTACAGGGAACAAGCCAGCTGCTAGGAAAGCGGAACCAGCAAAATAATAAACATTCTCAAGATAGTCTGGTGAGGTTTCGGCAAGTTCCTCTGAAAACAACAAAAGATAACAACATCACAATACCATACAAAAGTATGACTAGGAAGTATAACACAAGAAGGGCTTGTTTAGAATAACTTGGACATTTTTTGTTTTTAGGTTGATACTAATATTCATCATAATTAATAAACACAAGAATAAAATTAGCAAAATTGCTTTGTACTC